>CABPRJ010000965.1:326728-430196 GCA_902439185.1 Cinara cedri | reverse complement strand
TTTTTTTTTTTTTTTTTTTTGAGGGAGGGGGGAGGGCTAACATTTTGTTTTAACAATTTTGAAAAATAAACACTAAACATAAAATACAGATAAGATTACAATCGATAAGTAGCGACATGATCGACTTTCGTAAAAACTATTGGTCTAACCGCGATTCGAACTGCGATATTGCGTATTATTACAGCTACGAAACATATGGCACAACCGTCAAGGCGGGTGGGCCGGCCCTCTGGGCACCTCTCTCGAATCCGCCCTCGCGTCCGTCGGAAACGGCCGGCACCTCTGTAAAACGGTACGTTTCCGTTATTTTCCGTCACCGTCGCGTTCGGAGGCGCGACGTCGCTTTTCACCGTCGACCTACGGAATAACGGAAATGCGACGCTTCCCGAGGTTGTACGCCGGCAGTCTTGCGCGTTTCGTCGATCGCCCCGTATATTATTCGATAATGCGTACGACGACGACGACGACGACGGTACCGATTTCGGGGTTATCGCGACGTTTCCCGGCGCGAAACGTTTTTCGTAATTTATCGGGACCGCTCAACGACACGCCTCATATATTAGAAGTAGAATTCGCGCGGGCGACCGACGCTGTCCCCGATAATATTAGGGGAATCCGAAATATATCGCCGGGCCGAAAGCCGGAGCGGCCGCTCGTACGGAAAGTTCCGCAGGTACCCGACGTCGAAATTATACGATTATAATGGAAATACACTATACTGCAGCGAATCGTACCCAGTTTGTAAGGGCCCGGGGAAGAGAAATGCGAATTAAAGGATATTTTATTGTGTAAAGAGAATCGCCTGTGTCAGTGATAACCCGAGTTCCAGAACAATTGTTTTTCGACAATTAAAAAAAAAAAAAAAACCCGAAACAAACAACAATACAAACGACTACGACGCGTCGTTTTCGTTTTCGTTGATTTCTGCACGGTAAATTATTTGACGAAGGGGCGAGAAAAAACGTTAGACTCTCGCTACAATCTTGCCGGTCTACCGAGGTCCGTTCGAAATAGGTTTTTTCATTACGGTGTTTCGCCAATCATCCTGTATCCGTACACTCGTGTACGCAATATATAAATACGTATTCCTGTACACCGATTCAAACCTCTCGCCTACCCGCGGTGCGAAAAGTATGTCCGGCTTTTTTCGGTTTTCGGCTATCCAAAATCGGAACCGGTACGCGAGAAGATTATTGGAACACAATCGCAATAATAATAATAGTAGGTGATAACACTCAAACCGCCCAGACAACATGCGACGGCACTTTCGCAGAGGTCGCTTCGAGTGCGGGCGTTGTGCGATTATCTTATTTACACGATCGAGAAATCAAAAAAAAAATAAATTAAAAAAACAATGAGAGACCCGTAAACATTCGCGGGAGAGATCGTGTTTACGGCTATCGCGCGAGTGACGTAAAACGATATTGCACAATATTTTTATTGTGATACCTCGTAAAAAAAAAACAAAATAATTTAATTCATTCGATCTATGCCCTATGATATTATACGAAGCTCAGTACTATAATAAAGGTGTTTTTTTTTTTTTTTACCGTATAATATATTTTATATTTTTTTTTTTTGTTATTTTACTGTTACGTTTTCATTGGTTATAGGTATGCAATAAGATATAATATGATTGTTTATATGTGTCGTTCTTGTTTTTATCCTTTTCCGACGGCATTTCCGGGCCTCTAAGGATCATATTATGTGTCGCACACACCCGATCGTCCGGATTCCGTTCGTTTATATTCTCTGTCCGTTGCTTTTATTTTTTTCGCTCTTCGATTCGTATCGTCACCGAGTAATTATTCAGCGTCCTTTTAGATCCCGGGCGTGGCGACGAATGCGTAACAATTTTACTATGATGTGTGTATGTGTGTGTGCGCGGTGTTTTTTTTTTTTTTACTATTTTTAAACAACTTTTCTATCGGAAATCTTTCTCCAATCATCCTACTTCAAAGGTGGTTTCCGGTAGCGTATTGTTTACGGTCGGTGAGTTGAAAAGGTTATTTTGTGTTTTTCATTTTCCATTTAGTTTTTTTTAATAATCGGAAAAACGAAATTATTTACACAATACCTACGGTTTGGATTTGGTTTCTTTTTATTTTGTTTTGTAGACGTCAAACATTTTCGCGGAATATTTATATTAGCCCGTTTTAGACGTAGTAAAATTTCCAAAACGTCTGAGCAATTTTCGATCAATCTATAGCCATTTTAATTGATTTGCTTGTTTTTTTTCGTTTATGTTTGATTTGTGTAGACATAATTATTTTAGCCCAGGAAAAACGTTCGCGAATTTAAAAAAACGTTCGACATGAGTGGATTGTTTTTTTTTTTCAAATTCGTATTTTGACGAAAGCCTCAAACATCACAACATTTCGAAACACGTTTCACGTAAGTCCGAATTGTCATAATCGTTTTTCGTTAAAAACAGGCTACGGATATAAATATATTATTACATCCCGCCATCCCAACGTCCCACTTAAGACAGTGGCCCAGCCATAGATGAAACTAGGGGAGGTGCTGGTTGGACTTGAGCACCCCTAAATATCCCGATCAACGTTTTCATAATAACGAATAAATATGTTATTCCTGTATTTCGTGATTAACGAGCTGAACAAAATACAGATATCCTATATATGTATCGTGTCTATAGAAACAATGCATGTGTGTATAAAAAATAATATTAAAATAGTCATGATAAATTTGTGTACGGGCAATTGCAAATGAAACGTTGCCTGTTGCAAGAGCCGCGTAAAGTGGGTCAGCGGGGGAAAATATCCCTCGTGGGTCTTTGATGCGTTTATCGTTTTAGCGCCCCTAAAGCTGGCGGTCTATTTGCGCCCACGCGGCCCAGCGGCCCAGCGTGTGCGTTCTTTTTTCGTTAAGTTTTCCCGCGTTTTTCCGACGGTATATCGATCGATTTCGACGTTACGCCGGCAATAACCGACGGTTCTCGATTAGCGGACATTGCGGTCGGCCGCCTATCGCGGTCGCGGTTATCGGTAAAATGCGATATCGGCGCGTCCGCGGTACACGCGCGCCGGTACGACCCGAAATATACGTAATAGGCGCCGCGTAAGACCGGAAAAAAAAAAAAACCCCGCGGATTCAATTCAGGCGGATTCCGTGGCGGGTCGTCGCGCACCGGCGCACGGCCGAACCGCGGTCGCCCGTCCGGACGGGCGCGAGTGGAAACGTTGACAAATGTCGCCGGGCGACGGACGCGCGCGCCACACGTCCCGGCGTATTGTACGCGAGACCGCAACCGTTATTAGTGTTCGTTATCGTCGGCGGCGACCGCGGTGACGTTGAGGTATTGCGCGCGCGTTCGTCGCCGGAAAACGCGATCGCGAACGGCACGCGGGACGCGAGATTTCGAAACCGGTGTGTTGTTATGACGTTGTTATTATTACCGTGCGCGTAGCCGTTAATATCGCCGGTGGAGTCGGACGCCGTGACGTCGACCGTAGTCGAAAGCAGCGTATTCAACTCTTCGGCCGGGAGTTATTTCGGCGGACATAATAAAAAAAAAAAAAAAAAGAAACCCCCCCCCCCCCCCGGAAATCTCTTTACAATGTGTACCGTCGTCGTATACCCAGTGTCTTAAAAACGTGACCGTGTCGTACGAAATTTTCAAAGCCCCTATAATTATAAAGGGAAAACGATTTTACGTCCTACCGAAACGAATTAAATCTGTTTGTTTTCGACTATATACTTGGCAGTGTTGCGAAGTGTTTTAAACACTATGTTTCAAATGTTCAAAAGTGCAATTAAAATAGCTAACATGTTTTGAAGAGTGAAGACGTTTGTATAGTTTCTATTCGTTCTGAAAATATAAACGGTTCTCATTGATTTTGCAAATATAAAAAAAAAATAAAGTAACATTTTGTTGTTATTTTGTTTTTGGTTAATAATTATAATATCATTTTTTATAATGAATAATAATATACTATTCTCATTGGAATAGACAAAAAAAATAATTTTTAAAACACGTTTAAAGCGTGTACATATTTTTTCAAATAAAATCTACGTTTAAGAAGAAAAAAAAGAATAAGATTATTATTTTTTAAAAACGGTTTCTGCGGCCCTGTATATAGCGCGGAGAAGCCAATGTAACGCGAATATCAATATGTAATGTGACCTTAATGTCCGATCGAACAAACGTATAATATGATAATTATCATAATATTGATCTGTACCGCGGAATAAAATTTCCCGAGAGGCTTCCCATTTGGGGCCCTCAGACCGGCTCTCGTCCCCCCCCCCCCGGTAATGACGGGCATCATGACCGAACATAAACCAAAAATTAGGGTGCGTGTAGTCCGAAGTGTTTAAGTCCAATAAGCGAAAAAACAAAAATAAAAAGTCATTGGCATTTTTTTTTTTTTAGAGGCCTTTTATGTGAAACTTCCCGGCAGCTCAACATCCGCCTGACCGCCCGCCCCGCATTCAACTCCTCTATTCCCCTTACCCCTACCCCTTCCCCGAACGGTTGTACCGCTGAGGACACACGAAAGCGCGACCGCTGACCGAAAAACCGCGTGAAAACAATTGTTATTTGAACAAACTATACGCATACGTATACGAGGGTACACATGGATTCTGCGTGACAGGTGGTCGGCTAGGTTTTCCGACCGGCGATTTCCACCGCAACGACCGCAAAACTTTTGCCACGTCGCCCGTTGTTTTTTCTTTCCCCCCGCCAATCCCGTTGGCGGCGTATTGTGGTCGACCGTATTGTTTTCGGCCGGACCACGAGTGCTGAAATCCTTCCTCGACGTTATCGTGTCGCGTACGGGTCGCGTAAAGGCGGGTGGGTACGGTCCGGGAAGGGTCGCGCGTAAAAAGAATACTATACGTGCCGGAAACATCAAAAGTTAATTTTGTCGTTCTCCCGTGAATGATGAAATACGCGAAAGTGCAAACGCCGACGACGATAGAAAAAAAAAAATTACACATATACACGTCGTGCAGTTATGTTATTGTGTCGTTTGGCGCGTGTTTTTACTTTACTAGCAAAAGTTCTTTATTTTTTTTTGTTGAAAATACGTCGGTAACCTACGTGCTGATGAAAAACACAATAAAAAGTCGTAAAAAAACAAAACAAACAAAGAAACGCCATAAACATCGGTCTTTTCCTTCGCGTTTTCCACGGATCGAAATAACAAATAAAAGAGCATGTACAAAAAGTTGGGGATGGTAGAATTTATTATACATAGTGTAATATCACTATTATAACTATATACCCGACAGTTCTCCGTTGACAACGAAAAACGATTCTGAGCAATGTTCTGTTAAACGTACATTTTAAAACGTCACGATCTCTGTGATTTCCATGCAACCCTAAATCCCTACTATTAAGTAGTAATATAATTGGTAGGCTGAACTTTTATTATGATTAAAGATAAATTATTCTTTGTAGTACCAAAAACTAGATCAATTATTTTATATTGTATAGGTACATTTTTGTACCTACTCCTCTATATTTTATACTTTGAAGGTACTTCTACGTAATATCCTATTATTTCAAATATTTTTGTCTTCTATTACTATACTTAGTGTCTTAGTCTATTACTATCACACCCTACCACAACTTTATATTTCCCCCCCCCTCCTAACACTTTCAACACCCCCCTTTTTATTTTTCCTATTTTTTGTATTACTACACGTCCACGGCCGGAAAATAATAAAATAGTTGTAGGTAATTATTATTATAGTTTAAAAAGACAATAAAGAAAAAGACTTATTTCACACAATGGGTAGGCCACTGTTAGAGGGAAAATGTATCTGTTCGCAACGACTGATCATTGCTGACGAAAATTTAGTTCTGCACTGAATTCAGTTACACACGTTTCAAAAGCCGATAATATTTATGATTTTAAAATAAATAGATTTCGTACATTTTCCCGTTATTCCTGCGTTTTTTCTTGGTTATTCCCATTTTTCCCCTGGGAAAATCAAAAATTAACCTCCCTAAAATACTACCCTAGGAAAATTTCCTTCCGGAAAAATTACGTGAAAAACTGAGTCCGTGTTCACGTGCTTTAACGTTATTCGCGTGAACACGTAACAAAGGAAAATACGTGAAATACGTAAATATATGTGAATACGTGTAAACGAGTTTTTTAAGCACACGGTTAAACGGATTTATATAGCAATTATTTCACGTGAATACGTAAAATATATAGGGAGCTCTGGTAATTTTTATCATTTTTCCCTCTCGGGCGTCCGAAAATGCCGTTCTAATTTAATGTTTTGCGAAGCGACTTAACGAGAAAAATATTATCCTCGGTCGTTTTTTTTTTTTTTTTATGAGCGCATAATATTTCAATATACGCGGACGAAAACGTATAAAATTATAGAAACAATAGCCGCGGCTGAGGCAGCGGCGGCGGTACCGTACAATGCGTGTGTACGATGTCGAAATCGTAAAAAATTTAATACTGACGATAAACTGCACGTTGCAGCTCGTCTTAAAATTCGTTCGCTAAACAATACGATACATATTGTATATTATTATAGTCTATCCTCGTCAAACCGAAATAAGAATAACGTCGAATTTAGCCTGTGTGACCCGGCCGTGGATCGGTTCGTATAGCTGTTTCATCGCCACGATAAAAAAAACGTTCTCGAGAAAAAAAAGAAAGACGTATTTTCGCACCGTGGGCGGGCCGCTGTTGTAGCCGGCGAGTTTGACGAAAGGCGAGCAGACGTGATTTCGGTTTATGTTTCTTTACGCAACAATAGATCGTCGCAAACGAAAACCGACTCTGAGCGAAGTTCACGGTTATGAACACACGTCGAAACTATATAATAAAATAAATTATCCGTGTTTTTCCGTCTCCGATATTTTAAATCGCTAACTCATGGCCAAGAAAACTCGAAAATGTCGAATAGCTGTGTAATACTAACGCGAAAATATGCCGGAATATTTAGAATATTGCACCGCGTCCGGACAGGGAAAATGGAAATATTCGGTGAAAGTTTCAGGTTTAATGGCATTTACCCAAGTACATAGGTAGGTATATGATATTATACACATTATTATCGTTATCATTACTATTATCATTATAATATTATACATTCATTACGCATATAGTTTTGCTCAGGCGGATTTCGCTAAAAAAAATCTGTATGGCTTTCCGATATTATACAAAAACAATAGATAAAATATGTCTGTCCGTAGATTGTTGAATGAAAGTTACAAAAATAAAAAAACTGAAAGTTTTAAAAGTATTGATTTCGCTATTCTAGTTTCCACTTACGACTTAATCTTTGGCGTGGTAAAATCTAATTTCTTTTTGTATAATATATGTAAACATAATTTGAATTTAAAACAAACGTTTTTCGAGCTTGTCAAATTATCCCAGAAAATTACACGTTTGGTTTGAAGTGCACTTTGGACTTATCGACACACAAAATCCAATATTCCGATTGAGTACAAGTACAGAGTACAAGGTTACATATCCCAAAAGCCGTACACGTACAAATCAAAAATGACAGTTCTTTGCACTCCCGGGTTTTGATTACGTCCCATTCATATTTTTTTTCGTGTTTTTTTTTTTCACCATAGATGTTTGCCTACCATATTGATCATAAAACGCGAACGAGAACCCGTGGTCGTAAATCAATATTATGTTTTAAAACGTGTCACGTAAGAGATGCAATATTAAAACAACTTACCTATGTGACGTAGATGCTATTCATATGCAATTTTTATCGGGCACTTCGGATATTAAAAATTAAATTTTCACGCGGAATTATTTAGTTGTTCTCGTATTATCGTATTATATATTATAACACTTTTGACTCGTGTACTTACTAAAACAAACTACTACTTACCGTGTTCCCCGTGCAAATTTTATCCGCATTTCTTTGGCTACGTAACGGAATTTACCTCGTTACGTCGCTACAGTTTTTTAGTGTTTTTTTTTATTATTATTATTTATTGATAATGTTGTTATAATATCAATTTTATCGCGTATTTATGAAACGTGTATTATACCGGGTCGAATTACTGCTCATGTAGTACCCATCTCGATAGGGTGGACGAGAAAACGAGAAGTGCATATTATATTAACGAAACGTACCTCCCCTTCCCCTCGTTATAGGAATCGTAAAAAATAGTTCCCGGCCGGAACACTGCGTTATACTGCGCAGATACCCAATAATGTCGCGGGTAGGATTAAAAGGCAGCGTTCGGGCGGAAAAAACCTGTCCGGGCCAATCGAAAAATATCCGCAGATTACTGCGCGGAATTTCGGGTGAAAAATCATCATTCGTGTACAGATTCCGGCCGCGTTGATTTTGAAGTGGCAGCCGGCGGCGGCGGCGCTCGTGATAGGTCGGCCGTCACGACGACAACGACCGGCGGCGGCTGGGCGGAGAAGACACAAAATAATAACAACAATAACGATATTATTATAATGAAACGTGTCGCAAGCAAACCCATTTCGAATTTCTCAACAGTATAATGTTTTATCACAATAATATATATGTATATTATTGTTATTACTATCGTTACGTATGCATGGGGACTCTGAGGATTCCCGGCCGCCCGCACGTCCCACTGACGGCGCGACGCGCACGCTCGCGGGACGGGTGGGCGAGAGGACGCCGAGGACGAGCGGAATGCCCCGGGAAAACTCGTCCTGGAGTAATTTGATAGCGGCGCGCAGCCCCGGAAGCGTTTTTCCGTACAGTACACCGTTTCGGGGGCATACGTAAACTGCGCGCGAAAACGACGCCCGAGTTTTTTTTATCCATATTAAAAAGGTACAATGCAAACCGCGACCCATTTGTTATTGTCATATTTTTTTACGACAATTCGGGTTCATTTTCTGTCCAAACGAATTCGACACTCGCAAACACTTAAAATATTCAGAATAAGACTGAATAAAAACTATGCATTCGGGAAATTTGAAAATACCGACCCGTTATCGAATATCACTATTGATATTAATCTTTATACGCTCCGTCGGTCTGTTAGTACTCGTGCCCTATTGATTTAATATTCAGTTAAGTCACGATGGCCGCACAGCTTGAAAATAATTTCAATTTTTAAGTTTCACAAAATTAATCGACCTCTAAGTTCGGGTGAGGTTAAGTGTCGATGTCGACAGTGAACAATTTCCAAAACATTTTCAAAAACGGAACAACAGAACAAAATATAAATTACAACCGTGAATCATTAAATGATTCGAACCTTCAAAAACAAATTTGTGATCTTTTGTTTATTTCATTTTTAATGCTATTCACTTTTAAAATTGCGTTCAGGCGCAGTTTAAGTGTCACCTTTTCATGATAAAAACTCGAGCGCAGTATACTTATGTAATTTAATGTTTAGCTGTACCTCGGGAGCAGTCTCGGAACCTGTCGTTTCTGATAGGTCAAAGTCCCGCGGTAACTCGTTATCGCGCGTTATCATTATCACGTGGCGTCGTCGTTTCTATATGGTTCATTATACACAGCAAAAAATTAATACGGTATAAACTATAAATTAATGAAAAAACGTGCGAATAACATCGCGTTATAGTAAAGAATAACGATAACTTGTTATCTTTATAACAAGCAAGGGGAGGGGTTATTTGCTCAATCACGGAAACAATCGGTTACGATATGATGTACGGTTTTGAGCAAATACGCCCAGGAACGGTCTCGTGGGTCTCGCAGTCCCGCAGATCACGCGATTTCGGATCGCTATGTCGTTTTAATCGTTTGAAAAATACAACGATATCATTACTCGTACGTACTACGAACGCCTACACGATTTTGATTTTACAAAACTAAATCGTTACGCTTATAAATCGATCGAATATATTATATTATTAGTAACCGAACAATCCGCTTGTTTGCGTACTTACAAAACTAGGGTATTTTTTTTTTATTGTTATTATTATAAGAGACGAAAAATCACTAGTCGCTGGCCAAAAAATAGCAATTGGGAAAATGGGTCACGAGTCTCGAAAAAAAAAAAAAAAAAAGGTTGAAGACGGAGTAACCCGTACGAAATAATACGGTACTCGTCTGTTGTATACCACGTGGTATAATAACATCGAAACTCCGCGAGTGTCATCATTACATTATAATCCACTATACCCTCTAACCGGTAAATTGTTACCTGCCCATTTGTTTAACGCGCGTATCATCATCTCAGTACTCTCGCAATAACGTCGTAACGAAACAGACGTAATGTTTTGAATACAATTATTATTATTATTATTATTATTACACTCGTTTCGTTTCTCGTGAGTGTAAAATAAAAAAAAAAAAAAAAAAAAAACGAACCGACACTGCTGTGACGCCGGTGTGTACGACGAAAAACCGAGAACGAAGACGACGCGGAGTTATTCGATTTGTATACGCGATCGCCGTACGAATCGTCACTAACGAAATACGATCCTGAATGAAGTGTTCGGTTAAACGTTTTGAAATGCCGTGATATTTTTTACCATTTCCGTTCCGTTAAGATTTAAAAAACCATATAAAAATAAAACAAACCGCTTTATTGCGCTCGAATTTGTTTTTTCTTACCACTAATTTATGACGGTTTAAAACAAATTAAACTCAAAGGTGAAGAATTTCTACGAATAGCTTAACAAACAATAAACAATGGTGTAAACCGCGATTTTACCACGTTTAAAAAAATCCACTAGAAGTAATCTGTAAACATCCCAGGTCTCTATGATTACGTTTAACCGAACAACAAACAAAAAACAAAATCGAAAATAATCAAATAATTATTGCCATACAATTTCCCCGTTTTTTTTACGTTTTAACCAATTTGTTTCCATTTTTTTTTTCATCACGCCAGTATTACATAAATCCATGTGAACAAGATCGAGTATCGACGTTAACGACAATCGTTCGACTGTGCCCCGGGAATTGCACGTACACATAATACGCGTTTGGAAGGCCGTGAGTTTTCGGTAAAGGTTTGGTGTAAAGACGTATGGAGTATATTGTACGACGACGAAATTGGAGGGAGAGAAAGCCGAATAACTCTTGTATTATACCGAAACGATATTGAATGGCAAGCGACGACCGTTTTATACGTGAGCGATGTTTTATACCGACGGTTGATACTGATGGGTTCACTGAATCCAAAAAAATACGCTTGAAGCGATTTGGAATTATACAGTAAAAGCATTTTATTAGCAGTGACGGATTTAACCACCAACACCTTCACCCGACACGCCGAAATAAACTACGTACCGCTTTTTTACGGAAAAAAGACATTTTAATTTTCCGCGTTTTTTTACGTTATTTATTTGGTAGGTACTCTGTGGATATCACTGTTAAACCAATCAAAAATGCTTGAAAATTTAACAAAAAGTTTATTATAAGTCGCACTTTGCGATCAAAAATACAAATTGATTGTAATGTAGAATTTTTTTCTTAAGAATTTCAAAACGCGTATAATTGAACTCCACTCAGAATCTTTTTACGTTAGCAGTGATTAATCAATGCGTTCAGATATACATTAAATTTCTGTTTATCCTGCCTTCCTAGCTTCTCACGTACAACAGTTGCTCACCCATCGTGGGAAGTACATCCGTTTATTATAAAAAAACATTAATAGAACGTTTTTAAAAATGTTTTTTACATCTACCTTGCTTGTGTTAACTACACGTTGTTGATAATATACCCGTGTATATACGGTCATTGAATATAGACGCGTTTTGATAAATATTCCCCAATGATTTTCTGTACGTTTCGCGGGGTCGAAATTGATCGATCGGATTAACAGTTTGAAAATGGGTTGATATTTATCAGGGTTTTAATGAATACTACTTTAAAGTGTGTACCACGTATTTAATGTACACAGCTACTTGATTGTGTATACGTTTTAAACTGTATAAAAATATTTATGTATCAGTTAATTAATTAAGGTAATGTTTTAGCTTTGATGCGGAACTGAGAAGGTACGTTGGTTTTGAAATGAAGCGGTTTTTATTTATTTTTATCCGGTCGAACCGTACAGTTTATTTAAACAGTAAACACTTTAATATTAATACCGAATTGAAAATGCCGATACAATATTGCACAGATACACGTTACATAAAACATAAATCAAACAATTGATGAACACTAATTAAAATAAATATAGTACTTGATAAATATTGAACAAATATAGATTGCAATGAAAAATAAAAAGTAAATATGCGCATAATATGTTTTAATGGTTATCTATAATTGTACTTGCTTTGTACACGCATATTATCGACCACGGTATCAAATAAAACATCCGAATATTGAGTGTTTTTACGTATTGAATAACACGAAAACAAACAGGATCATCATATGTTTCGTTACCATAATGGTTTCACGGGAAATTAATACAGTGGTGTCCCGTTGTTGTCTGCGTCGCAGTGACGTCTCTTATTTTAAACGAACGCCCCGTCGTTTAAGTATAAAAAAAAAAAAAATTAACCCTCGACACCGATTCCTGCTCCCGGGCCCATTTTAGTCGTCTCTACGAGCACGGACTGCCGAAGGTGTACTCTGGCTGGTCGACCGCGGAGCAAAGATCGAGGAGGACGTGTTTTTCGATTTCGTTTGTAGTTTTCTCAATACATTTGAAATGTCGGTAATTTTCCGTAACAGTTTTGTCGATTTCTGCGGGGTTACCTGTTGGCGACAAAGGAGAAAATACGATCAAAACAATACCCGGGTTCGGGATCGTTTTTCGTTACCGACGGCTTATAATCGCGTATACAGATACGAAATTAATTACTCTGTGGGACTCACCCACCCCCCTCCCCCCCCCGTAAAAACGGCGGCACGCCCATCGGCTTTTTTGTCCCTTTTTTTTTTTATTTTATCATAATCAATCGTTTACGCGCGGCGAGACACGTTTTTATTCGCTTTTATTTCCGTTCAATACTTCGCGGGTAAAACTGCAGCTATACAGATACACAGCGCTGCGGCTCTATCTATACAGCCGCAGTATTACACGTATACATTATAAAATTAAATTACGTCCCCTGTCCCGGGCCTCCGACGACGCAGCAGACCTCTGCTCGATCCGATTTTTCGCGCGCCGCCGATCGATTCGTCACCTGTTGCGGAACGCTCGACCCGCCCGGAGGCGCACACGCGCGTCTCACCATCGCGCGCAGACACGACGCCCGTGACCGGCGATCGCTTCTTTGCCGCCGCAATTTTTCTTCATCGTCCGTATTAAAAAAAAAAAAAAATAATATGAAATATGCGTACGCCTGTATTTTACAATACCGGTCTGCGTTAAAATCATGACCGCTGCGCGCGTTATGCTACACAATATTATGACATCGGTTTTGATATTGTACACTGGTAACCGCCGACCCGGATTCGTAATATTATACACGGCCAATAGGTAATAACCGGTATTATTTATATCGTTTTACGGTCGGAAATCCGTAGCGTTCTTCGTCGGTGTAGCACGCGCGTCGTGTTGACCGGGTACGCGGTCTGGTCCGCCGACGTCGGCGCAACGCAGACACCGCAAATTCCGCGATCCGATCTGAAGTAAAGAGGACAAAAACGAAAAAACAACAAACCCCGTCGGTTTTGTCGAGTGTTTTTTCGCGCTCCGAAACCGACGAACGGCCGAACGTTATTTTTTACGACAATACGACGGCGTCGCGGTCCGCTCCGTACAGCGTTTACGGTACGTCAGCTGCGGGAACGCCGGGCGGAATGCGATACCGCCGACACCGTGTAGCGCGCGCACGACGGTGTCGTAGTCGGATGGACAGAAACCTCTGACCGAAACTGCGTTTTATCGCATCCGGGATGTCGGTTTTGATAAAATCGTCGGGACCGAAGTCGCGGGCCGGTCGATTTGAAACGACAAAGGCCTGTAGTCTGTACATTTCTCGCCCGTTATTAAAATATTCTAATCTTTTTCTATATACTCGCCGCCAAAACGCACGCATTTAAACCGATATTCGTGTATCAGTGTATCACTCGCGGCGGATATCCTCCGGACAGAGGACGATTGGAGGGCCGTTTCCTTCTCTTTCTCCTGCCCCCCCCCACCCTCACCAATTGATAGTGTCGTCGTCACTTTATATTACGGTACCCTTTTTAGTGATTTTCGGCGGGAGAGGAGTTAATGGACGATTTTTTTTTTTTCAATTAAAACCGCCAAAACGTACATGATATTGGCAGTGCAGTGTATAGAGAAGTCAATTTCCTACAAGGATATAATAATGGGAATGGGGACGAACGAAAAAGGTTCAGTTTAATATTTCCGAATTATAAGTAGGTTGCACGCCTATTAATTAACCGTACGGTATTCGATTTTTTTATCATTTTATTATTTTTTTTTTTTTTATTTATTTAATGTTTTTAATTACCTATCGATTAATTTCACACTCGTTAATGGTTCACCGACAAAAACGAATTCGTTCAATTATAATACTATCGTCGAGTGTACAATATGATTATCACATTATGTACTATTCATATATATATAATTTTTTTTTTCATAAATATAATTGCGGTAAACTGTCGGAACGCGTAATAATTAGCATTATAATAATTTCCGTGCAACATCCTTTGTTGTTATTATAATTTTTTTTATTTTCGTTCATTGTTACAGCGCTCGATTACCTACAGAAATCTTCAATTATTTAATTATTTACTTATCTTTACTTATCTTAACGTATAATAAGGTACTTTATTTTTTTTTTTAATATTAAATACTTCTCATAAATATCAAGGTAACCAATATTTTTCTCCGATAAAAAACTTGCTTAAAACAAACAAAAAAAAAAAAAAAGAGATTAAACAGTTTAAAACGAAAACGATATTTCGTTTGTAATATTATTATTACAACATAAAACTACGGTATAAACGAATTCCGGGAATAATTCGATGATTTATATATTAAAAATCTCTGGAAAAAAAATAAATAATGATAAGCAAAAGTAATTTGTTCGCCGTTTTTTTTTTATTATTATAAAAATTAACTAATCGAAATTTCATTTCCAACAAACAAAAATCTGACGACAACGATAAATACATGTGCGTTATACCTATTATGTGTACTTTCGAAATAAAATTACCGCCCGCCCGATGGGAATTTTAACCTGTAACACGTTCCGTTAGTTATGCAGACGAAATGCCGAGTCTTTTAATCGCCTGGTTTATTACACTAACACCAAGGCCGAACAAAGGGGCCCCAGGACCGAATTCGAAAGTCAGCCTTCTTTATAAACGTTTTATGTAAATTTCCAACCGACATTTTTTATAAATAACGGCACAGTGGGCCCGTCTGTCCCTCCCCTTATTCCGGAATTGATGACTGCCCTTAATTAGTAGACGAAAAAAAATCTACGCGCGTAACCTATAATTACCGATAGAATAATATCGACTCGGTCAAATTAATTTGCGAAAAATTAACGTGTCGACCGGAGGTAGGCAATAGGCGGTCCGTCAACACTTGTTTTACTTCAACAGTGGTTTTGTTGTTTTCATTTTTTGTCTCCGTGTAGATCCAGAATATTCAAGTGACCGAACGCAGTCGGTTTGATGTATTTGTATAAATGTGTTATAACGAAATTGTATATATTATATATTCTATTCTATGAAATAATTCAATAATAGTATATAATAATTTTTTGTCAAGGAATTATTACAAGAAACTGGAATGGACCGGTAACTGGGAGCAGAGGCATATTATGATAGAGAGGAAGTAGTTTTGGCGGCTAAGAGTGTAAAAGGCTCATAAAGCCTGAAGAAAGAAAAAGACGGACATACTTGGCACGTGAGTGCAACCACTGTTGTTTGTGGAAAGCTGGGAAGGTAGGATACGGACGGGAATTTAATGTATGTCCTGAGCAACGATAAAGGTAACGAAAAACCGATTCTGGGCGGAGTTCGGTTGACAGCGTTGTTTTGTCAACAATATATATGTCATGCTACGGTAAAATGATTACAACAATGTGCGTTTCCGTGACAACAATGACGATTGTTTAAAAAAGATTTAAATTGACAAAAAATTAAATAAAAACGGTCGCCAATGACAACATAATTTTTAATCTTTCGATCTTTTTCAACCTGAAGAACCAGGGGTCTTCCCCGTCATCTCGAATATTAATAAAAATTTTCGAAAAACGGCCCCTCTAAAGTACCGCCCCAGAGAACGTTTTCTTTCGGAACGCTAAACAAAACGGACCACCGATCAGGCGGAGGTTGAATTTTTTTTTTCCCGTTTTTTGATTGTTCCGTTTACACGCACGTCGAGTTGAAACAAACGTGTAAAACGAAAAACAAGATTGTATCGGGGTCGGACCGTCGGGCGAGTTCGAACCGCGTCGAAAATATTGAAATCGCCGCGACTTTTAACTCGGGCGATTCGTTCGCTCGTTTTGGAAAATGCCCTCGGAACGAGATCGTCCGACGCTTCCGCCGTACCGCGATAGCGACGACGGCCACGCAACGCGTATCCGCGGTAAACATATTTGATCGCGCGATTTGTTATTTCGGATATTTTTTTTTTTTTTTTATTTTATTTTTTTTTTCTCGCGTCAGCGCGGGTATGCGCTACGACGCCACGCTCGCGTACGCACGTTAAATTCACGTTCGGACATCGCGGGTATTGTGTTGTTCGATCGCGTTCGGCATCATTAGGCGTACGCGTTCCGTACAATATGCGGTTTAAATAATAAAATACGATACGTAATAACGTGTAGAAGAATGTTATCGGTTTACGGCGAGTGTATTACTGTAATATACCGTATATTTTTTTTATTTTTTTCATATCCAAACCGGATGTACTAATAATTATGTATTTATGTTTTCTCGAATTCCGATTTAGAGGTCAAGTCGGTGATGTTCGTGATAAGTCCGCGGAAACGGACCGTACGATACGTGTAATATAATGTTTTAGTTTCCATTGAAAATTTAATTTACCGTGCAATTATTATAAAATATTTTCTCGGACGGCATTGGTGTTGGACCTCATTAGCGTTGTACCGATTCCGTTGATTGCCCGCGCCGACGATTCAATTAATTTTTTTCGGTTTTTTTTTTTTTTTTTTCATTCGAGTACCTATAGGCAATATACGTATACATATTATACCTACGTGTTTTCGACATTGAAATGGATTTCGTATGTTTCAGGAGAAAAACGGGGAAGAGAAAGACCGAGGGCGCGATTGAGAATACGATACGCGGCACGGACGGGTCGGAGTTTAGAACGAGATTGACCGATGCGAAATAATCGGGATGAAGACGGAGGAGAAGAAGAAAATTAATTACGTTGTTTTAATCGATTTTTACCTTATTTATTGGTGAACTAATAAAATAGAAAACATGTTGCTCGTTTCAATTTCGTTTCAATTATCTGACCTTAAACGATTGAATATCAGTATTGTTCGGCCTCGATTGAAACAATAAAAAATATGTAGATAATCGATTTCAAATATCTTCCAGGCTTACACAATTGAATGCAGTTTGTTTCATTTGACAATTCGGTTTTTTTTTGTTTTTTTTTTATACGTATAATATTATAGTACTTATATCGTCCGTACCCGCAGGATTTGACAAATACCCACGAAATCGCATAGGAAATTATCGAATCCCGCAGATACACTACACTCTCATATTCGCATACGAACACGCGCGGTTACTGCAGGATTAAATACTTTTGTATAATCCTATGGCTGGGTCCTAATAAATAATATATAAATATTATATAGGTGCTACTCGTGCGTGTATTATATTATTATAATATTATGACGAGTTGTGAAAAAATAAAAATTCAAATTTGCAAGTTTATAAAACGATTAAAAAAAATATATATATATGCAAATATTATCGTGATACGAACGCCATTGTTAAAAGCAATTATGCTTTCGTCCCGTTACGTTACAATATTAAATAAAATCCATTCGAAATGATTTCCAGGGCATTAAAACACGGCGCACTCTCTTTGTAAAAAATATAATCGGAATTTCACCGTCGGAACGTCGTCGTATCGTTGGCTTTTCGTGGTTTTATATTTTCCACGGGATTAATTATAATATTGATAATGATAATTATAATTATAAAATTCACTGCAACGGCAATAAAAACCAAACAAAATATAACCCGACGCCCAAGCGTTTTTGCGCGTACGCATTTGATGTTATACTATTTAAAATGCGGAAAACGAACGGAAATAATATACTGTATTCAAAGCGAGGGAATGACCGGGATGTTGTCCCCTTTCCCCCTCTCGGGCATCTATGACCGTGGTCCTTCAGCGTATACTCGATACTAGAGACACGTTGACTTCAATATCGCAATACAAAATATTGTACTCGTTGTATCCATTATCCGAGATAACATTTACTATCGTACCGTGGCTTTGTGTGTTATTGTTATAGAATATGTGAGTGTAAGAGGCGTAAAGGATCAAAACCGAAATTACCGTTGATAAAATAAACATTCCCAAAAGAATACTCCGGGCCATTAATAGTAAAATGGTAAATAATATTTATCGGAAATAGACGCGTTTCCGAAATTAAACGGTATTTTTTTTTTTGTTTAACGTTCTCCGGTCTGAAAAACCAAGGTAGACGATATTTGTCCTTAATGTATATTATGGTACGTAAACGCATGATTTTCGGGCTATAAAAATCGATTGAAAAAAAAAAAAATAAAAAAACCTATGTCCACAGGTATTCAGGTTACCTATATTTACGGCGCCGACGGGTTAAAGGTTTCGATAAGCCGCGATTATAATTTAAAACCGATTCTGTAGTTATTATAATATTATGCACACCGCGTAATGTAACGATATTACATGAAAATAAGTTCCACACCGTAAAACCGGTAACTTTCACACACACACACACACACACGCGCGCGCCCGTTTCACGATTGATTCACGTTTCCGAGGTGTTCTGGGGGCATACAATGCAAATGAAATATAACGAATCGGATGTGCACGGCGGTATTGCGCAAATCGCGTAACCGGCGATGGTAATAATAATAATGTTGTTATGCACGATCGGACGTAACCGCGGTAAATATCCATTTTGCCATAATAATATGTCACTCCGCGTCATAATGTATTATCCGCACTGCGCGGATAAATCGTTACTACGTTATTATTACGTGCGCGCATAATCGATACGAAAAAAAAAACGTTCGGAAATTAATACCGAGAGGGCGCAATAACGTTTGCCGCGTCTGTCTGCGCGGTAACGGGCAATATAGAAAACGCGCGTGTTCGTATTTTTCCAACATTCGGGATCGAACGGACCTGAAACGCGAAATTCCGTTTCGCCGGGTCAAAGGCCACTTACTACGTTCAATGCGCGCCGCGTTCGCCGTGTTTTTCCGATATATGTTTCGCATACACTCGTGCGTTGAACATTTTTTTCGTTGGATTCTGAGAGGAGCTAGGGATTTATTGCTTTTACAACGATGTTTAATTTAATTTTAATTTTTTTTTTTTTTTTATGTAAACACTTTTTCTACCGGAGAGCATACGCCGAATGTATCAAATATACCGCCTTTACCGATGGGAAATGTTCTCGGGGCGGTACATTAGAGGGGTCATTTTTCGAAATTCCCATTAATATTCGAGAGAATGTGGAAAATCTGGTTCTTTAGGTCGAAAAAGATTGAAAGAATAAAAATAAGGTTGTCATTGGCAAAGCAACACTATCGACCGACCACCGCTCGGAATCGTTTTTTGTTAACAATGGTTTATCGTTTATTGCAGATACGCATTGAATTCCCAATTCAATTCACGTTGAAAAAAGTCCCCCGTAGAATCCTATTAAACGATGTAGTCTTAAAATTTGACGAAACAATTTTTGTTTTCAGTTAGTCATTGTATCCTGAGTGCTGATTGCAAAAACACATTTTCACTAAATTGTCCGTTTGAAAGACAGAGACGGCAATATTATTACGCGTTCTTTAGAACGCGGTGTCACGGACCGAATTCGCGTTCGGCAAGGACGACTTTTTGGTATTGGTTTTGATATTAGAGCGAAAATTGGCCTATTGTCGAGCTCAAAGGCAAGAACATTGACTGTGCGCCCAATTTTTCGATAGTTTAAAAAGCCACATACGAGTGCATCGACTATTGTCACGAAGAAAACGCCCACGTGCTCGCCTTAAAGATTGATAATCGATCAATTCGTTCTAACACTAAAACTAACGGCACACTATTGTGCCCGCCAAACACAAATATGCTGTCGCGATAGATGCAGAGCGTAGGGCCGCCAACCGTCCTACGTTCGTTTGTTTTGCTTTATCCTACGTCCAAAAAACGATTTAAACTTTGTACAGGGCAGTGCTACGTTTCGAAACTAGAGATCTATTATAACAGTTTTTGATTCTATCGAGTTGTCTGTTATTAGTTTTGTATGCCGAACTATTTTGTAGGTAAGTTATAATATTATTTGTTCTAATCTAAGCGTTTTTCTGATTATATTATTATTATCATTAACCGTTTTTATGTTGTTTCATAATATCATTGATAATAAGCACGTGTTCAGCATATGTTTGTTATCGTATGTTTTTTATTCTAAAATTAGAATTAACATTCAGCTAAAACAAATGTATAACGGATTTCCTATTCATTCGATTTTTATTTTTTATTAACACATACGTTTAATTTATCGGTTTAACAATCTAAATATTGTTGTTCCTAACACTAGACTCTTTTCAAAATATTTGTTTATAACAGAACCACCAGAAGAGGGGGGGGGGACATTTTAAAAAAGGTCCGGAATTCAATTGGCAAATTAGTGAGAAAACTTTTTCGGGTGAGAAAGGGGCCTCGGTAAACCCCATAGCATGCACGTCCTTTCAACGGCAAACGAAACTAAATTATTAAAAATGAAAATCGCATTATTGTTATTTATTTATTTTTTCAATCCAAACGCCTCTCACATCGGCTTGTCAGTAAAACATATTTGAATTTGAATTTCGAGACGTCATCGTCACGCAGAATGTCGTTTCGGGAAGAAGCGTATCGAATAAGCGTATTTGCATCATTGACAGCCGACCAAGCAAAACGCATAAAAAAAAAATAATAATAATAATAAAAAAATAAATACCGAATAACGGGCCGGCAGTCGCCCCGGGAATATTTGACCGAAAATATTTTTACGCGCGTGCCGATCTCCGATTGCGCGCCATAGTGACGCGGGCGTGTTCCCGAACGAAATCAACAACACCAGTACACGGGAATTTGTCGGGAATATTCCCGGCACACACGCCGTTACAGAACGTTGCTCGCCGGAAGTTTGGTAATTTGTTTCTATCCGTTTTGGTTCGCTCGGCTCCGGACGAACAAAACGGACGACGACGTATTTTTTTTTTTCGTTACAAAACGCATTACAACCGCCAACACGCTCGCTCGTCGCGTATCCGCCAATCGTTCGCGGAGTCCGATATGGAAACGCGATCCCGGGCGGTCCGGAAAATCCGGATTCCGGACGTTACTACGGCGGAGGAGACGGAAAAACGTTTTCCGGAAAAACCGCGCGAGACGGGCCGACGTCCGAGTTACGCGACGGCGGTTTTTGCGGGTTTTTCGCGTTGTTTTTTTTTTTCAGCTGCGTATCGCGCAGAGCGATAAAAAAAAATCACGGCGGATCGGCGTAATAGGGAATCCCGGGTATCGCCGGTCACGTTGTTACGGTTGACGCGCGCGCGTCCTTGAACGGCGACGCGGACACGACCGTCGTTAACAGTGTTATTGTTATTGTCGTTGTTGTCGCGGTGCCGTTGTTATTAACACGACAGTTTTCCGTGCGAACATCCCGTAATCCCGGCCCCCGCGCGGCACGTGGACCGAACGCGTCACGCGGAAACGTAATATTAATAATGTGTAAATATTTTTTTTTTTTTTTTTTTTGTTTTTCGGTTTTTCCCGTCCGATCGACTCTTGACGCGCGACGTTTCCCGTTCCGTATTCTCGGACGCGAAATTTTTTACGCCGTGCGGCGTGTCGGCGCGAAGACGCGTTCCGCCCGGGCACTTCCGTTCCGTCGATTTCTCGCCCAGCCCTCCACCGGTCGCCGCCGTACGCGCGCGCGTCGATAATGCGCGAATAGTCAAACGGTAAAACGATCGAAAACGAAAAATATCCCGTCCGGCCGCGGGTTACAGGCCGTCGCGCGGCCAATTCCGTTCCGATAAAACCGCGGCAAAAGTTACACGGGTAAACGAAAACCGTACGACCCGGACGCCGGGGCGCGCGCGCGCAAAATAACATCGGGTGGGTGTATACGCGTTTCGTGTGTACGTATGCGAGTACGTGTGTGTGTGTATGCATACGGACGAAAGTTTTGGCCAGTTTTAATTGAAACGCGGACTCGTTTTCTGCGCGTACGCGGACGGAAGTTGTTGCGCCGGCGGCGACTCGTCGCGAATTAATGCGGAACAGCGGAACGCGGCGAAAACCCCGAGCGGTTCGCGCGACGTCTCGGACAGGCCGACGCGGTGAAATTGCGTTACTCTCGGTCAGGTGCGCGACTACCCGCGGCGCCGTTCCGATTGGAGTTCGGCGTGCAGAGACGCGCCAACAGTGCGGGCGTTTGATGGGGAGTACGCGTTTTCGGCGGGCGGTAAAGAGTTACGGCCGCGTCCGTTCCGGGTTTCCGACCGCTGTAACTGTTTGTTTATTTATTTATTTATTTTTTTTATTTTTTTTCTCATGACGTTTTCGCGAAAATATAGCGGCGTAACGCCGTGTTTGGAAACACGCTCGCGTCTGTTAGAAACAAATCTATAAACGTTTCATTAATCGGCCTGCTATGAGCGTTTGAAAACTGCATTCTGCTTGACGTACGCTCTGATGGATGCGAGAAAAACATTAAAACACGCAGAAATATTTTTGGTTACGTTGATTTTGGATTTAGAATTCTGTATGACGCGAACAGGATTTCGGTTCGACTCTGCTACTGTTTACGTAATTCAGAAAAAAAAAATATGCGATAAAGTCCCTAAGCCTAGTAATCAACAATTACCAATTATAATTCGCACGAATAAACTGGATTTTCCGTTTATTATTTTCGTTCGCGGTTCCGTAGTGGGTGTTCGCGCTGGAAATGTGAAAAATGTCACGACGTGCGGGTGTTCATTTCGAATCGTCTTAAAGTTTGTACCGGTTTAGAAGGCTCAGTTTTTCAACTGCCCCCCTTTCCCTTCCGTCAATACCCCCCCCCCTAGGTTTAAGCTCTGCGATTCGAACGCCGCCGTTCGCGTTCCGTGCGGTCGTCTTCACTACGGCGCTATGGCTATCCGTCAAGTCGGACCGAGATTGCGAAATTATATTGCGACGGTGGCGTGCTCTGTTGATGCACGCCGACCGCAACGCCGCAACCCGTGACACGCGAAAACCGACCGACTGGATCCGCGGGGCGCCGTTGTCGGTTGCGAACCCTACGACGACAGTGCCCAATAACGACCCGTTACAAATACGATAGCAATTCGCTCTGTTAAAAATTACGAAAACCAAATGAGGTTCACGAACGTGCGGTTTTCGCTAGCTATTGAAAACGCGCATTTTTCGATTTTTCGCCCGTTCTAAACGCGGTTTATTCCGGGAAAAACCGTCGGAACCCGTTTTACACGCGTATCGCATTGCGAAACGGAAGAAGCCCACCCTCCCATCTCTGTGTAAAATGGAAGGGAAGAAGGGGGTGGGGGGGGGGATTACACTAGGCGTCAAACAGTGCGCGCAGTGTCTCGATCGAGCGCGGGCGACGCGCGTTCAGGACATTAACCCGTTTCTGTTTCGGCAACGCGATCGCGGAAAAATCCTCCGTCAGAATTTAAAAGGTGAAAACAACGTGCCCGCGGCCCGTCGTCGTAATAATTCGTAATGATCGTAGAACGCGAATCAAATCACCGCGGACAGACGGTTTCTCGCTCCGGGAATCCAAACTTTCATCGGGCCCGCGCGCTGTTGCCGAAGTCGC
Organism: Cinara cedri; assembly: GCA_902439185.1. Lineage (NCBI taxonomy): Eukaryota > Metazoa > Arthropoda > Insecta > Hemiptera > Aphididae > Cinara > Cinara cedri. Next base: position 406,272 of record CABPRJ010000965.1, on the reverse strand, counting down.
CGCGTACACTAAGTTCCTACCGCTTTTGTTGTTGCGGCCGCTCTCGCGCGGCGGCTGTCACGCATTACTCCCGTGTGGCTGCGGACCGGCAACAACGTTCGTCAACGCAATGGCCCAAATCAATTACGTCGACGCATCGTCACGGCGCGGTCGGACCACGCGAAACGCCGCGTGATATTATTATTTCGTTTCCGAACGAAATCCAAACGGAAAATCGCACCCGGTAAATAGTTTACAGCGCGTGTTCGCCTTGGGCGGTGTTGAATTCGCCGTTGAAAGCGCGGAAAAATCGAACATTCGCGTCGCGGGCACACCGAACTCCGACGCGCGTGCGTACGTGCGCCGCGAATACTCTGAGCAAACAGCCGCCGGGGTAACCGAACGTTCCCGTCGGCTGCGGCGATTTCGGACACGGGCGTTTCGATCCGGGACGGCGGGGCGAACACGCCGAACACGCCTGCCGGGCGTACCGCGCGTTGTTGTACCGGCCGAACACGAAACGCGTGAAAACCAACACCGGAATTGCGTCGCGTTCACAACGAAATTAATATAAAAAAAAAAAAAAAAAAAAACCAAAGATCCGAGGACGTTCGTTTACGCAACCGCAAACGCGGTAATTCGTATAGCGGACGCGTACCGTTCGTTACTTGCGGGAAACAGTATTTTGACGATTTTAAAAGTTCAAAACGTGATCGGTTTGACGATGTAAAAAAAAAAAACCAAAAAACAAAAACCACGCGTTTCAGACGCCTATCGTCCGGCCGTTTAAATCACGGTGCAGCCGTACGCCTGTTATCAACAGGACCGAATCGAAACGGCAGAGAACCGGCAAAACGGCGCGATGCGACGTGACGCTTTTGCCGAAGAATGGCCGAATACGCTTTACGCGACAATACGCGCGGGGCATTTGTAAACGGCGTTCTCTAACGTCCGAACCACGCCGTCGCACGAGTCGCTCGAGCGTTTTCAACGCGACGGCGGAGTATTCGGGACGAACATCGACACACCGTGTTACACTTCTGCCGTTCAGACCGAAAGAACCGACACAAAGGCGACGCCTCAGACGACAAAAAAAAAAAAATAAATAAATAAATAAATAACAAATGCCGATTGTCGACTCGTGCCCGTTTTCCCCCTGGTTTTCAACGACAAATTACCGTTTGTGCGTTTAAATTTGACAGATTTTAATGTCGATATTTTTTTTATTTTTTTTTTTTCATTTAGATCGACGTTATAGAACGTGGGAACGTGTTTTATTATTATTTTTTAATTTTTTTTTTTTTTTTTGATAAGAATTTCAAAAATTGCAACGTTTGATTCGCTGTCGGTTTTTGTTTTAATTGAACAGAAAACCTGCTGGGAACGCAAACGTTTTTATTATTTTTTCAAATGAAATACTGCGATGCGAACAATTTTTTTCCGAATCCTCCACCCCACCCAAAAAGAGTTTACTGGGAAACCGCTAGAAATATCGGTACGTTTTCCAAATAAAAAAAACCGGCCGGACACACTTCGATTTTCCATATCCTGCTCGAATATATCGGAACACATTTTGTCTGTGTTTTTTTTTTTTATAATGGTTAAAATTAAACGTAATAATTCCATTTACTGCTATCGAAAACGACGCATTTGCCGGAAGAATCGCGATTATTTTTTTTTAAAAGTTTGTTCGCTACGTTTGTTTCTACGAAACGTTTACTGGACGCAGCAATACGCTTATCGAATCGTTTTCAAATATTGAAATGTACCGATTTTTTTTTTTTTTATAGATTTCAAAATTGTTTTAAAAAAAAAAAAGTCCGCCTAAACTACTAGTAAAGTACCGGTGTTCAACCGTACACTGCGCGGCCAGTTTTTAGAATAACGCAAAAATTACCGAGACCTCTCGTCGGACGCGCGTAGTAAAACAGTCGTAATGGGGGTCGTAGTCGCGGCGGAGAAGAGCCGCACGTACGGTTCGAAAGAAAAAAAAACCGGAAAACGCGAAAATCGCCGCGAAAATGTGGAAATTCGTATCCACGACGACGGAAATAATGTGTATTATTTTTTTTTTTACTTTTTTTTTGTATAAATCCGACGACGCGGACAATCGCGTCGCGCGAAAACCGAACGAAAACAATAACCGCGGAGCGCGTCGACAAGTCCCGCGGAAGTCTGTTTACACCCCGTACCGCGTGCAACGCGTTCGCGGCGAAAACTTTCCGGCGAACACCGCGCGTGCCGCTCCTCATGCCCCGGTAAACAACCCCCCGGCCCAAAACTTTGGCGAGCGCCATCTGTCGCCTCCGGGTCGTAATAATAATAATAACGATAATAACAGTAATAACGCCGCGATAACCGTACGCGGTAGTAATTAATTAGGAGTTTCTCCGGAGACACGCGTCCGTTTCGACGTACGGGGTGGTGGGGTGGGGTTGGGGGGCTCGCGGGCGTTCAATAACAATCGCGATGACTGTGCGATACGGTGCGCGTGTCCTCCGAATACTGTCAATTATTTCTGTGTGTCTTACCTGGTCTCGGTAAAAACTGCCGGGTTGGCGGATGTATGGCCGCCGGTCGAACGGGAATTGTTATTGCTATTGTCGTTTTGCTGTGGCCGTGCCGCGCGATAGCGAACGGGGCGGTGACGGGGGCCGGGTCGGGCGGACGTCGGTCCCTTCGGAACGGTCTGGAGCGGAAACGGCCGGAATATACGGGAGACGGTGAGAACGTGTCCGCGACAACGGCGTATATAACAGTACTGTACTTGCGACGGTGTGTTATTATTGTTCGGCGTACGACAGCAGAGGGAACCGGTTACACGCCGCGACAACAGTTCCGCGACAATTGGCCGGCCTCGCGAGTCCGCCGGTGCATATAAAGTGGCGATGCGCCGCTGCCGCCGCCGATAGCCCCCCCGGTCGCGGCCGTCCGAGGGGGGAGACCGCGGACCGAGGTCACGGCTACGGCGCGCCGCCGCTCGACGGTTGCGGCGGCCGCGATGACGTCAGCCGCGACCGTACGGCCTACGGTTCTGTACGGTAATGACGCGACATTGTTATTGTGCAAGGCGTACACGGGCGGCTGCTCCGTTCGGCAAGAAAAACCCGAAGCGGCCGCCTATACGAGCCGCGTGTTCCACGACGTTCGGCAGACGGTTCGGTCGGCGGAACCGAGCGGCGTTCCTTCGCCCCGCCGGGCGCGACGCAACCGAACGGATCCGCTTTACCGGCGGTCATCCGCAGTCGTCCGACCGCGGGCGAACAAATCTGCACGCGGCTTTCGCACGAACTACGGGCGAAATGCCCGTAGTGTTTTTTTTTTCTCGAAGACGGTTCGGAAACAAAAGTTATCGCGATCGTTTTCGAAGATTCGTTTTAATTGGCTTTACTCCGACTTGTCCGGATACGACGGAGCGCTCGTGTCTAGATTGTCTAGACAGTTAATTGCGTTTGACGGAGTTCAATTTTGAAACCGTATTGTGTTTCTGAAGGTTCCACGCTAGGATACGTCGGACGTACCGTTTTAGATTTCGATTCGTCAGTCAAAGATAAAACGCTCCGGGTGCGAATACGTTCCGATGAATGTTTTTCAAAAATACGAATAGAATTTCCGGTACGCGGTATTTACAACGCGTCCCAGTAAAAAAAAAAAAAAAAAAACTAATCGCAATCCGTTTACAAAATCTAAATCCGTCGAACTACGTAAATACCGCGCGCTCTACCGTGCATTTCACCCGCCGCCTACGTATCCGGTCATGCGGCGACGTTCAGCGACACATCGTGTGATATTGGTGTGCGGGTTTTTCGCGTAAGATCGCGTTTTCATTGGGCGTGCGCGCGAATGAAATTACAATGCGAAAAACGACGCTCCGAGAGTTTAAAAAAAAAAAACCAAAAGTGCGTTCGCGTACGAAATGCGCACGTTCGCGCGTTCGGTGATTAACGTCGACTGTATTCATTTGTACGCCTTTATGGGCCTTTATGCCGCGCCATCTGTCAAACGTTTCGAGCGAACGAAAACCCGTTCTCAGCGCGTTTCCCAGTGTTTAAGATAACCTCGCGGTCGTGTACGCAGTGTGATTGTTCCGGACTCTGACAGCTTCCTCGTGACCATCGTGTGCCGCAGAGAGATACGTAAGCCGAATAGCGTGCGCGCGCACGACAATGCGCTTGACGTTATGACCCCGGCCCGCGTGTCGCGCGACGACGTCCTCGTCGGGGGTGTAGGGGGTAGGGGGGGGNGTGTACGCAGTGTGATTGTTCCGGACTCTGACAGCTTCCTCGTGACCATCGTGTGCCGCAGAGAGATACGTAAGCCGAATAGCGTGCGCGCGACGACGTCCTCGTCGGGGGTGTAGGGGGTAGGGGGGGGGGGGCGAACTGCGAAAAACGCGCCCGGTGTTGTTAATGACTGGGCGGATGGATGAGTAATCGGTTTTTGAAACGGACGCGGACGCGTTTCTCGATAAACACACGCGCCGCATACATTCCCACCGGACGAAATAAAAAATATTCATATAAATAAAACCGTTAATATTTATGTAAATTAATAACGGCCGGCGTGTTATGGTCTCGTGCGAGAAAGGTCGCGTTTCGATTTTCGCGCGTCTCGCACTTCGGACGAGCGGAGACACGGCTCTACTTTCGCGAGAGCGACGCCGCAAAAAGAAAGAGGTGAAAAAAGATACGGACCGTGTGTTTACGACCTCGAACACACGGCCTTTTTCGTCGCGGTCGGTCGGGTGACGGCCGGTTAGGATGACGCTGTACGGCCGAGATTGCACAAGTTGCGCGCAAGTCCATCTCCGATTCGCGGTTTTTTCACGAATTCGTTCCGAGCGTTTCCGGATGGCTAGCGAATGACCAGTAGACTATCGCAGACCCCGAAAACGGGACTTTGTTTTTGTTTTTTTTTTTCTTTTGGATATTAACGTGGAGGACGTTGGAGACACGCAACGGGTCCCCGTCCGTTCGTCTAAGGTGTATGCAAATAATAGCAACAAAAAGATACGGCCACGCTTCGTGCAATTGGCCGCTGTTGTTGTAGGTGAGATGTCCGGTAGGATGTAGAATAAAACCTAATGCATATCTATACGTGACGATTCATCATTGTTTATGGAAAACGATTCTGAACGGAGTTCGGTTATGTATATTTCAAAAGGCCGTAATATTTACGATCTGAAAATAATACATTTCGTACATTTTCCGGATTTCCCTACGTTTTTTTTCCATTTATTATGAAAACCCCCGGGAAAATCAAAAAACGAACAATCAATTTTTTTTTTTTTTTTTTACATTTATATGTTTATATATTTTAAAAGCTGCAGTTTAACGACAACACATTTCTATAATATTATTATTCACCCAGTAGTAATTTTCGTTTGTCGAACCATAGATTTTGATTAAACGTACGTGTATTTGATGTTACTTCATTCGGGTCATTTCCCCGATACCCGTAACCGGTAACTATTATAGATAGGTACTATATTTTAAGGTTATTGTACATCCGTTTTTATAAATTACATCCTTGATCTATCACGTCCAGCCTTACCCCTACCATCTATTTTTCTTTATCTTATTAATGTTGTCTATTATTGTTTTTTTTTTTTTTCGTATAAGCCGAATTCCCAGCCGCTTTTTCTATTCTCTCGTTGATTGTGCTCCGTATTGACTTCCGTGCGCTTGACCTTAAATATACGTACTTATTCATTTCTTTTACTCGGCCAACACTCGACTTTACATTATCATCGTGTTTCAAATGATTCAATTTTCGACGTTGCCTCCATAAGTATTGGCCATATGTTTCGGCGATATACGTTCCATAACACGAATCTCTTCGGTTAGTACTTTCCGAGTGAATACTCAAAATATTATTATAAAATATTATTAAACACATTTATATATATATATATATGGTCGGATGCAGTCGAGAACGATATGATAACGGCGGTTGTATGCGAGGACAGTGTGGGTCAAATGGAAGTTTTAGATGAGGGCGATCGATTCCAAATTGTTGAGGTGAAAATGAAGGAAAAGAAGAAAAAGAATTAGTTTTGTTAAAAATAAATTCTTTAATATTCCCTATCAGATTATACTACACAATGAGAGAGTTTTGTTTTTACAAATTAAGCGCGTAACAATATTTTGTAGGACAATGTGAACCACGGACGACTAGTCGTAATTTGCGGCGCGCGTGTACATCATTTAGTCCGTTCCGTCTATCGCCGCGCCGTTTAGATTCTGATTGATACCGACCGTTACCTTAATAATATTATCTCCACCGCATCGCGTGAAAATTGAATTACCGCAATAACAGACTAAAAGGTGTATTCGTCATACCGGTACGACGCTCAGGACCCGTCGCTACAAAAAAAAAAAAAAAAAATCGACAATTGCTAGTGAAAAATCACCCACTCAGAGTATATGGGTACCGAATTCATTGCATTCAAAACCATTTTTTTTTTTTTTTTTTTACATATATCCGTCTCACTCAATTGTACACCCGGCCGCAGTATACGTTTCCATTCAATACATCCGATCCGAATCGATATCGTTTTGCAAGATGACGGATGGCTGACGGCCATATTATTTTTCTCGTTATCTCGAAGCCCGCTATTCACGTTGCCGCACAGACAAGTCATACACAAGGATATTCGTCGGCTGGAATCGTTTTCGATGAAAATAAATTTTTATTGCGATTTCCAGAGACGTTCGAACGCCCGGGACACACTATTTGATACGTAAACGCGTCGGCCGTTCATTGTACAGTGGGAATGAAACACAGAAATAATATTGGGTGGGCGAGTCACGCGATTAAAAACCGCCGACTGTTTTTTCGTACCATAATTTACGTTCACCAATGAAATCACTACTGTTTCAGATGAAACCGATCGCCGTTCTGTGGAAATAACCGTAACAGCAATAGACCGCAAATACAATAATTATCGTATTGGCGTAAAACCCAAAAGAATCCACGCTGAGGATATGAGAAAACTGTAAAAATAATACAAAATCCGTCACCGTCGTGCAAAATGTGACCGATAATTTATTATAAAACTGTATTATTGTTTAAGTGCCATATGGATAAGACCAGGCGGACGGGCGTCACTAAGCCGTGCATTCCGCGTCCTCGAGTGGAAGTCTGCTGGCCGGCTAAAAATGGCGTAGGCTCCCGTCACGCGTCGGATCCCCGAAGTGATTCCCACGTGAAGTATCCGACGAACAGTTCGTCCGTGTAAAGAAAAACGTACGAACGCGTATTGAAGACCGGTCTCGCGAAATGCATGAGCATCGTCCGCAAGAAACCTTTCGTCTCCGAGGTCACGTTGTCGTTTTTCAAACGGGAAATCGTAAATTTCATAAAAATCGAAATTCAGGACCGCGAGACAAGAACCCCGTGGACGACAACGTGACCCAATCAAATCGGTTGTCGGGTTATTTGTTATTTATTTTTTTTGTTTTGTTATCCTTGTTGCTATTGACTATTTTTAGATTCTGAGTGGAGCAAAGGAGCTTATAGTTTATACCGGAAAACTTGCTCAGATTTTTAAGTGTAGCACCTTTTCTGAAAGAAAATCAGCGTGAGGAGATATTTTAGAGAAGTAATTTTCGATTTACTCAAGAATTTTCTCATTAAATGCGAAAAACCGAAAAAAAAAACCGGGGGAAAAACAGGAAAATGTACGAAATATGTAACTGAAATATTTTAAATATATATATATTTTTTTTTTGTGCACAACTTTTCAACCAGCATTATATGTAAATAGATATATAGGCAGTAACGTGTATTAATTCCCTTACTCCTGAATTATGATTTTTATAAAATATGTCAAGATGATACGGGTGCTTATGTGCTTACGGGTAAATTAATACCACGCCAGTGGCACACAAATCGACTTGGGCTGTTAAAGCCACGCCAGAGGTCGAAAAAAACCAATGAGCTGTCATCACGCTCAAACCAACGTATACATATCCACAACATCGTACATTATGTACAATAGCAGGTAATGAATAAACTATAATTTATAATAGTCCAAATTCATCACACCTTAAATATAATAACGTCAGAGGCAATTTTTCAAATATTCGTCTATTCTGAATATATAATATATAAAAATTACGTGTTTAAATTGTAACATTATTATTTTTTTTTACATATTAGTAAAATGTTAAAATGTTGAAATATTATGATATTGATCTATACATTATCTATTTCAAATAATTATATGAACAGCAAATTTTAATTGTTTAATAAAATAAGCACTATAATAATTACCATGCTTAAATAATGGTATTTTTTTAGGTGCAACAGAATACGTCCAGACGTATCAGTTTATTGCAACAATTGATAGAGAATTTTTTTTCCCAACATTTTGATGAAAAATTCTTGACGATTTTAGACATATTTCGTTATTGCCCCGGTGCAATTATTTACAACGTTTTCAACTAATAACTGAATACGATTTGAGTTTTAAACTGATGTTCAAAAACAACACATACAAAAATCCTTAAATAAAATCTCCCAAAAAAAAAAAAAAACAAAAACTATGAAAAAGTAGCAAACACCTATATACCTACTATATATTATTATGTTTTCTTGGACTTTCATTTAGACAAGTGCATACGATCCGATTTTTTCACGCATAACTTTAAAAGATATACGAAATTTTCGTTATTGAAAATCTTTTTTTCCCGACAGTTGACCACCTTCGGTCTTCATTTTTATTTTTTCGGTTTTAAGAGCAAAACTCAAAAGCAAGACAGAACAAAACACCGCACCATAATTAAGTGTTTATTCGCAAATTAATTTTGCCTACTATAATAGTAAGATAGTAAGTCACAAATATATCTAAATTTTTTGCTCTTAAAAAAAAAACACGTTCTCCTAGCTTTAGTAAAAGTAAGGAAAACCGTGCTTAGGAAAAAAGTAAAAGCCAATGATTCATGTGATATGCATCTACATAAAATTATTCAGAGAATCAATCGAATTAATTTATTAACACTAATTTAACTGTTTTCGTTATTTATTTTTGTTTTAATACAATTTTTAATACATTTATAAAAAACAGACTTTCGCTCTAATTTCATTTATATATATATATAAGCATTAACAATAATCTGATGGCATTTTAAAGACCTACTTCATTATAAAAATATGAAATATAAAGTATTACCTGAAGCCTTGTCCGTCATAGGTAAAGTTTTGTGAGTTGGTCGAAAATACACGCAAATTATGTTGACTTATATTAATTTGTCTAATCTAATGAAAAAAATTAGTAAAACTTGGAAGAAAATGAAAAAGTGTTTTGAAAGATTTTATGGATCGAACGGACGTATCAAAGTTGCGTACATAATTTGTCTTTAAAAAAAAAAAATAATTACAATTATTGATATTATAAAGTAACGGATATTTTTAATAAAAGGCAAAGGTGTCGTCGCTATAGAGATTATTAATGTACGACCATAGATATAAATAATAAATTACATACATCTAGAATTTTTTTTTCTTTGTTTTTCTTCAGTAAAAAATCCTTAGTAAAGTTTTTATAATATAAGTGCTTAAATTAGAGAAAGGGACGCAAAGGCTCCTATATTATGATTTTTTTTTCTGTTTTTAGCGCCCCCTTACAAATTATTTCTACTGAGTCGAAGAGTAAATAATAATATTTTCAAAAAATATATATTGTCCTATAATCAACTCAAATAATTTACATATTTTTTTAGATTCTGAGTGGAGCAAAAAAGCCTATGGTTTTACAATGATGAATTATTTTTTATTTTTTTTTACTGTGGACAATTTTTCTACCAGAAATTTTTTTCCGTTTTACAAAAATAACATCTTTTCTAAAAGGAAATCTGACTGGGAAGGTACTTTAAGGATGTTAGTTTTCGATTTTCCCAAGAATTTTCCCAGCAAATGTGAAAAACTAGGAAAAAACATAGAAAACCAAGAAAAACGTTGAAAAAAAGGAAAAATGGATACAATATTAAACAAGCATCACTATCAACTGAACTCTGCTTAGAATAGTTTTTTCATTATCAATGGTTAATAGTTGATTACAGATATGCATTCAATTCCCGTCTGTACTCTACCTTCCCAACTACAGCAGTGGCTGCAACCTTCCCCATAATCCCAGGATAGATTTTTTTTCTCATTTCATTTATCATAAAATGTGTGATTCTGATTTATTATTTAATTATTTATTATTATTGATTTTACTTTTATTCTAAACATATGTTCATACTTTTCGAATTTTTTGTAGAATAATGAGCGTAGTTTTAAACGCCAATAATACAGAGTGTTCTGTTTAATTTAGTTCATTCACTATCTCGGAAAATATTAACTTTTTTTGGAATTTGTTTTGTAAAACATTTAAAATACACGTGGTTCTACAATTTTACATTTATGTTATATTTTGTCACATTTATTTTTGAGATTAAAGCCACTAATTATTTTTGATTTTCAAATGGTAACTTATATAAAAATATTTAATTCATTAATATATGTGCTATTTGAAAATTTAAAGTAGATACAGGTTTTACTCTCGAAAATAAAGGTGACGAAAAATAACATAGATCAAAAATTGTAGAGCTGTTTGTTTCTTAAGTGTACTGTGAAACAAATTCCGAAGAGAGTTAATACTTTCCGAAATTAAGAGTGTGCCCATTTAAATGGAACACCCTGTATATATATTGTGTTTTTTTTTTTTCAAACACTATTTATCTTATTTTTAATAGTTGTGTACGATATGTTTTGTTTATATTCAAATAAAATTAAAATATTATATAATGTATATAAAATTATTGCTATAGCATACTATAATATGTTCGGTGTAATTATAAGTCTTGGTGAGTGTATAAGTCGTTGTTTTTTTTTTATTTTTCGATTAGTTTTCAGAACAATTGAGAAAATCCGGAAAAAGCGTAAAAAAACGGAAGTTTACGGAAATAATGATTTCGTTATTTTCAATTTTGTTTTTTTTTTTTTTTTTTTTAATTCAGTTAAAAATATTTGTAGATATTTGAATGTTTAACATAAAACTTAAAATTGGTTTTTCTATACGTGATCAAATTTTGTAAGTATTTCAAAGATTTTTGAGCTATTTATAGGCGTTTTATATTTACAAGTTTTTTTACGTAGTTTTCATTTGATATGTACTATGTAGATATCGTTGTTCGACCGAACAGGAAAACTTGACAATATTTAACAGGAGGTTCATTATAAGTTGTACTTATTGTTCAAAAAGAAAATTGAGTGCAATGTAGTATTTATTTTAATTTTTTTTTTTTTTTGGTATAACATGATTTAAAATCTAATTTTAAAGAATATCGTAATAAAATTACAGCCTATTAAATCATCTACAAACGAATATCACTTTTATTTTCATAAGCAAATGTTTATCGTTACTTACAAATATAAAAGAAATAATTGTATGTATCCTATTTTCTAAACTCCCCCCCCCCTACAACAATAATATACCCATCAGTAGTATCAGCTGTCGTTTTTTTCGACATTCCAAGAAACAAGCAGCTCTAAAATGTTATACTACCATTACGTTTTGTCGCCGTTTTTGTGAGGGTGAAACGATTATACCTACTTTTCAAACGGCAACCTATATTAAAAATTGCATAAATAAACAGTGCATTGATTTCAATATACAAGCATTTCAAGGAATAAAAAGGTTTTTGAAAACGTGTAACACGAAAAAAAACTGAAAACGGTTTCGAACACGAAAACGCTAATCGAAAAAACTGAAAACGTTTTCTTACACGAAAACGCTAATCGAAAAAAATGAAAAACGTTTTCATACACGAAAAACGAAATTTTCCTACACGCTTTCAATCCCTTAATAATTATTTCATGTGCGTGTGTGAAACATGAAAGTTATTTACGTAAGAGACTGACAAACAGTACCTCGTCTCCCCCCCTCCCAACTATACTTTAAATTGAAATCGTCCAAAGGTAATATATCAATTTATATTACAGACTCATAGACGTGCGCACGGGTATGCATGGGAGTAACTAGATCACCAACCTCGGGGCTACTAAAGACGCATCACAGACCCATAGAGGCAATGCCCTCACAATTCTCTTTATACAATACTTATAACAAACAATTACACTTTTTATTTAAAATTTTTTATAAAAAAATGTATCAAAACTGTTTTAACTTTATTTTTATACATACATACACTGTATATGTGTAATTTATATTTTATTCTGCTTATTAGTTATGAAATACATGGAAAAAGTATTTAGTCTATACTATAAAATAATTATTAGGTATTTTTGGGGTTTCTAATTTTAAACTTGAGGATTCTAAAGACCCTCTATCACCCCCCTAGTTGTGCCTGTGCGGGTATAGCTGATTGGGCTATTGTCCCAGCTGAGCCTTTTTTATACGCGGGTGGGTACCTTATCAAGTGATGACTAAAAGTTCGTATAGGTTTTTTACTTTTTAAGCGTTTATATATTTACTTGAGAGACTATATACATATAGAGAGTAAACAACTGACTACCAAATTGTGTCACTGCCTGTAACGTATAATTATAAAAGTTATAACATTTTATAATCGTATACAATTCAAAATACAGCAGAAGATATTTTATATTTTAAAACTTTATTTTACATTAACTTTAATGAAATAAAATTATTTATTACTACTTCCCCCTACCACTGGATCTGCCACTGGTTATTGACGAATTAACAATTATATTGCAGGAAGTCGTAGAGTTAATAATATTATAAAACATAAACTTTACCTATTATGTAGGCATATGACAGTATATTTGTATGGATTATATTATTTGTGTGTGAATATAAAAAAGTATGAACTATTTACAAATATAAATTATTGATTTTTAATATTTTTTTTAAATCGTATGACTAGGTACATTGTACGTTTTAGTGCATACATACGTTTCGAACGGTTTTTAATTATTGTTTTATTCCGTAATATTTTCTTAAATCACTATTTATGACGATTAATCATATGTATGATCGTTTAAAAAAACCACTGTTTACATTTACCAGTCACCAAAACAAAAAGTCATCCTCAAAGTTTATATGAGAATGTCTATAATGTTTGTGGAGCATCATCGCAGGGCGGTACGACGCCCGAAGGTCTAATAGTATTCCAATGAATCACCTTATATATGTACGAATAAAGTGTCCAAAAGTGATATTCGAAATAGTTTAGAAACCGCTAATCGCATATAATCCTGGATTCAAATCAAAATTGAATACAATCGTAATTCTTAAATCGCTTAGTCACTCGTTTGGCACGCAACAACATTGATATTTTATGAGAAAACGTATGTAAAAATTGGTTTAAACCGGCTTTTATAGTTGCGTAATAATTTATAGAAATTATTTCTTCTCCGTCGCTAATTGTTTCATGTTTTTAAAATACATTTTAAAAATCTCATTCAAATTTTACCAACCGTTACTATTATAATACTCGTATATACAGAGTTACCCAACAATATTATTTACGTACGAATTCAAAAATATTTTTGCTCCCGCTTCTTTGTTATTAAATTAAACTATAACCAACGTTTTACTAAAATATTTCAAATATATTTTATATTTTAATCATATCCGCTCGTGGCCTTAATTCGTTAATTAGGTACTCAATTTATTAGTCATTGCCTATTTGTTTGTTTGTAATTTTAACCTTGTCAAATACAGAGGTACTTGTGCATACAGGTATACTCGGTATCCATGGTACTGTACACTGCAGTTCACAACACGGGGATTCAACTTGTGTAAATTACAAAATACAAATCAGGTCCCTCCTACATCAAAATTATTTGAAAATAAATAATTGAGACTATTTTTAATAAAGATAAAAAAAAAAAGATATTGTTCCTATCTTACTTCCAATGGAACACATGCGTTTATTATAGGTACGTAAATTATTTATTTTTATTTTGTGACCTGAATTTTAAATGAACTCACGATTATTAACACGTGCAATACCCGTATTACACGTTATATTTGTGTAATTTGTATAGTTATACCTAATAGATAATTTTTAGTAACGTTATGAACTAGTCCGGAATAACGTATGTATACAGGGTTTCTACAATATTATCCAAATGCTAATAAGTTATAAGCATTCGGACAACACTGCAGGACATCCTGTATATTTGTATATAATATATATTTGTCATAACACATTTTTTTTTTTACGATTACGAATTCCAATTTCACCGGTACTAAGTATTTACTTCGGTGGTAAATTGGGCCGAATTTATTACAACAATTATTATAATTTGTGTAGTTACGTAAATTAATACTAATGTAATATCGTTAGTATTCATAGTATTTTTATTTTAATTTCACTATTGTTTTTATACCTATTATGCGTTTTAAAACGTACAAATAGCTTTTCTTGATCAATAAATATCACCCGTCTAACAGCAGTAACAAAATCGTATTCTCATAATAACTGTAAACAATAATAATAAATACACGTTTTACTAAATGAAAGTCATAAGACATGTTCGAATATGAAATAAAACTAAGAATACATATTTTACTCCTACGACCCTAAATTCAATGGGCGATTTCAATAATTGACGGATTATCGAAATGTCGGTCCCTGCAGGCTCCCGAGACCGTAATCGGTTTATAAGTAACATCGTGTTTTGGGTATTAATATTACACTATTAAAAGTCTACCATCGTAATATGTTTATACGAAAATTTTCCATCGCGTCTGGTCAAACGCCAGTAAAATTGTATCGAATGCAATATAAATGTAAACATATATAAATAAAAATCCGGACGTACTTCCTGTGAAGCTTGTTTAAGCGTTTAATCGATGGGTTTTCCTAGATTTTGATTATTGTAAGATAAGTAAAATGAAAACTAAAAAAAATAAATATTCCCCGAGGCAAAAATGAGACGAAATTCGCTATCGGAAATCGCCCATAAAGTTGATGATTGTAATAAGATAATAGTGGTCGAAAAGTTGTTTACAGACATTAAAAAAAAAAAAAAAAAAACAAACAAAAATCATATTAAAACCGCCCCACATTCTTCGGGATGTTAAAATGTATCATTTATCAATTTGAACGTTAAATTCTCAACTGTTATTTTTTAAGCGTGTAATCGTTGTCACAAGAGAATTATGTAAGATATCATACGAGTTGTCTAGACCATGTTTAAAGATTAAACATGGCGTTTATGATAATATACCTACATACCTATAGGCACTAAAACAGAAGATATAATATTACAAATAGCACAATGTGCGCATTAGTCAAATTTTACGAATTACCGAATGTAAAAAAAAAATAAATATAAACAAACAAACAGACTTGTGGTAAAATTATTGAAATAATTGTTATTCGGACCTTGAAACAATACTCTGACTAAGTACTAAAAATTGTGAACAACGATTGCCAGGATTTTTGTATAATAAAATTTCGACGAGTGAAAACAAAAATATGCCTTATATTCATAAGGCATATTTTAATGAGTAATTAACAAAACGACTGGTTTATGGAAATGATTATTGTTCAAACCTTCGCATATTCTGACATTAATATACACTATCGAGTAATTATAAGCTATTATTATGGGTACACTAAATGCCTATACATTTAAACTAATATCTATTTTACTTAGATAAACCTAAAACTACCTAACGCGTTTGTTCGCTTCACAATATTATATGAGTAACAAATAACCATAACATGTTATTTTCTTCCAATTATTCCATAATAATGAGTTGATGTACACAAATTTTAATTGTTTTTTTTTTTTTTAATCTCAATCAAATTTAAGTGCCTATGTACCTAACGTATACCCGTCATAATTAACACAAATATAAATGGTATCATGTGTATAATGTGTTGTAGTATGTTCGTAATTGCCTATTTAAAATAACACGAATGACGGTTGTCGAAAATTTGATTCTTACAAAAATCGCATATTTATCTAACATGATTGTTATTTAAATTGATTTTTGGGTACATATAGAGCGTAGACAATATTATAATAAAATATTAACACATATACAATAAAGTCCCAATGTACGATTATTATACTATTCAGCGCAATGTATTATATTTTTATTTCGCCCAAAACTAATAGAACAAATTTAAAAATTATTAATTAATATAAATAAATACAATACGATACAATCTAAAATATAAAACGAATTTTCAAAATGACTTATATTATTATTTGTAATTGAAATTTTTATTAATAATGAGTTTGTTTCTTATTATAATTTATTTAATAAACAATAATTATAATTTAACGGAATGTAAATTGGAAAAAACAATACAAATGTATAATAAAATGTTAATATTGTATTTCACTGGTATTCTTACTCGGTAATTACGCTAAAAAAACATGTTTTGCTCATTAACAACGTGCAATTATTATTATTTTATCTAAATCTAAATCACCATACTTATTATATTACTATTGTACATTATTGAAGCATCGATTTTTTTTATTTTAATTTATATAAGTGGAATGATTATAGCTCATACCTATCGTATAGTCTATTTGTTTATGTGAAAACGCTTATTTAGTTAGTTATTTATTAAATAATATCCTATTTAGATAAGATGTTTAATTTGAAATTACGATTAAAATGAAATCGCGAATAGTATAATGTGAAAATTTTAATTTTCCTTAGGTATTTACAAATAGATTTTCTTTGCTTTCTCGTCTACGATTTTTTTTTTTTTTTTTTAGCTAATTATAATATAACGTATTAATAAAGAAGCTGTCGTAGATAATAAATTTTAGTAAAACAAAGTATTCACACAAAACAAACGCAAAGACCATTTAAATTGGTTTTAGAAAGAAAAAAAATACGTTTAATCAAATCTTTAAATGGTCATTTTGAAGACATGGACGTTTTTGAAATATTAATTATTAAAAAAAATGTAATATTTTTACCTTCAATAATGATATTAAGAAAATTGTAATACACCAACGTATTTGTCTTCAAAATATTTTTTCATTTACCAATTTTATATTAATTGATATTTACCGATAAAACCTATTGTAAAAGCCTTTTCTTTTGTTTTATATAATTGCATGTTTTGCTTTACTGTCTACTAGAAAGACAGAAAAGGCAATATGTCATTGAGGTGGCCTCTTAAAGATCCTGATTGTGCAGGCTTTTTACAAATTGTTAACATTTACAACTAAAAATTCTTAATGAATAATTTAATTTATTTTTATGTTTATATTAGGGAGCATGCGTACAACCTGTTTCTTTCTCTAAACATGATTTACAGGAAAAACACTCGTGTTTCTTAGAATGACCCGATGTGAATAATCTTTTTTTTTTCAGTTAGAGGACTTTGCTTTTTGATTACGTAACCAAAATTTATGAAAATTTACCTATAGCGTCTATAATACGTCAAATACGAGTCCAACGCGCCTTTCAAAATCTTCCTCTCCACAAAAAAAAAAAAAAAAAAAAAAAAAAAAGAGAAAAACGATGACGGAAATCGATTGTGCACGAGACTAGCTATCGAGAAAAAAACAGGTGACGCTTGGTTCCCTTAAAGGTGCAATATAATTAATTACAATCATATAAGAACTAGATATTTACAAGTGAATATAGGTACCAGGGCCGTCATTAAAAACGCCCATGTGAGGGGCCTTGCGTTTTTTGACTTAGATTCGGGACCTCGCGTTTGAAAAAAAAAAAATACGAATTATAATACAATAAAAATTTAAAATATTTAAAATTTCGACCCAGGGCCTCGCAAATCCTAAGGACGGTCCTGATTGGTATACAATTACTTAAGCATAGTTTCTGCAAGTACTTATAATATAATATTGCGATTAAAAATAACGAAATAACGGCACTTCAGGAACAAAAACCATACGAATATTATACGCATAGACACAGTATAGGTATTCCAAAAGAATTTATCGATTCAGAGCAGCGTCTTATTTTTAGAATTTCCATAAATATCATCCGCCGCTCTAAAAATATATTAAATCGTTTTTTAGGACCTATACTGTATTATAGTATATATTTTACATGACATTATTATTATATTATATTATTCACTATCGTCTTTGAACGACTACGCGATTTATGACTATGGAAAATAACGTACCTACGTGTTTACAACTTATATGTACATTTATTACATCGAAATCGTTCTTTCGTACAATCGTTTGAACGCTACGCCATAATACAATAATATATCGTATAATATTTAAATAATTATTTACCTGTATCTAGTTTTTTTTTTTTTATATATATATATATATATAGCTCGCGAAAAACGTTAGTCTACGATCTCTATAATTCGAATTACTTATTCTAATTGACAAAACCTAAAATAGGCACGAGACTAATTAATTTACCCACAGTAAAAGATCTTACGAGTGTATAATGTTATAATATTTTATACGAGTTTAAATAAATCGAGACACGCGAACGTCCGTTTGTACAACGACATCTTTCACGGTAACAATATATAGGACGGACCGGGCAATATTATCATAATTTTTTTTTTTTTTTTTACCATGTGGCGCCATACAGAAGCCACTTATTACAGAATAATTTTATAACGAAAATGAACGATAAATCACATTTTACGCTAATATAATTACAGTATTAAATTATATCATTATTAATGCGGCCGAACGGACGCTGTTCGGAAGGGACGTTCCCGAACTGATCGAAATGGTTTACGCTTAATATTATTTTCATTATTATCAAACGACTACAGTAATACAATCAATATATTGTTATGTACAGAGAAATTAGAAATTAAAGAATATTCTATCGTTTTGGGAAGACTCGTTGTTGTCTGCTGCTGGCCGTGGCTGCAGGCTGCGTTGCTCCTCCTCCGACTGATCAGCAGACTGGTCAAAAGACAGTAGCGATATTTCCACGGAGTCGGCGGAGGATAATGACAATCACAGAGATCTCGAGTCGAACACTTGTAATGATTTCGTGATCGCCTCGTCCTGTCGACATTCATTCAATCAATCAATCAATCGATTATCAAACGAATTGTGCATTCGATGTAAAATAATTGTACAACAAAATATTATATTGTTCACAATCTATTATAATATCATTACCTTCAAACACGATTCAATGAACTCTTCAAACGTAATCACGCCATCTTGGTTGATGTCGAGTTTTTGAAAAACCATATCGGTTTGATCTTTGGATTTGGTACTTCCACGACCCTATTGAACATCAAATACAATTAATAATGTACCAACAAATATAATTATGTGACCTTAAAATGCAACACGTGTACAGTACTTTATATTATTATTACAAATATTTAAAATTAAAAAATATATATATAATGAAATATACCTAATGATTTAAACTATGATTTTATTATTAATTGTTTTTTTTTTTTTTTTTGTAATAATAAAACGTGTATCCAACAAACAATATTATTTAATTAAATATAATTACGATTTTTAAATAATATCAAATGCAAACAATAACTTTTTAATAGGTACGTGGTAAATTTAAATAGAAGTAGCTGAATATCATTAATCACTCAAATCAGTTCTAAAACAAATAATTAATTGAAGTGTTCAATTTAAAGTAGTTGAGAAACTTGAAAATCGGATACTCTCGGTAAGAATAAGAAAAATCAGTCAATTGGTTTTAAGTGGGAAAACTTTATTTTTTTTTTTTTTTTTTTTAATAAATTTGAGACTTAAGAAATATTCGTTCGGACATATATAACTAATCTGCTCATAAAAAACGAAACGAAATAATTAATAAAATACAAAACAAAAACCTCCGGGTATACAATCTATATGTTGTTGGCTTTCTTGATGCTTTTCTAAATTGAAGGGAAGTTTATAAAGTATGTAAGTAAAATGTACTATCATTATTTATTTTAGAGGACGTTATGTACAAAATTTTGAATAAAATTTTAAACAGAATTTCGTTAAACGTATACAAATATATTTCTTTTATTTTGCTATGCTCAAAGTATATACAAAATCAATATAGTAGAAATAAAAATGCAACCCAAGTATAGGAGTGCTGTTAAGATTTCTCAAGAGACTAATTTATTTTGAACATATAGTTTGTAGAGTTAAAATGTACAAACACAACTATGTATCTCATTTTAAAATGATATATATACGCGTTAACTACACCCAAAAAGTTTTGTAGCTAAAGTGATCTGATATCTTGCCAACAACATAATAAATGGCTGTGTCAACGACTAAACCAAATTTAAGGACATCCAAATGCTCTTCGATAAGTAACACATTTTCGGTTTCATTCTGATTCAATACTCTATAAACGTTTTAACAATAGGACACTAAAAACACAATTCCATACATTACCATACTGCAGTTCCTCAAATATTTATAACAGTTTGGATAAACATTTATTTTGTTATCTACTTGTTTACCTACCATAGTACGCATAGACACAAATAGTTGAAAAATATTTATTTTCGGAGGGAAGGTTAGGCCAATACAATACAATTGGTTGATTTATTTTTCTATGTTTGACTACTTAGTATTTACTTAATTCTTATTAAAGACTTGATTAGGGTGATCTTGACAGAAATTTCGAGTGGCTAAATCCCATCCAAGTACTCGATATTTACGTCAATAAAAATGTAATTAAATAATTAAATTGGCACTTTTTTATCGTTTCGAGATTAATAATAAAAACTGTAATATACAAAAATTATTTTTGACTAAATTGTTTAGTTTTAAATAAACGAGTATAAACAAAACATTCTAATAAAAAAATTAAAAAATGTCTATTGTTGGAACTAATCAATCAAATATTGTCAATGTTCAAAAAAGAAGAACTTAAAAAATATTAAATTTAGTATTCATAAAAAAAAAAAAAGAAAAAAAAGGTTCTTGACTTAAAAATTATTTTAACGTTATTAGTTTTAAGTTTGATAAACCTCTCGGTTCACAACTTTTAAATTAAATTAAATACAACATCTTTGAAACCGTCTCTTTTCGAACCGACCGACTGCGAAAGTCTGCTATATTATTATAATATTATTAATATTACTATTATTTTTTTTTTCTCAAACATTTGATTCTTGCATTATGAATAATATCGCAACACATCATGCCGATATTATTGTGTACAGTGCATACGGTTCTCGCCTTTAACGAAAAAACCTATGTCGCTTAAATCGGAATTTAGATAATATTTTGTCAGCGCTCGGTGCCAAGTTTCTTCGCTCGGTCGGTTATACCCGGGGACCCGTAAAACATCCATTATAATATGATAATGCACAGGGACGTCTTTATGTGGATACGGGCGATAAGAGTGATCGCCCCTATCACCCCCGAGAGAAGTGGACTTACATTATCATTTGGCATAGTCATTGGTCCAGAAGTAGGTATAGTCAATGTATAATTTGACGTAGTTTTTTTTTCTTACCAATTTAGATCTTTATTGATATCTTAAACATTTATTCATGGCACAAATATAGATATGACCATAACGTCTATAACCGTGGTTTGTGGTCATATATAAACTAGGTTGTGCTTATATCAGAGTCCATAATCGGCGCACTCCTTGAGATAACAATTATTAAGAATGACACGATTCACAATGTATTGACGAATAATAAACGAGAACAAACGGAAAAACAGCGGTTCGATTACATCACGATCAAAAACGATTATTTAACGATTTTATACTGTAAGCAATTTAAAAATATAAATGTATGTACTATACTGGATGATGTATTATACATGTTCACCCCATTTTTAAGGACAAATAAAGCACATATTCACTTTTTGATGTTTGGAATTTCGAATGCAAATATTTTTTGAGAGGGCGGGTTTTAAATTATAAAAGATGAAATATATCCGAATATTATGAATTTAATATTAAATTTTTTAATTATCTAGCCTTCCCCCCATAGCCAAGGTCTGGAGGCACCCCTAATAACGCAAATACGTGTTCGGTGGTGTATGCGCGAGTGTGTATTATACAAAGTTAGGTAGTGATAATATTCGATAACGACAATATTATAGTATGCAGGTGTAATGCGAACACGGTTCGAAAACAATAATATTATATTGTTCTTACTTGCGGTCTCTTGCCCATCAACTCGTGGATGGCCAACACGATTTGACCGAGCTCGGACCTCGTTATGCACCCGTCGCCGTTCAGATCGTACAGCTTAAACGTCCACCGGAGCTTCTCGTAAATGGACCCGCGGAGCAGAGTGGACAGAGTCATCAGCATGTCCTGCAATATAGTGAATCGATAATTGAATTTACTATACGATGGCACAAAAGTCGGACGAATTATTGGAGGTACGCCGGACCGGGTAAATGGTCGGTCCGCAGAATAAACCGTCTTTGTGTATAATAAAAAAATGAGTTTAAAGCGCTCGGTTGTTATTATTGCACGAGAAGTTTAGGTTTTTTTTTTTTTTTTCAGTAAATCGCATTTTATATAAGTTTCAATTTATTTCGTTTTATACAGATGAAAAAAATAATAAAATACGCTTACATTATACTAGCTGCTATTGTATATATATATATATATATATATATATCTGTAAAGTTTCACACCGGGAATTTTGAGAGCTCATCATCTCACCCGCGATCGATAGTTTTAACGCTTTTGAACGCCGAGAAAAGGAAAAGCCGCGGGAAGAGAGAGATAGAAAGAGGCTTAACTCTCAACAGCTATAATATTGGAATTGCTTAACGCAAGAAAATGAATGGCGTCTTGAAACATTCAGAACACAATGAAATCCTAAACAAAAAAAAAGAATCAGACCGTTCGGCATTTTTGTACATCCTCGTGCCGCCATCAAAAGAACGTCGATTTATTATAATATTTACGCTCCAGTAAATCACAAACGGTATTTTGTATTTCAATGATTTGCGCTTATACTATTACAATGCACGACTACAGACTAAACAAACCGAAAGTTTCTGAACAAATTTACCGTGTACAAACGTATTTTTATAATTATTTAGCGAATGTTCAAAAGGAATAAATATACAAATCGTCAACAGCTGGTTAGTTCGGTGAAAAATATACCTATAATAATTCGGTGATTTCAGATAAAATAAGACTCGAACATGTTTTTACATTATTTCTTTTGGAACTTAACGATATCGTATATTTAGTACCGTCGTCGAGTACAATACATTTCACACAAAAATGCATACGGTTATACCGAGTGCAAAATATAAAATGTTTATAACCTCTCAAACTCCATCTAAACAAATTTCATCTCAACGTAATAAACAATAAACATGATGCAAATTATTAACGATAGAATATATATTACGGATATGATAGTTTAAATCATATGATATTTATCGGAAGAGATGAATTCTGTTTAATTTATTTCTTTTATACATAAAATATATTTTATTCAACTTTATCGTAAACACGAACCGATATCTCTACTGACATTAATGTTTACTTTTGTATTGAATTTCAATTTATTTTCTGTACTGTGTGTGAATTCAGAATATCCGAAATATTCACATTGTTACGATTTGTTTAGTACACACGCTTACTTGACTTAAACAAATCATTTCGATTGCGTTCATAAAGTAACAAATACATAATGCGTTTTAATGTTATATTTAGGTAATTATAGTTTTTACTTTCAAAAATAATGTTGTTACTTAAACTACAAAAAAAAAAAAAGTACTTGTGTTATAATTATACATACGTACTGTAAATACAATAAAAATCTATAATTTCTAATGTGTTAAGTTTAAATTTTAAATTTATTCTTACTTCCAACGTATCGAACGTTTTTATTAAGGGTCCTGTTCGTGGTCTGTTTTAAATTATTAATAATTGTTAATAGCAAACCATTAATAGTTTCTGTTTGAATTATATTAAGAGGAACGCACACAATCTGTTTTTTCACATGAAAAAAAATGTTCATGTCTCGTACAATGATTGAATCTAGAACAATTTTTCTGTTGGAAAAAAAGCTTTCTACAAAACGTATTATATTATTATATTATATGTATTATATGTATTTATGTATTATATTATATTTTCGAAAAACCACAAAAAAATTAGTTTAAAAAATAGTAAACATTGATCATGTTAAAATTCTAATTAAAACGTTCAGAAATATTATTTTCAAAATCCAAGTCCCATATCCCATGTAAGAAGTTTTGTTCTTTCTAACCAAAAAAAACAAAAAAAAAAGATTATCGAAATGGATTCACTCAATAACTTTAGAGAGTTTTTCCTCTAATAAGTGTCTTTTGAGCAAAATCAGGTCACGCGCAAGCCTCTTATAATATAATAAATTTTTAATAAAAAAAAAATATAAAATACGCTCAAAAAAATATACATAATTATATTAGGTACATATTATATTATTATAGAAGGTTTAAAATGGCTTCTACATGCAAGGATCATAATATATAAAACACTTTTAAGATTTCTAAATTTCTCAATATTCTAATGATAATACGATTATTCTGCATGGAACATTATTAATGCATCAAATTGTAACAACTGCAATCGCGTAGATTAGCAGTTCGCACTAAGTACAAAATACAAAACTTACTTTAAAACTAATTGCGCCGTTACTCTTGACATCGAATGCTTTGAACACAAAATGAGCATATAAATTTGAATCTGTAATAAATAAATATAAACGTAAATAAGAATGTATAAAATGCCTTAATAGAAACGAAAAATTTAATTTGGAAATATAATGAATATCGGAATACAAGATAATTTAAAAATTCGATTTTTTGTAATGAAATGTTTTGTTGCCAATTCAAACCCTTTTTTGGGAAGAGGGTAAGAACAGTGAACATACCCAAAGCGTTTCGTATAAATACGTCTATATATCGGTACCTGCAGTAAAACTGGGCAATAACTAGTTACAAAGTTACAAAAATCAGTAACTTTTTAACTTGTAATTTACTTATAGTTTTCTTATAACTTGTAATTTAACAAATTACTTTTTGTGCATATATAAGAGTAATTTTATGAGTTACTTTTTATTTGAACCAAAAAATATACAAGCTAGTTTTCATAATTTTGTCACCAATATATTGTAACTCAGATTTGTTTTCCTGAGGATGTGCCTAGCATGATGGATAAAAGAAAAATATATATATTTTTACCAAGATGAAAACATCTTAACTTTTACATAATAAATATATTCGTGAAGGTTATCTTATCTATTCCTCTGATGTGATACATCCATCCTTGATGATCTATCCTTAATCTGATGTGAATTACCCATACAATAAAGGCCAATTAAAAAAAGTTTAAATAGTAACTTTAACTTTTACATTTTTGATTAATAACTATTAAAATAACTGGTTTTTTATTTAGAAACTTGTAACTTAACTAAGTTAATTAATTAAGAAAAGTAGCTGTAACTTTCTCAGTGACTAAAGTTAGATAACTTGCCCAGCTTTGACCTGTAGGTAATTGAACAAAAATCAGAAAGACTATTCTTCAAGTTGCCTTGTTCATCATTTTATGTACAATAAATTACCTAACTACGTTAATCTAACGAAACTGAAAAAACGAGTACAGCAGTCGAATTTTAATGCTGACCTAACGCTCAATAATTGCTCTTCAAATTCAATAACCATCGCGTTTAAATGTGAAACATTAATGCACTGGTGTCTCTTGTCAAATAAATATAAGCAAACCGTCAAAAATTGAAATTATACACGTTCTGCATTGAGGAAATTTAATTTAAATGCACAATAAGTGATTATTAACACGTAAACTACGGGAACTTTTAAAATATCAGTTTTAATATTATAGAAATATAGAAATAAAAATTAAGTCTATAACAAAATGACGTAAGAAGATATTAATGGTGTATCGGAAAAAAAAGGGGGAAACTGTGCAGAATTGTGATAATATAAATAATTATTTAAAATAATATTTATAAAAATTGAATAATAGTTGTACATACTTCCGTGTGGGAAAAACTTGGAATAGATATCTTTGAACAAATCTTCTTGTACGACACCTTCCGGGCATTTCTGAAATATAAATCGTATAAATTATTAAATTAGGTATTTTCATATTTTGATATTAGTTATTGTCAAGATGTTCTAATTATTATTTTAAAATAAATGAAGTATATACTCATAGTTAATACTATTCGGGTCCAATGTGTAAACCTACAATGCGTTTTCAGCAGCTCATTAAAATTTGAAAAAAAAAATAAAATTTTTAAAGAAAACTGGTTTTGTTAAAATATGTCAACGCTAGACATTTTATTTTAAACTATATGTATTATTGTAGTCGCAGAGATGGAATTTTCTTTTCAGCTCTAAACAAATTAATATCGCACAGTACACACCTGTTAATAATAATTAAAAGTTTAGAACATTATGTAAGTGCTCTTGAAAGCCAAAAGCCTTTAGGTATAATCTAGATTTTAAATCATAATATTTTCTTCTCCGGATACTTTATAATTTATGATATTATTATAGCCCCTTTGTTTACACAAAATCGTAAACATTTTTAACTTTACAAAGTTACGGTCGAACAGTTAAAATGTTAAAAACATTGTAAATTAAACTTTACAATAATAGCAACAAGTATTAGTACAGTTTTCAATTGAGTACGCTCATCTTTATGTGAAATGTATAAAAACAAAATGCATTTGTTCTTTGAACAATAAAAGTAAAACAGTTTTTAAGATCACCGCGAGTAATTATAATTTCAGTGTTCAAACTATATTCGAAACTTCATACATATTTTGTGAATGGTTTTAGTTATTGTAGAATCACAAAGACGCATATAATTCCGTTGCCAAGAACTTTTTAGTCTAGACAATTGATTAAAAAAAAAATTAACAGGACCACGCGCTATAACAAATGAATTTAATAATTCATTGCTGGATAGCGTCCAAATACCCAAAAGTACAATGACAATCATCACGTTCATAATTATAATAATTGTACCCTTGTTCGACCAAGGGTAAAATAATGAATAAATTAGCTTACAATTTTGAATTTGAAGAACATTTCGACCATCATTTATAATATCAAATTTAATTAATACGCGAATTCTTTGTCTGTTGACTAAAAATATTTATACCTCCATTCATTCGCAATAATTAACGATCATAATCGCATTGTCCTGAATTCCCGTCATCTCCACAAAACCTTTCGATTTTTCTCGTATTGTGGTATAATAGTGGGTATTCAAGTAAGTAGCTCGATATTTTACATTGTCCATACTCACTGTTTAAGGTGACCTTTATAAATAAATTGGTTAACCTTGGTTCGTCTAATTTATTGTGTTTTTATTGTCCAGGACAGATCATGACTGGAGGTGGGGGGGGGGATTCCGTTTATCGTCTCGATGACATCATATTGTCAAAAAATTGTCTGTGACTCTTTTCTGGTATTTTTTCGTCTTATCAGAGACAGTTATTTTTTTGGTACTTTCAGTGACTTTTATAAAGAATCTTCCAGCTATAATAAGGCTTTCACTTGGAGGCAGAATAAAAACCTTCAAGTTTTATCCATGAAAATAAAGAGATCTTAGAAAACGCGAAAAATTACATATTAATACTCGTTAGGCAATTGTAACAAACACGGATAGTGAAAAAATGTCTATCCCAAGACTATAACAAATAATTGTGTCATAATATACTCGTAATATTGAAAAGGCTAGAACCAGAAAAAGAAAACCTACTATCAGAACAACGTTAGTGAATATGTATATGTATAAATGTATATTAATTATAATTATTATTATACGCATTTACAGAATTGAAACAATCATTGTATAATGTGTATTATGTTGAAATAGGCAAAATATTTTATTTAGTAATTTGTATTACCTAATTCCCCCCTCCCTTTCTCCTTGATTTTTTTTTAAGTTCTAAATTTCTATTGAATTTGTATCTTAATTTTGATCATATTTTATTTTAAAGTGAAACATTTATTTGAAAAGTGTAATGTAATATGATACATACAGATAGGCTAAATATTGATCGAGAAGTTTATTATTTATAATCATTTAAAAGGATATTCAAAGTTTAAATAAGAAGTCCGGAGAGAGAGAGAGAGAATGGAAAATAATAATTGTATACCCAGCTACACAATATATACGTCTCCTCATTTTGTCTGTACTACAAATTCCTAAACACAATAAACGGGTCAGGTTATTATGTTATAAATAGTGAAAAACTAATAACTATCAAGTTTGCGAGATTTGTAACACTCGTATAATGTCGATGAAAATTTTTCGAAAAAAAAAATAATATTTTAACATAAACAGATTAAAACAACGAAAGCAAAAGTTATTATTTGAAAAAAAATAAATTATAATATATGTATACGAAAATCTGAGATAAAACAGCGAACCCATATCGAGTTGCTTCTATAATACGGTATTCGTAAAATATTATCAATGATTATACAGTTATTTACGAGTTATGATTGTTCAAAGTCGATTATCCGGGTCGTGTAAAAAATTGAAAAATTGAAAAAACTAGTTTGCACATGAAATCCGGTATACTCTGTTACATTATAAACACGTTACAAGTAACACATACTAGTAGGTATATAGCATCGTTAAACTCAGTGCCCAGGTAGCATTAACTTCATCAACAAGTCGAAAATGATAAAGATCACGGACGCTATTACAAGTACTTGCCCGTCTTATTGGCATCCTGCCCTCGGAAAATGAAATTCAAACTGAAACCCGCGAACGGTAATTTTGTACGACACGTATGTACCACAATTGCCTGTCAAAAACGCCGTATCACCTAACTATTAACAATCACGGTTTCGACTTGACGTCTGATTAATTAAAATCGCCGATAAAACAACACATAGACGTTACGTAAACCGAGTGCGCGATATTATTATAATTGAACGTTATTTTATCAGTGCGTCGAATTAATTATATTAAGTGAACAATATCAATTATTATTTCACTCGCTGAATACAACTCAATAATCTAATATAGAACAGTGCACTTACGCGGTATTCCGTTACATGAATATTCTAATGAAATTTCCAGTATCACGACTGAAAAAAAAAAATAATAATAATAAATGTACCATACCCGTAGTACAACCGTCACTTAGTAATTCGTATAATTACAGTAATACATTTGTACGCAAATATTTCACGGTTTCGCAATACGTAATATATTATACTAATTACCAAAACGTTTTTAAAACAATTTTAACGTTATCAACGTTGTACCTTTCCGGTATACATACTTATCGGTTTTAATTAATGAAATAAAATGTTTTAAAAAAAACCGTGTACTGTATTTTTGTTTTTTTTTTTTTTTTTTTTTTTTGTTTTTCAACATTCGTGGTTTTAATTAGCAAAAGCAAATAATATTATATGTGTCAGTGGTTGTCAAAATTGTTTGATTCGAATCATCCTTGTCTACGATAATTACACAACTGCGTCGCCCTACCATCAAAATAAGCATTATGCATTGGAATTCTATATAGACATACAAT
Organism: Cinara cedri; assembly: GCA_902439185.1. Taxonomy (NCBI): domain Eukaryota; kingdom Metazoa; phylum Arthropoda; class Insecta; order Hemiptera; family Aphididae; genus Cinara; species Cinara cedri. The sequence goes on along the minus strand of CABPRJ010000965.1, from coordinate 376,843 downwards.
TAGATTTTGGAATAAAAACTATATTTAGTAGAAACGTGGCTGTGTTCCCTTAATCCAAATTTGCACACCGTACGGAGATATTTTCCGGAAAGACAAATAGTTTGTGTCGATGAGAGTTAGAACATTTTCTGATGGTTTTGCAAAACCCATAACTAAATACCCAATAGTCTTCCAAAATGATAATTTCGTATCACCCCTAAATTGATGTGTAAAGTGAAAGTGGTACTCATGTGAGTCCACATCATCAGTAATATACGTATATCGTATTCATGTATACGATAAAAAAATAAACTAAAATAAAACAGGAACAAATAAGTTAAAAAATGTAAGCCTGGTATAGAATACCGTAAAAAAATATACAGATGCACTGTAAACTTCCTATTTTTGGACCAACAATTTTTCAGAGATTTCAAGTAAAAATAAAATCAGTATTTTATAGACGTTGAGCAATGATTTGAATTTTGACCTATACATGTGTGTTACATTTTAATATTTTCTTCTACTTTTATTAAGCCGATTTCTTAACTATAACAACTTATCAGTAAAATAATATTATAACCTTTTGATTTTAAAATAATAATATTTGTTTTAACGCCACCAAAAAAAAAAGATACTAAAGGTTTTGAAAATTTTAAAATTTATAAAATTATATGAAAAAACATAAAATTAAACTGACAAAATAGTTGTTTGATCGTTCTCATGTACACTTTTCAGTGAATTAAAATCTCTTTTCAAAATTCTCAACGCACCGGAATATCGATCGGGCCAACTTTCGGAGTATGACGTGTTAAACAAAAAAAAAAATATCGGTCGTTTTTTTTAAACTGTCGAACTTAACTAGCTAGTTGTTTCTAACTAGTTTTTCAACTCAACCGATTTTCCCAATAATTATTGGATTAAATTCTATTTAGGTACTTTGATATTATAGGTGAATATATTGTTCGTTGTGGTCGGTTTTCGGAACACATCAATCCAATGTGGATGAAACAACGATATTGATATTCCTGTAAAAAGGGCACGTGCTCGGTTATTGTAACGCATTAATTTACGTTAACATTGATCGTATTAATGGCTCAATGACAGTCAACACAATCAATTATCGCACTTCATCAATGTAGACGTATCGGTGTTATTTAGCGTACCCGAAAACGTCAATAATACTCGATAGATAGATATATAGGTATTGCGCCCGGGGATACAACATTATTTTTCCACGCCACCGCCGTACTTTTCTTGTCACGTCCTATTATTATATATTTTTTAAACTCCTAAAATATTCATTGACTATCGAAAAACGTGGTAACGCGAAAAATATCCTCTTCTTAACAAAATCTCTCTTACGTGTATAGGTGTATCACGGGTACTATATATACTCTATAGAATACATGTTATGGGTTAACCGCGTGTTATAAAAATTAATAAAGTTTAGAATATTTATTCGGGGTCAGCTGTGGATACGAAACGGGGACCACGGTTGCTGAAGCCTTTTTCCTTATATTGTCCGCGTGTACTTTATAAATTGAACTTATACATGCATTTTATTGGTTATAGAACACGTATTAAAAATACAATTTTTAACGCATATGAAAAGTGAATTTTTTTTTAGACCCCGCCTTTATAGTATTCTCAGATCCTTTTTCCTCGAACAGAGACGGTCCTGTTCAAGTTATGCAATGAGTAATATAATATAAAATAACTATTATTAGGTAAAATTTTAGAAAACGTTAAAATCTCAATGTTCAAACACAAAATATGTACCTGCAGGTTTTATCGTTGTAAATAGTTTTTTTTCCCCATTTAAATATTATTATCAAGTGCACTGTTCAACAAGTTCAATTAATGTTTATTCACTATTTATATGTACCTTTAACTAACTCTAACCGTTACATAAAATAAAACTTCGTCCCTACAATTTAATTCATCGACTTTATACTTATTATTATAAACAACACAAATTCCCAATTATAATAATTCGCAGCATTTATACGAGACTGCCACAACTCGACAATGTTGTGGTTTTAATGATTTTTGAGTTGAGTCTCCAGATCGATATTTTTATTTAAAAAATACTAATCTGCAAAATGGATACGTCGCGCGTCGTAACCCGACCAACGCCTCTAGAATACATATGTATAAATATTTATCGCAGCACCGTTGAACTTATTCATTTTTCGGGATTAAAAAAATAATAATATTGTCAAGTTTTGACGCGTGGGTTTGTTACGTAGTTTTATGTTTTCTTTGTAATTAAACTTAAGAATTGAAAGATTGCTTAATTTTAATTTGAGGTATTTTTACCTGATCTGGATTTAAGGGGAGAGGGCTAGGAAGCTATAATTCCGGGTTGCAAAACGAAAGGGCTACAATGATTGGTCTGTTTTTTTTTTTTATTATTCTGAGTATAGCGAAGATGCTGTTGGTTTAATTAAGATATATGTTTTTTATTTCATCGGAAAATACTTTTTCAGTGAATAAAAATGTCTGGATTTTTTCTTGACATACTTTAAAATATTCAAATTTGTTTTCCTGATGACATTTTATTTAAAACATTTATTGACATTTTCAGAAATTCTGAAACTACAAATACCTCGTATTGATTTAAATATTATGCTGATATGCATAATTGCTGCTGTCAATTCTTAAAAGAGTGTACAATTAATACAAATTAATAAATCAAAAATTTAAAGAAAAAATAAATGTGGTTAAAAGGATATCCACAAGGTTATAATATACCCCCTACCCTCTATGTACATAATTATAATAATTCTGAACTAGATGAGTATGACACTAGTGAAAAGAATAATTATTACTGCTATATTTTGTCAGTTTTATTTTTTCAAATATCAATTTTTGCTAAACTACGATAATTTGTGAAGTCTGGTTTAGATTTAAGCTGATTCAGCTAAACAGCTTTAGAGAATATTAATATTTTTCAAGTTTTAAAATTAATTCTTAAAAACTAGCTACTGAGCAAACACAATTTTAGAATTACATTCTTTCGAAACTATGTTTTTTGATTTGTGGTGATCTACTGCTGTACCAAAGGAATGAATTTATGTATATTGAAAATGTTAACACTAAATATTTTTTTAACGATAGATTATATTATAATTTCATCAGTTTTACACTAAAAGTTATAACACGTTTTTATAATGTGTTTTAATATTATAAAACTATTTATGTTTTAAAATAATATACTATATAGTGGAACGTCGCAAGGTGAAGAAATTTAAATAAACGACCCTAATAAATTATACACGGTTACAAAACTTCTAGTCTATTCGGTTAATTTAGGTTAGCCACATAAATTTGTTATTATGCATAGTAACAATAATAATAATAATAATAGTATAACCATTACGGCACTTAAATATAATCACCAAACCCACTAACCCAGTAAATTTCAAAAATCCATTATTACATTATCATTAACATACGTCCAGTAATTAAATAATGTAGCAATAATATAAAGTCACGATAATTTACATATTATCTAAAAGTAATAATGACAAAATTAAATGTAAATGTGATGGTGTACCCATCATATGTTTATAATTAGGACCATGAATTTAACGCGCTAAAAACTTTTAAAAAAAAAAAAAACATTTAATTTCGAAAAAGGAATTGCAGCTTAAAAAAACACTCTTGAGCAGCATATGTATTGCATTAGTGTCAAGGATGTGCTTTTGAGGTTAACAACTTTCAACTTCTACCCCAACTATTTAATAAATATGCAAATTTCAACATTAGTTTTGAATAGTATACATATTTCAGTATGTTAATACACTATATTGCAATGTTATAGAATTCGGTTATTTATTGTTTTACATAAAATATCTCTCTACGAAATAGGCGAGAAAATGAGAGAAAATTTAACTCTATAGTAACGGAGCTATGCTGCTCACGGGAGTTTTTTTTACGTTGCAATTAGTTTTTTGGAAATTAAAATGCGTATTCAAAAGTGTTTTTAGTGCATTACACAGCCCTACTTAAAATACAATTTATTATGTATCATGGTAGGTATATTTATATTAAACGTTAATCTACGTGTATAGGTAATCTACCTACCGCCGACATTAGTATATCATTCGCATTTTGTATATACATTATTACCGTCGGTACCGAAACCACAAATTCATAATAATATTTTAATCGTAAAATAAATAATCAGGGTACGGTGTAAATTTAATCTATTTGCGATATGGATGTTATATATTTACGAAAAATATATACTTGTTAATCTTATTTATTTTCAAATGAAGGAATGGGATCGTTTGACGGATAGGTATGACAGGGGAATGTTGTCGTTTTTAATATTTATAGCGATAAATCATCACACGATATTCGCTGCAATAAAAGATTCTAGTGAATGAAATCGCTTTGGAAGTTTTTTCAATATGTTTGTAATACTTGTCCCTATATGACGCATATAATGCATTTCCCCGCGAGAAAATAACATGTTATAACGAAATTTCGAAGTTTTTATAATCCAAAATATAATAAAAACCACATATGCGATACTGTCAATTTTCATTCAACTAACACGTATACCTATATTCAAAAGATGAACTACGTTTAGGTACTAAGTAGTACTGAAATTATTAAAAGAAAAAATTGAACTCAAATCGATTATAAGATAAATACCTAATACAATAATCTCAAATTTGTTTTTGACCACGAAGTACAACGTATGATAAATCATTTCTTCAATTTTCAATCATTTCCACTCGGCCAAAACAGTATTTTTATCCACAAAAAATAAAATGAAAACTAAACAAATTGCGAAGGCCAACGAAAAACGATTATGAACGGAGTTCAGTTGATAATGTAGTTGCTTTATCAACAATATATATGCCATATAACCATAAAATAATTACATAGGTATTATATATTAACTTTGCTAACATTTGTTTGATATTGTACCTATTTTGCCATTTTTCCCATTTTTACGGTTTTTCTCATTTCTTGGGAAGAATATAACATCTTTAAAGTAACTCCCCAATCTGATTTCCTTTCAGAAAATATACTACACTTAAAAATCAGAGTAAGATTTCTGGTAGAAAATTGTCCACAGATAAAAAAACAATAATAATAAACATCTTTGTAAAACCATAAGCTTCTTCGTTCCACTCGAAATATAAAATTTCGAAATGTAAATGCATATAAATAACTTAAAAATCAACAGAATGTTTTTAAAATAATACAACATCTAAAAAAAGTTAATTTTGTGTAAAATTCAAATCTCTACGATTATTTTAAAACAAAATCAAAAATAAGGCAGATACTGTTGATGGGTGTAACACCCAATGTTTTAAGAGGGATGTTAAAAAGGATTCATAGAGTGATCAATATAACGCAAGACACTCATTGTCTTGGAAAATATTAACATCCTAAATAGTCAAAAAACAAGTTCTTAAAATTAATTAAGTAATGTTCTTCAATATAATAGACAAATTTAATTTATATCTGTAGACAACAATAAACTATTACGACAAAAAACGGTTCTAAACATATAAGCTTGTATTTTAGATTTTTTTCAAATTACGGCGCAACGATCTCATTATTTAAAATATTTACGGGTTGTAATTTATACTATAAATATTGATCCAAAACAAAAATGACAAAAGAAATTTTTTGATGCATTTTTAATCTAGTTGATAAGTGAGGAAGTTGTTTTTTGGTAGTTTTTTTTAATAATTGATAAAAACTGAGAAATTACGAAAAATAAAAACTGTCAAATTTACGGCGTTACGCATTCATTATTTTAAATTTTTACGATTTCCATTTTCCCACCAGAAATAGCTTCAATAAAAAAACACCAAGGTATCTGTATTGTTGAATTTTTAATTTTATTGTTAACTATGAAAGTCGTTTTTCGATTTTCTTTATAGTTTTTTAATTAATTCGGTAAAACTGGAAAATACGTAGAAAAAACGGGAAAATTTACGAAAATAATTGTTTATTATTTTAAATTTTGTTTTTTTAATTTATTTTAGTAAAAAATATTCGTTAAGTCTTGAAATTTCGACAGAAAACTAATATTTTCATTTTCCAAGCATTTTCAAAATATTTGAGTAATTTTTAAGCTATTTATAAATATTTTAATTTTGCGAGTTTTTACGTAAATTTTATTTGGTAGATATGCTGTGGATAAAATTGCTATACTAAACAGAAATGCTGGAAAATTTGACAGAAGGTTCATTTAAAGTAATACTAAGTGGTCAAAAAAAAAATGAGTATAATGTAGTTTTTTTTCATAAGAGTTTTTATATCAAAAGTTGACGAAAATCGTAAATATATACGACCTTTCAATATATATTGTGTAGCCGAACTGCGCTCCAAATTATTTTTCATAAGCAATGGTTCATCGCGTTACCAACGTTACAGATATAAATTAAATAACTTTACGTATCCCACCTTCCCAACTACTCACCTACAATAGTCGCCATACCCAACCCCATGTATCAGCTATTTTTCCCACGTGTTACTAAGATAACCCATAAATTAACAACAATATTATACAAAATATTTTCAGTTTTTCCTAATTAAAAATTTGTTTTCAAAAAAGATACTACTACTTGATACTACTTGATAATCAGTGCGAGATTTGTGATAGAAAAAATATTAACAAACTTGATAATATAATCATGTTACCGCAGTGAGATACGGTTTGGTTTAATTTTAATTTTTAGATTCAGAGCGCAGCGAAAAATGTATTGGTTTTACAATGATGTTTATTATTTTATTTTTTTTTTTTTTTTTGATCTGTGAATAAATTTTCTACCAGCAAGTTTGCTCCAATACACAACGATAGCACTTTTTCTAAAAGGAAAATTTGATTTTCTCAATAAATGGAAAAAAACCGAGAAAAACATGGGAAACCAGGAAAAAAACTAGGAAAAACGGTAAAATAGGTACAATTTTAAACACGTAGGTATTATCATAAAAAATTTTAAATGTAATTATTTTACCATAAAATGACCAGATATTGTTGAATAAAGAAATTCTATCAACCGAAATTCGCTCAGAATCGTTTTTTCGTTAGCAATGGTTTTTCGTTGCATACAGATATATATTAAATTTTCGTCTACATCTTACCTTCCCAACTTCCCATCTACCATAGTGGCTGCACCCGTCCCCATTATCCTAGGACAGCTTTTTTATATTTCTATCTGTTAACGACTATTATAATCAGAAATATTGCTCCGATTTTCAAGTTTATCGTGTTTTCTGAAAACAAATTTTACCAGTATGTCATTTGTCGATATTCCTTGTTGTTTTCTAAATAATTGGCGAAAACCGGAAAAATTCAACGCGAGGTTTCATATCATAAGTATTGTACTTGTCAAGCGTAATAACGTAGTGGTTTTTTTTTTTTATGTTTCTTTTAGTTGTCTTAATATTTGCGCGCTCAATACGTATGCACGGGCAAAACCAGGGTAGTACCGTATATTATTTCATTGTTATTATTATTATTATTATTACTCCGTCATCTGTAAATTGGCGTTGTTCGAGAAAAAAAACAACGGCGGCTATGCGGTGTTTACTTATCCGTTGTCAAATATTTTCCATTTTCAGCCCGTATATATACTCGTATTATACTACGTCGCCCCAGACATATTTTTCTTTGGAAATTTTATCTTTCAATGTTTTTCCCCGGGGTAGTCATTATAGCCGCGTATATACACTTTTCTCTTGTCGCTTTTCTCCGCTCGTGTGTATGTGTGTGTGTATACATATATATGTATTTTCCGTGTCCCGCGGCCCAACGACGGCGTTATATATACACGTGGAAAAGCCGTTATAGAAGTCCCTTCACAACGTACGCCGAATAAAAATTCTTTTTTCCCGTCCACCTCCGCGCGCCGGCATAAACGTAATCTGAGACGGCCGGCAAAATGGCAGGCAGTTTCCGAGCGGAGAAAAAATATCGTTTTTTTTTTTTTTTTTTTTTTTTTTTTTGTTTTTATTTTTATCCGTTAGTTATGCACGGCTACATAATAATATGTGCCGCGTATATTAAGTTTTTTGTTTTCGGCATTATGTTTCCCGTCCCATTTTATAATATCATATCTATTTTTCGGGAGAGAAAAACGAATAAAAAAAAAAAAAAAAAAAAAAAAAAAAAAACCTATAGTATTGAAAAAGCGACGGCCGCGACAGCGAAAATGACGGACGGAAAACCCGTAAACGTTTATTAATTACAGGCAAACGAGCGTCTGCGGACGTCCGGGCGACACAAAACCAATGTTATTATATTTATTTACAAATGCGTCGGCCGTTACGGCCGTTTTCGGAAAATGCGCGTCCACGGTAAATGGCATGTTTCGGTATACACATGGTAAATACTGTGTAGTCAGGTGTCACACACGCGGTTACCACACGGAAGGCGGTTTTCGACATCCGTCACCCATCGTCATGTAATCTGTAGATGTGTACGGATTTTAACCGCCACCGCCCTCTTCGACAATCGACGGCCCTGGATCTTTTTCTCGTATTTTTCTCGCATTCTCTTCGGGTCTTGGTTGTATTCCGTTTGTCCGTCGTTTTTTCGGCCTCCGCCGCGGATCTTCTTCCGTCTGGTTTCCGTTCAGTCGCTGCTCTAATGTCGCAACTTAATTTCATTTCTATACATCCTAAAGTCTTTGTTCTTCGTCGTTTTCCTAATACGCGCACATTTTTTTTTGCCGACCGTTCAACCGTAAATTTTGATAAACTACAGTCCGATAGAGGCTTTCGTTTCGTCTTCTAAACCGATGACACCGGACGATCTGTATGGAAATTAAACTACCCCACTGCTGCTATCGTTTATCGAACGATCAAATACTTAGGCTTCGGTTGTTCCGAGTCCTGATCCTTGCATATATTACGTTATATGTAACGAGTCACTGATAACGATAAAAGTACATTATGGGGGCGTCCGAAAGAAACCCCTCACCCCAGGACGTGACCTAGCTTAATGCACACGGAAGACTATCAACAGAATACGATCGGAAGTAGAAAGGGCGAAAGAAAACATGCACAAACGGAGAATAACTATTGACGCGGACTGCGATGAGTGCGGAAATGTGCAAACGACAGGGCATTTAATGGAATGTCCAATGCTACAAGTAAAAGGAAATGATGGATTTTTAGGAAAACGGCTAAAACACGGCGCAATCAAAACGATTGATTTCCGGGAGAAGAGGGAAATCTGAAATTTAAATACCGCTAACCGACGCACGAAGAAGATTGAGAAGACTAGGGATATTATTGTATTGATGACCGTCGACTTTGCCGTGATTTTTCATACTACGTACATGGAATAACGGGCCGGAGAAAAAAATTATATACGAACGAAAAATCTATTATTATCATTATTATTTTCATTATTATTATTATTATTATTATCTATCCACAGGTGCCACCGTCGCCGCCGCGCGCAAAAATACTAGGAAAATCCAACGAGTCGCTGTCGCCACCACTGTCACCTCCAGCGTTCAACAAACACACACACACACACACCCCAGCGCCACCGGAGTACAAAGGAATACGAGGCGATCGGATCACTCCGCCGCCCCGCCGGGTCCGATTCAATTGGCCGCCCCGGAATCCGTATTATCGCGTTGGTCGCGGGCGTTCGTCGGCCGACGGGGAGCGGCTGACGGTTACGGCGCGTATGATGTCATAACCGACGGGGGCCTTCCGCGGCCGCCTCCCCGCTGCAGCCGCCGGTGCCGACCGTCACCACGACGACGGCCGTGCGGCTTACGCGGCGAAGAGGGTTCGGAAGAGGAAACGCAAGTCCGTGACGTCACCGGAACTCATCGATTGCGTTGTTGTGCGTGTTACCCCGTGTATATATATATATATATAAGTGTACGTATACGAATGTGTATACGCGCGCGCGCGCGTGTGTGTGTGTGTGTGTGTGTGTGCTCCTGCTACTGCTTTTCCCGCGCTACACGTTGCAATATACGCGCGCGGCGTACTCGGTCCGGACTGGCGGCGGCGCGGCGACGGCGCGTCGTCCGGAGCTCGGGCCTGGCTCACACTGTCGGCGGCGGCGTCCTCGGCCACCCGCCGCCGCCGTCCGCGCGCGAAAAGCTCCGAGCAACGCACTCTCCGACGACGACGTCACGGACCTAGACTCTTATACACACCGGCCCGTCCGTATTTTATGCACGTGAGTCACGTTACTATCTCGTTTTTCAGCGTCCGGCAAGCGCGGAGTAGGAGGTACACACACACACACACACACACACCCACGTATATCGCGACGGCCGACCGTTTTCCCGTCCCCGTCTCCGAGTATAATATCAGGGAGCATTGCCTCTTCCGAGCACGTACCAGAACAACCCTTCTCCCCCCCCACGAAAAAAAAAGATCGATCATTTCATTTTTCGTTTCACGGGATGTTTCCGAGACGGTCGGCCGGAACAAGGAAACCGTAGCCGGGTACTCAGAGACTCGACGGGGTGTCCGAATTTTCGGGAGTTTTTTTTTACACCTCCGAAACCCGAGCTTTCACGACTTATGTTTATCCCGAACGTTAACAACTGAACACTCAAATTGTATTTCCCGTTGTATTCTTACACGAATCGATATGCGACACAGTTGTGTTTTGTTTGATTTTTTTTTTTTTATCTTTTTACACCCTGTCGCGTGTTTTTGACGTTGGTATCGCCCAAATAAATAGATATCGGTAGATACGATTAATCGATTGATTGTACGAGCACTCTGTGAGAAAAACCGCGGTGCAATTATTATAAGTCGTCATTTGATGTACCTGATTAATTTACACAATTTTTACATACCTATACTGATAATAACCAAAACCAATTAAGAGGCTTATACGCGTAATATAATAACAAATATATTCCGAATTCGACAATATTACGACTTTCCGGTCGAGTTTAGGGCAACGAGACCTATTATACATTGTATAAATAAGAGGGTATTGTTTTTAGTCTTATCTTTTTTCTTAATAAGTTATTAAAGGTTGAAATCCAGAGAAATCGTGTTAAATTTAAACATGGTATATTTTTCACGGTAAAAGTATATTAAAAAACCAATTCGACCAAGATACAGCAAATATCTTTTTCTTTGTAAGATATATAATATATGGCCTTTGCCATAAACTCAACTGTAGAATCGCAATCGTTAAAGTGTGACATGTATTAGCTGCTATATATTACGCGCGAGACAGACAGGGAAAACAAATTATGTCCGTAGAGAGACCCTTAATACACTCTGTTTAAAAATGAATTGTATTTCACAAAAACTTTTCTGAAACACCCTGTATAAATATTATTCTTATTATCTATCATTATTCAGCACGTATTCGGGTCAATCACACGAGGGATAGAAGGGCTAAGACACGGATGAAAATGTTTGTAAGAGTGCCATAGGTGAAAATTGGAGAGGCTAAGAATACCTAGCCCACTAAAACTATCAAAATTTCCTCTGAAAATATATATTTTATATAATAATCCAGCATTACGATTACTGAATTGTAATGCTGTCGGAGCCAATTTCCGAAATCGTCTCCAATAAATTGTGTAACCTAAAAGATAAGACTTTTTTCATTACTGCTTGAAAATTACTTCGCACAAAAAACTCCACGCTTCGCAATACGTTTCAATTTCAATACTACTTTTTTTTCATTATTTCAAAGAAAAATTGTACACGTCACTTTGAACTCCGAAATGACATCCTCTTTAAAAAAAAAAAATTAAAGGCATGAACATTTTTCCCGCGAAGTAAGTTTTGTTAAAAATCATGTTATACGGCCCCAGATATTTCAGCCCTCCCCCCCCTCAAAAAAAAAAAAGTTTTAAATATCCACTTATACTTAAGACATGAAACATTTATTGGTCACCAAATTATTTTCCTTGAAATTATAACTAATGATTGCAAGCTTTAGATATAATATTGTGAAATATGGAACTATCATGCGACACAAAATGGTGGGATCGTAACTTTCATCCCCTCCTCAGAGACGTGCCTAAAATTATTAAAATTAATGGCTGGTAAAGCCATCGTGTACGGTAACCTATCACGCCTATACATATTGTTTTACACACAAACATATTTGGCGTGGTGGACTCAAATTCGAAACACCCGGCGAAATCGCTCGATAATCGAAACCATGTCCTGTCCATGTTCATCGAATACATAACAACACACTTAGTGTTTACACGCCAAAACGTATGTCGTATATTAATATGATATACGTACAACGGAGGTATACGTATATCCTTCCCCATCCCCCACTTTGACAATCCCTCACCGAAAATGTTGAACACGTATGTTGAATTCGATCTCGGATATTCGACATTTTGTCAACGGACAATCCGTTATTTAAATATTATTCAGTTTTTAGATTGAGAAACCACTTAAAAATGATAATAATTTATTGTCGTTGAAATATACGTATAGCTGTATACGTATTGTTCAAATCAGTGACAAATTAGTTAGTTTAGAAGTTTTATTTTATTTTTTACTAAAATAATAGCTTTTGGGAATGCTTATGCTCGATGGAAAATCCAAATGAAAACATTATATCCGATGAATTTTAAAAATTATAATTTATTAAGTCATTTAAAATTCTGAACTAAACAAAATATGTATTGGGTTTACTATACATTTTTTTTTTATTTTGTGTCTGTAAACAACTTTTCTACTAGTGATGGACATATTCGAGTGAAAATAATCCAGGTATTTCGATTCTTAAAATAATAATCGATTTTGTAACCGAGGGATTTTTCACTGGAATTATAGTAACTCGGCTACTCAAAGGTACCTTATTCGGAACATTATCATTATAGTTTATAATCCAAAGCCCAAAAATTCAATGAACGTAAATAATATAGGTACAACTAGGAGGGTGCTAGAAGGTCTTTAGTACCCCCGAGTTTAAAACTATTATTCTCAAAAATACCCAATAAGTCTTTCTATATAATATCGAATAAATATTTTACCAATATAATTAATAAGCAGAACAAAATACAGATTACCCGCAGACAATGCATGTTCATACAAAATAAAGCTAAAAAATTATGATATATTTGTATATAAAAAATTGTAAATGAAATGTGCAAGTTACTTATTATAGGTATCGTGCAAAGAGGATTATTGAGGCGTTGCCTCCGTGGGTCTATAATTTTAGCATCACCGAAATTGGTAAATAATTTAATGAATAGTATAAGTTATCAGTACTTACTCATTACTTATTATTTATAATATTTCGATTATGGTACAGTACATTATTATCGTTGTGCACGTTATTGCTTTATTATTTGTACACAACGCTTTTCTGTAAAATAAAATATTCCAAAACAGTAAAGATAAACTCGGTCAGTGTAATTAAAATAAATATTCTTTGATTTTTTACTTGCACTGAACAGATGATATTCGATACCTATTTGTTTTAAATAATACAAAATAATATTACAAAATGGGATTATGATTTATCGATAGTTTTATTCAATTGATTATTTCGAGTAATAAATAATATTATTCCGAATCATTATACAAATAATAAAATTTCGAGAATGTCGATTATGAAAGTGTATTAATTACTAATAATTAGATTATTGAAATAATTCGATTATGCCCGTCACTATTTTCCAGAAATATTGCTCCAATCAAAAATGTTCAGGAACTTTCTTGTAGCTTTAAATATTATATGGTTGGTGATCTGATATAGACACTTATTAATTTTTCTTGTAGTTTTTCTTAACAAATTGAGAAAACCCGTAAATGTGTTTGTATAAATTTATTGATTTCTGGATTATCTTGGTAACAAGGAAAAAAATACAACTAATGTGACACTCTCGTAGCAAAAGTTTATCGTTGCATATGTATATGTATATAAATTAGATTAATCTATTAGTAAAAAATATATAAATTCCTCCTTTTCAACTTTCCTCCCAACAGCGGTAGCACGATAATCAGCAGTATCAGTTTTTTTAGGTTCTGAACGGAGCGAGAAATGTATTGGTTTTACGGTGATATTTTTTTTTTTTTTACAACTTTTCTATCAGAAATTTTGCTCCGATTTTCAAGTGTATCACTTTTACTACAAGGGAATTGGATTGAGGTGGTACTTTGAAGAGGTAATTTTTTTATTTTCCTGGGGGTTTTCATAATAAATGAAAAAAATTGAGATAAACCGTAGGAAAAACGGGAAAATCGTATATATTACGGCCTTTCAAAACATGTGTAACCAAACTACGCTCAGAATTGTTTTTCGTTAGCAATGATTTGCGTAAAGGATATACTTTAAATTCTCTCTCTATCTCTCCAACTTCTCACCTACAACGGTGGCCCACCCATCGTGCGAAGTATGTCGCACGATGGGTGTGCGTTGTTTAAGTATGTTAAAGTATGTAAGTATGTTGTTTGTTTTTGTTTAGTTAACTAATAAATATTTTAATGGCATGTACCTATAGTTTTATACTTTTATACTATCGGAAACTATAATAATAATATCTTTTCTTCGACTGAGTATTCCTAAATTTGCGTCTACCCTACTCACGCGAAATACTCGCATGTGTCTGGCCAATACACCCGTTGTTCTGCAGTGTTTGCTCCGTGTCGTAACTATCCTACGAACACACAAGGCGCGGTTTAGAGGGAGTTTCAGCTATGTGCATTGTGCACTGTAAATTACATATAGGATACCCTCAACAAACACCGTTAAACAGCATTATTATTAATAGTACGTACCGGGTACCTATTGGTAGTATTGTTTGTTTCATAACCAGCAACGGTTATAATATATTATTGCAGAAACTGGACGGATTTTGAAACAATCGACGAAATATCGATTACGACAAACCAAAAGCACGTATCTGAACACATTTACGGCTGTTCGGCAAAGCTAGCCAATAATACTAGTTAAAAAAGTTAAAGGTGTAAATTACTTTTTTGATAACTTTTTATTTAACTAGTTAAAAAAAAAATAGAACATACTATTAAATTCACTTAGTTGTTTTGTTAAAATTTAAATTATTTAAAACGTTATTTACAAAAAAAATTTCGTATGAAACGTTTTTTTTGCGTTTATATTTCCACGAAAACTATGTATCTCTGGCATATATGACATGGCTATCATTACTACATAATAAGACGTCATAGTGTAACCAGACGTCTCACATCAGGCGCGATTATACCGATCTATTATAAGATCTGCGTCTCATTTTCACAAAAATGTTCAATATTATTGTATTAATTTATTATTAACTTAAGTTATTATCTGGCGATTTATTTTTATGTTGTTGGTCAGTTTGTTACACTTCCAATATTAAATGTTGCAAAATACATATTATAGCCGTAAGTAATATACGTTTATTATTACTTATACCTATAAAAGTATTGATAATATTATTAGATATAGTTCAAAATACGTTTATGCGTGTAGTTAAGGGCAATTTTATTTAAACTTTAGTTGATATTTTTCTGAAAAATGTTAACTAAACTCAGTTACTCGATGTAGTTACTAAACTACTATCGTGAAAAAAATAATGATTTATTAAAATCGTCAAAGTATTTTATCTTCAACAGTTTTACAGTTTTACTGAAGATTTTTTGACTCGGTCCCAGAAAAATTAATTTTAAAATGTGTATTTGACAGTGTTTTTATCGTAACTAACTCCGTGCACCCCACGTCTTCTATTGTATTCGGTTTTTATTAAATTCCAAATCCTGTTTGTTTAAGTGCCGTCCTGGCCGTAAAAAAAAAAAATTGAAAATAAATAATACGAAAACTTTTTTGTATACATATATTTCTAACTTCTTATCAAATACTGTGAGATATTGAATATAAAACTAATATTATAATGGTTGTTCATTTATAATTGAACAAAATATAATATTATTCAAGTGGAATGTCGTATTACAGTTACCACTTATCACTAATATTATACTGTCGGATAGTTATAGAAGGGCTAACAGAATCAGGAAAGTCAAAGCCAGAAACTATTAAATTCAGGAATGATAATTTACAGGGATTTAAATACGAAAGAAACGTAAGAAACGATTTTTCTTACGATAATTACGATAATTTTAGAAACAAAGAATTACAGGAATGATAAAAATTTAAAAAAATATTTCACAAGAAGAAAAATACAGGAATTATAATTAACAAGTATAATCAATACAGTAATTATATTGATTTTAACCTCCTTCCCTATACCATATTCGGTATAAATCTAATACCGGACACTTGAATTTATTGTTAATATTACAAAATATTTGTGAAAATCGAATTTATAAAACCCGTAAAGAAAAATCTAAAAACAAAAGATAATATGTACTCTTCGTCCTCGTCATTTATCGTTTTAGCATCAATAAACTATAAACATACAATTATTATAATTAAAAAAAAAAATAAACAATAAATATTGATTAATATACAGTGTACACCGATATTATCAGAAATATAATCGCGATTATGAATATTAAAAATTATGTTACGCATAAATTACCATTTTAAAATTGAAAGTCGATACCTATCTAAAGGAAAATATTATTGAAGGGTGTGAGATCGTTATTTCAAAAATATGTATAGTACACTGAAATAATTTAATGATGTTAAAAAAAAGTATAAAAAAGTAATTCATTGTTGAGTTTACCGACCTGTAATTTATAATTTTAATTAAAAAATACGGTATACAAATTATATAGATACGTAATACCGATGATCTACTATTGAAATACATGTTTCCAATGTTACATGATAGTATTTTTCTTTTCTTTTGCAAATATCTTTTTACTCCTGAAATTGTATTGTTTTTACAAAAAAATAGAATTTAATCAGAATTTCGTATTTTTTCAAAGTTTAAAATAAGCCTTTTGTATAATACGTATGCAGTGCACCATGGATTAAGATTGACCGGGATTCTAACATAGACTAAGCAGACTAAGTTTATATCTTAGACCATTCCATTGTGTGCAATGTGCATTTTAGATAAACGTCTGCTATGAACGAATAAAAAAATAAATTAAATAATTTATTCTTCGATTTGATGTAATTATATATAGTTAGATAAATAATAATCGTTTAAAAGTTTCTACTATAATAGTTGACGAATGCAAAAAACGTTTTAAATTGTAATATCCGGGAACTTCAAAAGACTGCAAAAAATTAATAGTCTACCTGTACAAAAGTTTTTATCATCAATATTATAAACACAGAAAGGTCTCTGAAATGGCGAAATATCTACAAGATGTTTTAAAAGCACTTATATGACTACATAAGTATAGGTATTAAGTATAGTATTAATATATACATTGGTGACGATTTTCCATTTTCTCCAATTTCGTATAGTTTACAAAAAAACCAAATCCTTGAAACTGTATTGTGATTCACTGCATTTTGAACTACGATACGCTTAGATTTTTAATTTTAATATCTTTATCATATTAAGTAACAGGAAAAATTATTCAGATACATTTCGAAAATTTTTTCAAAAATAAAATCATGATTTTTTTTTACCATTTTCAGTAAAATAATTAAATTTCGATTTCCTAAATGTCCTAATAGTAAATAACCTAGAGAATCATATCCGTTTTCAAAATTGAAATCCGCCTAGGATAATTCCTACAATTTTATCCGACATTTTGGTTCTAAATGAACGAAAACATACACCATTACCAATCCACTAAATACATTTTAACAATACTATTCGCATTTCAAATAACAATAATATAAATAATAATTTTAAATCTAGTTGATTTTTTTTTTCGTTTCAAAACGATTCTAAGCGATTAGATTTTTCATGAATTTGGACGAAGATCAATAGCTGGTGAAAAATAAACATATTATTGGAAGGTAGTCCAATTTTAATTTCGAAAAACAAATTGAACTCGTTAAGCTTTTTTCTATATTTTTTAAAAGACAAAATTGTTTATTTTTTTTCTCTCGTTTGTTTTAGGTTTTATAATTTTCGAAAAAATTCTTTCGTTTTTATATACTACCTGTATACTGCGAAAGAGGGTAATAATATTATTTCTGTCTTGTATGTATATATATTATTTAAAATTATGTATTTAAAATGTAAAGGAATTCGGTACAGCCGTTAAAATATGTCGACGGTATAAAATAATAATAATAATTGTTCTGGCTTTTCATTCCTCTTAAATAAACTTTAAAATGTTTAAAAATAATAAACGTTGGGTCAATAATATAAAAAAAAAAATACTCTCGCATTTTTTATGTATGCCTACTAAACTTAGGAAATTATTCACTTTCAGTATATTAAATTTAAAAAACCTATGCAAGCAACAATTTTTAATGTTTTCTAAAACTCTAACGAAATTGTATTAAAAGGGTTTTTACGTTCAAATCACAATAGTTATAGTAATAATTACAATTATTTGTACACAAAATGGTGACTATGTTGCTCTTTTATATTACCACGAGAATAAATTATTTTTAACCCTGGATCAAATTGACGATTGTTTGTATGACGCCAAAATACACATTAATTTATATCCACCAACAATTTTAAATAGCTATAAGTAATTCAAAAAACACCAGAATTTAATTAATTAATAATATAAATATGGAAAATATCAAGTATAAGTATATGAATATGAAATTGTTGAATCTCTATGGTCATTTTTCACTTAATTTAGCCGAAATTTTTCCATTATTTGAAAAATTAGATAATATTTCCAAAAATAACCTATTTAATGCACCAACTAGGTCCAAAATTCCAAAAACCATCACCCCTGAGTTCTAAAGTTGGTGAGTTCTAATCAAAAACTTGTTTACAAACAGAAAAATCAATTATCTAGCAAACTGATCAAATTTGTTCATAAAAATGTAAACGCAGTGTTTTTTGTTCTTAAATAGTGTATTTATATAAAGATATTATTGCCAGTGACACCCAGAATACGCCCACGAAATTGATGGATTGGTCGTTGATAGTGATCGGTCGGAGATATAAAAGTGTAGAACCATAGAATAGTAATTTTTAAGTAATAACTTACTATCAACATTTAACTACCGATTTGTTCATACAAGATTGACAATAATTGTGTAGTTGTGTGGGCAGAATACAGTGGCGGAAGCGGAGCTCAATCAAAAAGGGGGGGGAGCAATTTAATAATTGTAATGTACCACGGATATAAAAATACTATTGTATTTCATTACCTATATTATAGACTATAGCCGTGATTAAAACATCACCACTTTAAAATGCCAAGGAAGCTATCTCTGCTACGCCTCTGATAGAATAAACAATCTCTTGACCTCGTATAAATAAAAAAATACTCGCCACCGAATATTAAAACTGCCACAAGCCCGTGTATGTGATGCGTATAGGTGACTGTTGTAGATAATATTCTGTGAGTTACAACATAACGGATGATATATAATATTATACAATACACAATGGGTAATAATATTATAGCAATAAAAATAATAATATCGTTATTATAAATCAAAACGAGACAGTCTAAAAATAAAATAAACGCACAGAGCAGTAAATTACGATATTATATTGTGTTCTGTGTATATGTGGGACGAATAATGAGCTATATTCGGTTTTTTTTTTTTTTATTCCCCGGAAAATAGTTTTTAAACCAGTATATAATAATATTAATAAAAAAAAAAAACTGCAAAAAGTTTCATCGATCGTCGGCTTAATAGATACTCATACACCTACCGACCGGGTAATTTAACGCAGATGGTACCACTTTGGACAGGTCATTTTTCGAATTTCCCGAAATGTTTATACATACCAGCAACCGGGTAAAAATAATAATACCAGTATTTTATACGCAATTAAGCGTGAACTGTATTAAATCGGAGCTTTTTTCGTCATTTATCTTTGTTTATCTTTATTTTTACGATAGCTCGAAAATGTCAAACAATTATTATCATTATAATCAATAGATACATTAGACTATTCGATTATAAATTCTCGTTAGTTACATAGTAATAATTATCGCAGTGTAAACCATAGAGGGAAATTTTCCAAAATTTTAGGACGAGCTAATATTTTGAAATACGTTAATATGCGTATCAAAGCCGGTCTCTACGCTTGCAAACATCGTCTTACCTTAAACACCACGAAAAAACTAAGTGTGATTTATTTTAGACATCCTATACCGGTTAAAATACCATACGTAGGTACGTATACAAGTAGATATGTAATGTGTATATTATGTATTATATTAATATTATGGAACTATTACTTTAAAGATTTAAGAAAGATAATTAAATGATTAATCACCGAAATAATTTAAGCGACATCAATTAATTTAATTATAATAACGAGATTTAAACTTAAAAAGACGAACATACTTCGCATGTGGGTGGGCCACTGTTTTAGGTGAGAAGTTGGGAAGGTAAAGGGGAAATTGAATGCATATATGTACGTAACGATCAACCATTGCTAACAAAAAACGATTCTGAGCAGAGTTCGGTTAATAATGTTGCTTTGTCAACAATATATAATATATATGTTACATTATGATAAAAAATTAACATGAAATATACCACATATTTTCTTTAATATTATTCAATTAATATTGTATTTATTTTTCCGTTTATTAGGAAAACTCCTAGAAAAATAAAAAAATGGCCTTCTTCAAGTACCACTCCAGTAAAATTGCTGGTAGAAAAGTTGTTCACAGGAAAAAAAGGACCGTAATATTTTTTTTTACTAATACCTACATTTCATATATTTTCCGTTTTTCCTGATATTTTTCAATTATATCGGGAAAATTCCTCGAAAATCCAAAAAAATCCTTCATTAAATTACCATAAAGATAAAATTTCCTTTCAGAAAAAATACTACACTAATCCCTCGAAGTATGATTTCTGGCACAACAAATCATTAATTCAACAAATCAACAAATTATTATATATAATATACATATTATCTATATATTTATTATTTATATTTGTAAAAAGTGACCGCTAACCATTTTACACTTAATATACTTGAGGGTATCTTATTCCTACGTTAATTGGTTTAAGTGGCTTAGCCCATTCAATCATCACCCAGTGTATCGTTTAAGACACGTTCTTACATACATGAAAAATATAAGTTAATTCAAACCTAAAATATGATTCCATTTCGTAATTAAATTCTTCAACGTTATTACAATAAAAGCTGATTCTAATCTTTTGTGAATCTTTAATAAAATATGAATTTATCTGTTTCATTGAAGTCAAAATATTTGCCGAGCAGATCTTTATCGAATTATTGCGTTTTTCGGGGTTTTATCTCTGAAACCCTGCAAACTTTTGTCTTTATTATATCTTCCCTTCTTTCATGCTCGTCCTACGCAGCAAGTAAATGTTTTACGTTCTACTTAAAACTGCAAATGAACCTCGTGTTGTCCATGCCTTGTTTGTACGTTTTAGATAATAATCGCAGAAACCTTGTCCTTACGTATAAAATGTTTCGTAAAAGTTTTTAAATGGAACGAAAAAAAATAGAAAATGCATTTATAAGGAATCTACCAAGAGTTTAAGAAAATTATTATTATTTTTTGTTTAGAATTTGAGAAATAATAAATCATTTTATCGTATGATAGAATAATATAGAAAATTATATCGAAATAGAAGAAACTTTAAAGAAAAAAATTAACTTCTAGTAATACACAATCACTACGCAACTTCATTATTCGATTTTAGATAACAAACAAGACGTATATTGTTATACATTATCAGAATAATAAATATTACAATGGGAACAACCACTTATATAAATAAACAAGGCATTACAGTGGTAGGAAAATATTTGATACTGCTCACAGGTAAGCCATTTATGTAGGTAATTTAGTTAATTTACTATATAAGATGGTAAACCATTGGAAATGAAAAAATACTCTGAGTCGGAAACTAACTCAACTTCTTAATAATACTCAAAATCCAAAAATTTCATACATAAATTTATTTTGTGTTACGGATACAATCCGTTCAATACGTTCTAAAAGAAACAAAATTAAAATATTTTCGTTTTTTTTTTTTTTTTTTATAACACGACTTAAAATAAAGAAAAAAAAGTTTAATATAAAAACAATTCACGGGACATTTTGTAAGCAAAAAAAATAAATCTCGGTTTTGACATCTTTTTGATTATGCCACGCTGTATATACAAACATTTTTCGCAAACCAAAGTTATGGACCACAAAAACGTATAATTTCATTTTGATCGTTGTTTAGTTTATTGAATTTCCAAGATAGCAATATTACGAGTATCACCAAAATATATATTATTAAATTTATTTTTTGAATCCCTATGCATTGTTATAATTCCGTTCATGGATTTTCGTCTTTTTTTTTTTAATTTAATTTTGAAATATTGTTTTTTATTTCAAATGTTTTTTATTTATTAAACTAAAAACGATCCCTTCGAAAATTCAAATTATTCCGTTTAAAAACAATATTAATAACCACGTGTCTATTGTTAACCAGTCAAGTATTTTATTATTTATTTTAATAATAATGTTTTTTTTTCGAATATCCATTACCTACTTAGTATAATATCGCATTAAAAAAAAAAAAAACACATATGACCAACAAAACTCCTTTTCTAGAGTCAAATTTTCCCTTATCTATTTCGTGTTATAGATTTATTCTTTGTGAAACAATAAATAACCGAATACTCTAATAATACTGTGTCCATTATTATACTACTCCCAAAAATGAAAAATAAATAAATGGAGCTATTTGAATATAAAAATGGTAGGAGAGGAGGAGTGAAATTGTATACACCCAAAAGTAGCGTCCTTGATACTAACGCCAGGGGTACGTCACAAAATTTCATTCATCTGGCTTCATTTGGAAAGGAAGGTTTTTAGGATTGTTCTTAGAAAAAAGAAAATATTCCTTCCACAATATATTAATATATGTATTATTATAAAAAAAAACCAATAAGTATCTGCACAGCATCAAATTTCGGGGAAAATACAACCGAAATGTATTTGGATGTAAATAAGTTTTCAAGTATTTATTCGTTTGTAATCAAAACGAAAATAATAAATATTTTCTGTATTTTTAAGTTTCTTAATAATTTTTAAATTTTTACATCGGAATTATTCAATATATATTGTATCATAAAGAAATTAATTTGTCATTTAATAATCTATTTCGTAAAATAGAACCACGGCAATGTTTCGTGATTTCAATTTTAAAATAAATGTATTTTATAATCCTAAAGTTTGCATGTGCAAGATTTCGAAGGTAGGCAAAAAGGTTAATCGTGTGGAACGGGCGTTGCCGGTCTTTTCTATCTGTGAAATTGACTGAATAAAAACGATTATAGTTTTGATTAGTTTTACCCATTGGTATTTCATTTTTTTTTTTTTTTTTTACATAATATTTCCTTACGATGATATGAATTTACACGCGATAAAAACGAATTACACAAATTTAAATATAATTGTCTTTTTAAAATACGTGTTTCTCATTAAAAAGTTATCATTGCCATTGGGTATTGCAGAAAACGCTATAACAAAATAAAAAATGTTAAGCTGTATATAGAATTGTTATATGACAATATTTAGCAGTGATATTTTTGAAATTGTGTGGTAGAGGGTGAACCTTTAAACTGGGACAACCGGGAGAAGGGAAGTATAATTCCCCACAAAAATTAAGTTTTTTTTAAGAAATTTTAAGCAGTATGTAACAGTTGCATAATTCGTATTACAACTACAGATATTACCTAATAATTTTGAATACGTGTACATCATACAAACCATCCATTAACTTTTTATTCGAAAAACCTATCCAGAAATTTGTTTAAAACGAAAACTCTCCCAACCCCTGTATTACAGGCCTATATAAATATTATAAAATAGGTATGTAGAATAATATCTTCTTTTCGTTATCCCCACACATGTACTCGTAACTTTTGTCTTTTTTGATCTATTATTGTTAAACAGAAAGTTTTTAGATAAAAATCCTTCGGTATTATGAATAGGCGAGTAATTTCTATTCCTGACTACTTTTTTTTCTTTCTTTTTTTTTTATAAAAATAATAGGTATTAGATATTATTTGTATTCGAGTGTATCGTATTGTTTGTTTTTATTTCATTGACTGATTAATATTTACCGCTTAAAATGTTGACGATAAAAAATCCTACTGGAAAACGCAAATAAATAATAAAAACAAAAAAAAGTTTCTAAGATGTCTACCGACCTTGTTAATAATTATTTTACGAAACTCACGGGCCACAAAAACCTAAGTACGAAAAGATATATAGCAGCTGCTGTCATGACTCACATCCTCGCACTCGGGTAATTTACGTATAAAACTGCACGACTGCATAATATAATATGACGATTACTATTTGCATATAAAAGAAATGTCAATAATAAACTATTGTACTATTGTGTTTAAAAAACCGATTCACCGAGTCAGCGTACTGTAAATTTAAGCACAAACTTTGTCAAATGCATTTTTTAAATATACTACTGCCTACCATATCTTTATACGTATCATAATAAACAAGTTCAAAATATTAAGACAGACAGCATTAAATTATAATACCGTTTCAAATTTAAACCGTTTTAACTGAATGGAGTAAAAATAACGGATATATTTAAAAAGAAATCAAAATAATTTAAGACTATACGTAGATCCCTTGTTCCGCTCGAAAAAAAAAACAAAACAATACAACTAAAAACGAGCATCGTAATGAATTATTCAAAATTCAAAAACTTTATCAAATGCATTAATTTAACAAGAATTGTGTTTGATAACAATAGGTCATTTTTTATTAATACTCGTATTTTAGCATTATCTTCGTAAAATATAATGATCGTACTGGTGATGGGATTATAAGAAATTCGAGAAGAGTAGGTAGCAAAAAAAATAAAATAAAATAATAAAAAAGTGGTAATTTAATCGTATTTACTTTCGGATTTTACGATTTCTACAGTTTTCATCATCAGTGATGATGTTTAAATGCCGACAGCTATTTGACGTGAAACAGGAATTCGTTTGATAAATGATCGCGTTAAAGTCAGAAGAGGTCGCCTAGGCGCGAAGGCTATTACTATACATTGTACTTCCATTTAAAAAGAAATCGTTTCGATCAATCTTTCAACGTTTAATATAATTATACCGTATTTTTCGCGGGTGTCGTAAACACCGTACATTAAATACCTATGGGTAAGATATTTTCAATTTTTAATAATATCCGTTAAAATATTATTGATAACTATATTATTATAATCTATATAATCTAAGACAAGAGGATGCTCGGCAATGAAAATTGTTTCAGATTACAATTGTGTATAAATATTATAAAGATTGACGATGTAATGCGTCGATAAAGTAATCATTTTTTAAATATATTTATATTCCTTGATTTATCGGCCGTGTTTTTATAGGAAATGTTGGTACTAATTTTATTTAGTTTATTTAGTTAAAGTATGTGACGAGTTTACTTTTTTTTTCAAATAAATTCGAACCAATTTTTTTCAAAAGAGAAATTTGATTACTGGAAGTATATATATTGTATATATTTTATTCTATAGCTGGTTGTTAGTCTAAACCTATGATTAAACGAATCGTTTCCCACCGTCACAATAATATTCTAGAGAATTTCGTGTGACATTATTATTATCGTGGCTCATTACTCTTTATTGGAGTATTTGGGTTAAACAAATTTGCGTTTTCAAGTTAATGAAATATTAATTCAAGGTATTTATTTGACGACTGACATATACTTGTCTAGTTGCCAAATGTTTCGCCGACTAAATCGTCTTTTATATGTAGATGACGAGAAACAAAACGTAAGTACATAAAACTAAATCAATATTTTGAAAATAAAAACTAATCGAGAAAAGAAACGAGAATTGTTTTAGGTATATATATGAGTGTGTGTATGTATGTGTATGTGTGTGTGTGTCTGTACAGGAAGTATCAAGAGACAGAGATCTTTTATAAATATTTGTGAAGGCAATAATGTCGGTCTTCGTTCAGCTTGATTTACCCCGACGTTTTATTTTATTTGATCTGAGATGTGGTCTACACACGTCGTTATTGATTCGTTCAATGTTCATATTCTCCCGGATAACGAAAAAAACAAAAACGAAAACCTACTTAAAATCTAATCATTGGTACCACATAACGCGGAAATAGTTGTGCGGTCCATTCGAACTGCCCATTTAATAAAACGTGGAGAATAATATTTATAATCTATACAACTTTAATAAATGTATTTTGACCTGTAATGTTTATGCGATTTATCGTGTACATACATCATAAACAGTGGTTGGATGTTCTATATTATACAAATTTCAGTTTTCTTAAAAATACACCTCGTATAATACACATAATAGGGAAGAAATATAAGATAATATAATTTATACGTATTACTACTCGTTGTGCAACTATAGGATCTATATCCGTGATCTCGACCAATTAGAATTATTTTCAACATGTCTTATTACGTTTCGTTGCCTCGTTGGACAACCGTTAAGTGCCGGGTATTTCGAAAATTATAAGGCATTTTTATTATCACTAACCACCTACATGTACACCAACGTAACAGAATAAAATATCTGAATTGTTTGAAATGTTATGAGTATATTGTATTCATAAATGAATCATGCTATTAAATGCTATTATGCTACTAAAGTAATTTGTTTTACTATTAGTGATAGTAGTGATACAGTCTTAGGTTAAATTAATTTTTGCCGTAAACGTTTTCACATAACTGTGTTTAACAGTAAACACAAGCAAAAGCTGTAATACAAAAATATTTAACCTTTTAAAAAGAAATAAAAACATTACTTTAGATACAACTAGTTAAAAACATTAAAACAAAATTAAATTTACAATAACTATGTAACTATAATGCAAGACAAAATGTATTAATACCAATATGTCGGAAAAATGATATATTTTATAATTTATTTAAATATTTATTATACAGATTGATGTTGTTTAAATCTTTTGAAATTTATGATAACTAATTTACCCCACAACAAACTTAACTTCAAGAGGTAAATACATTTGAATTTATTTAAATGTAATGTATTAATTTATGTATTTATGTATGGATAGTACAGATTAAATAAAGTTTTAAGTTTATTAGGTTTTCTTATAACGTATAAGATAATAGCATATTTTATAAATGATGAAATCACCGCAACACATATTTAAATGTCAAATTATTTTATATTAAAAATAAAAACATATTATGCTGGTAATGGCAACATTTCAAAATTATTGTACTCGAGGCTCTTGTCATTTTTCGAACAACCACCGGTCTCCCGCAACCGTTATAATATCTACAGCTATAATCTCAACAAACTGTAAACTGATAACTCTATAAAATTACGTCTTACGAATTACATTATATATTGAATTTACGAAAATGGTTTCAATTTTATTATTTAATTAAGATAAGTAAGTCTACGCTTTGTACTTTAGTTTTACGGTTCGGCGTTCCATAATCCGGAACACCTGAAAAGCATGTAACTTTCTATTTTATCGGGACCATAAACTCACTCAACGAACATTTAAGATAACGTAAAGACGGTAAACATAAGTGTAAAAAGAGGGTTTTGGGCTGCCCCAATTTAGCCGTTGTTTCCTCCGATTATTTTTCAAATGACCACGTCCCAACCAAAAATACTCTATATACTCTTATCATAACATTTTATTGGGTTTAAACCCTCTCCCCTAAATTTTTGACTCTGAATGTGTCAAGTAAATGTAAATTGTATATAAAAGTCGTGAGTTTTCATTTTGAAAATCTGCGCATCCTAATTCAAATACTTTTTAAAATACCTATTCGAATGTAATATATTCTGAATATATATTTTTAAACTTATTCGAATACGTATTCTGATTTCTGAATACAAATTAAAAGTAGGTATTCGTTACAAGACTATGTGTCTATATATAATTATATACCGATTATATACTGTACGGTCATTGATTTTTCGAGAGGAATATTGTAATTTATATGTACAGCCCGAAACTTGCACTGTTAATAATATATACACTATACCTCTATGTATAGGGATGATGGTGATAGTGTGATGACATGACATGGTCATCCACCAGAGAAATCGTAGGGCGTTTTTATCAAAATATAGTGTACAAACACACGACTACGGGACATGAAATTAATTTGATTAGCTGAAAATGTCACAAAATGTTTAAAACGACTAATTGGTATAGTTTTTTTTTATTTTTTTTGGAAATTTCGAAATCATTTAAAACAACAATGTTAAATCAAAATAACGGCCTCTATCTGTACAGGAATTTACTATAGTAATATTCAGTTTCGATGACTTATAACCTGACCTTCAAGTTGAACTATTTTATTAAACAGTTTTATTATTAAGAAACATTGTTTTGAAATATTTTAATCGCTATATTATGATATTTTATATTATTATACTTTCACTACTGAACGTTCGCGGTTTCTGCGGTTTGGACTTTGCTATTTTTGTAATCTTGTTTTTTCTTCCACTATTACCTATTATACTACTGTCGTGACGCCCCGAGGAATAGCATTTACTCAACACGGAAAAAATGTAAACTCCCAAAGCCACCCTTAACATGAATATAATATTATAATACAGGACCGGCGTGTGTGATGTTCCACATTTGACACTCGTTTTGTAAATATTATTTTGTTTTGACTTATTGAAAAAATATTAAATATTCGTGTTCGTGAATAACGTTTTCCGGTATAAAATATAATATTTTACGCGGTAGCAAAATGTTTAAAAAATCGCCCACAAAAGTCACACTTAATATGAATATGTTATTACCACGACACGGTGATATTCCATTCGACACTCGTTTTAAAAAATATATATTTATATATATATTTTGTTTTTTTTTTTTTTGAACTTATTGAAAAAGTACAACAAAAATTCGCGTTCATTAAGGAAAACGTTCCGTGTAAAATATAATAATATTTTTTCGAATCGATTTTTTTATTTTTTCGTTAATGATGTTTATTTTATTTCATTTTTTTTTTTTTTTTTTTTACTAAAACATGTACGCGCAAAATCCACTGTTTGTATATTTTATATTAATATTACTGACATAATATTATATTTATTCAATTCTCCATATATATTGTATATTATTGATAGTCACATCATAATATATTTATATACTTTTTTTTTTTTTTATAATATTATACACTTCATAACAACGTAACGTGCATATACATATACCTATCCACGTGCCCGAATAAAATTGTTCATCGAACTGAACGACGAAAAACACGACTTTCTTTATAATATTTCTCGTAATATCATGCATTTTTATGCATACAAATGTTCACCGTAATAAAGTGGTATATAAAATTACAATAACGACTATACAAAATATTATATGAACACAATAATAATATTATATTTTCGGTGCACGACAACGACACTACGATTAATATTTATGTAAGCCTTTCAATGTCCGCACAATACGCAGACCGGGAATAAGTAAACTACAATAATACGATAAACTGTACATTTTATTTTAATCGGTTAATGGATATTACTTCTGTGTTCCACTTGTTTTATCCTTGTTTCTTCCTACATAATCATGTGTATGGTTATAAATAAACAGTAGTGAATCTTTTCCCCGTGAACACCGTCACCGTTACAATATTTATATGTCATTAAATTTTAAACATATTTTACTTTCTGAAAATTAAATTATTTATATATTTGTCAACATGGATGCAGTTCAATTCTATTCGGGGGAGGGTTAATAGAAATAAATTGTATATTGTCCACGGACAAGGCCAATGCTGTAGGTTGACAGTTGGAAAGGTAAGATGGATACCTATACAAAGTAATTTAGTTTATATGCCTATACTGTAACGATAAATCATTCCAAACGAAAATCGATTCTGAGCGGACTAGTATCAAGATACTCAGAAATCAACAAAAAGTAAACTTAAGTAACTTCTTCGCTATACTCAGAATTAAAAAACAGTATTATAGGTATTTATTTTTCACCAAACAAAATTTAAAATTATTAAAAAACTAATAATGTTAAAAATTAAATTTATATTTAATTACTTATGCCAATAGCAATAACGACAATAAGTAACTAAATTAATTTGTGTAAATATTATACTAAAAAAATGCTCGTGCCATAATAAAATTACACTGATTTCCTATTAACCGTGACGACGAGTAAAATCGTCTAGTCGGATCACTCAATTTACAAGTTCAATACCCCTGTGGTTTATCAGCACTACAACAAACTGTCAAAAAACTTTTCTTAATAGTACAATTTTGTTGCTATTTTAGTACACTACCCTATTCAGGTTTCATAATTCTAATATTTCAAAAAATCACATTATTTATAATAATCTATAAGTTACATATTTTTATTTCTTGTGGCTTCTTTTTATTTATTGGCGAAAATGATGATAACGTATATCGGGTACATTTTATTAAAAAGGGAAAACTAATTTAATATTAGGGTATCGGGGGAAATATTAAATTTCTATTAAAAAATCATATTAAATCAGTTGTTTAATTGCATTTTTAATAAATCTCGTGTTGATAAAATGCATAGAAAAAGTTTAACGATTTTATCAGTAAACTGAAAAAAAAAACCCCAAAGTCATTAATTATAATCACATAGAATTTTATGCGACGCCTAACATAGCAAATAAAGAATTCCTATCGTCTATATACTCATCCATAACACCAACGTTTTACTCTCAAAAAGCCATAAATATCTTTGAATAGCCTCTGGGTTTGACTTTTGTACAATAATATTAAAATTAGGTCTCGTATAAACGCGAATTTATTTTTCCAATGAACCTTTTATGATATTTTATCGTTCAGATTTTGTATCGTCTTTTCTAGATAATCAGTTTGAATATTAATGTTTTATTTTTTAACCGAGTCCAAAATATATAACGTAACAATAATCGCATACAATAAAATGCAAGTTCAAAATTATTCACGTTATAAATTATACAATTATTTTAGTAAACTATAGGTATTTATACTTTATATAAAAAAACCTAATAAAAAAAAAAGCCGGTAACATTCCACGTACAGCCGTACGGGATACTGTCCGTGATGAGTAGGCTGCTGTTGTAGGGAAAAGGTAGGATTTATAGGGTAATTTAATTTAAATCTGTACGTAACAATAAATCATTGCTAATGAAAAATTACTCCGAGTGACGCTCAGTTAAACACGTTTTGAAATGCCGTGATTTTCATCAAAATTCGGACTTAAAACGTGCCTTGAAAAAAAAATCTACTACATTACGGTATACTTTTTTTACTACTGAATATAACTTAGGATAAACCTTGTATTAAATCTTCGAGAATTTTTAAAACAGTTTTATTCAAGTAAAATCAAATAAAAACTAAAACGACTAGAAAATTTCAAATGGCTATAAAAAGCTAAAAAATCGTCAAAATAATTTTAAAATTTAACCACGTATAGAAAGAGCTAATATAATTTATATTATAAGTGAAAATATCAGGTCATAAGAATTTACGATTCTTTTAAACTGAATTACAACAAAAAAACAAAATTAAAAATTGTACAGAAATCATTATTGTGTTAATTTTCCCGTTTGTCCGTCGTTTTTTTCCCGATTATTAAGAAAACTACAAGGATAGTCAAAAAATGACCAACAAGATTACTTGTGATTTTATCGATACCTAATTTTTTTTTTTTTTTTTTAATGTTATTTGATCAAAGAGATTGCCGACTACAGGCGCATGACCCAATAAATTGAAATATTATGTTCAACGAGAATCCCATATTTAAAAAAAAAAGTATAATGCACACTTAACACGTGAACGAAGCTCACGAACATTTTCTATAGCGTTTTAAACCAACTGCATATAGTACACCTCACGCCATTTGACGATTTTATGCAAATTAGAAGGCCAGGAAAATAATATTAAGCATAACACTATAGGTTCCTTATTCTAACGCCTTTATTTTTACGAACAAAATATTGATTTTCCATTTTCTTGTTTTTATTTTATCAAAACTCACGATCTAAACTAAAATAGCATTGTTAGAACAATAGTGATTGGAATAAAAATAAGTACTAAACCCCGACCACTCCTAAAAAAAAAAAAAAAACAAAACAAGTGTAAATACAACTAATAAAATGACTTTATTATAGTATAAATCTAGCATATGGTCAATAATAATACAATTTTACTTAAATAAAACCAGAACATTATTTTTATATTGTTGAAATATATCTTTGTAGGTATATAATATGTATAATATATTATATTATATACAATAATCATTTCCTTTCATTTAGTATACAGAGTGGAAAATCATGTTACAATACCGGCCCAAAGTCCGTTTAAATCATTGAAATGTATTCCTGTATAATATTTCAATAAACATTTAGTAATAATTTAAGTCTCGGTACGTTATGTATGAAGTATGGTTTTACCAACATGTACAATGTGCATAATACATATTATTATAATTGTATGGTTACTCTTGGTTTCTTGATTAAGTTAAATTGCATCGGTATACCTACGAGATAAAAGAAAAAGGAGCTGATACTACTAATGTATTGCGTCACTGTTATCGGTGGGAAGTTAGGAAGGTAAAATTTTAGAATTTAATGTATATCTGCAACCAAAAATAAACCATTGCTAACGGAAAAATGATTCTGAACTGAGTTCAGTTGATGTTGTTGCCTTTTTTGGTATTATGTTACATGTATTATAGTAAAATGATTAAAACAATGTACATATTTCCATGACAACAATAATTGTTTAAAAAAGATTAAAATAAATAAAAATGGTTGCCAATGACAAACCTAATTTTTAATCTTTCAATTTTTTTTAATCTAAAAACCGAAATGTTCCTCATTATCTCGAATATTAATGAGAATTTCAAAAAATGACTTCTTTAAAGTATCACCCAGAGAAAGTTAACTTTCAGAAAAGGTGCTATAATTGATAATAGGACTATGTTTTCTGGTAGAAAGTGTTCACATAAAAAAAAAAAAACCATTTTTGTAAAACCAATACATTCCGCGTTCCATTCAGGATCTAAACAATTACACACTGTAACACACTGGAATCTCCTATTAAATTTTCAATCATTTACCAACCAAATAAAAATTTACATAAAAACTCGTAAAATGAAAATGTCTATAATATAGTTTAAAAATGGCTATATTATAAAATTGTATCAAGTCCATAAAAGGCAAATATAAATTTTCTGTCAAAATTGTAAGTCTCTACGAATATTTGAACTAAATTATAACAAAAAAAAAAAAACAAAGTTGAAAATAATTAAATAAACCATTATTTCCATAAACTCGCCTGTTTATTTCTACGTTTTTCCTGTTTTTCCCAATTATTATAGAAACTACTTGAAAAATGTAAAAACGACTTTCTTAATTACCAACTAGATTAAAAATTCAACAAAAAGGGTGTCCTGTTGTTTTTTTACTAAACCAATGTTTCTGGTAGAAAATATGATGCGTAAAAAATTTAAATGGTGAAATCACCACGTGCAATAAACTTGTTAGTTTTGTTTTTAGTATTTTCCGGTTTTTCCCAATTCTTATAAAAACTACCTAAAAAATCAAATAATGCCTTTGTTTGTGAGCAATCAATTCCAAAATGTAACAAAAAAGGTATTTAAAAATCGTTTTATAAAAGCAATATTTCTAGTAGAAAACATGGTTCGGTAACGCTTTAGTGTGCCGTAAATATTTATTGTTTTTCTTATAATTTTGTTTCTGTTTTTTCTCAATTATTTGGAATTCCTTTCAGAAAATGTACTATAATTGATACATCGGAGAAAGTATTCTGTTTGAAAAGTTATTCACAAACATAAAAAAAAGTACACATCATAGTATAACCAATAAATCCCTTACTACACTCCGAATCTAAAATTATGAGATTAAATGTTGAGTTTTTTCTACCTAGGTAGTTCGTTTTCATCCGAATTTTGTAGGGGAACAACATAATGTGCTTCGTCATCACAATGAGGTTTGAAATATTCTTACCC
Organism: Cinara cedri; assembly: GCA_902439185.1. Taxonomy (NCBI): domain Eukaryota; kingdom Metazoa; phylum Arthropoda; class Insecta; order Hemiptera; family Aphididae; genus Cinara; species Cinara cedri. Next base: position 342,875 of record CABPRJ010000965.1, on the reverse strand, counting down.
TTATCCGACAGTTTTTAGTTCACCAGACCTTTAGTGTTGTGTATAGTAAATAATATTGTTCACTTAATTTATACACGCTATTCAGTTGAAGACGACAATGTACTACTACAATAATATAGCAACTACGTGAAATATATTATAATATCAAATAAGCGCGTAGACGTTTATTATTTAGACCACTAGGTACTGACAATATATTTTGGATTCTGAGCGAACCGAAGATTGGTTTTTACTATGATGTGCGTTTTTTTTTCTTTGTAAACAACTTTTTACTGGAAATCTTACTCAAAATTACAGGAGCGGCTTCTGGTATTAAATTTTGTCTAGTTAGTCCATGAATGTAATCATTTTTAAATTGTTTTTGTAGTTTTCGTAATAATTGGAAAAAACAAAACGTCGTATACCGAGAAAATTTACGCAGTAATGGTTTTTTGCTGCTTACGGTTTTATTTTTGTTTGCATTGTAATTCAATAGTATAATGTACTGGCTTTATTTTCTTATTTTTCTCTTTGGTGTCTGCTTATAATTTTTCTACCGGAAATATTGCTCCGTTCATATAACCATTATATATGATTCATATACTATACCGTTCAAAACGTATACGTTAATATTATTCGTTCGTTTGTGAACCACAGTTTACTGTTACCTAAAAAAGCGAGCATTTCAAACGAAAAAAAAAAGCTAGGCAAAATAAATTCGCAAAATGGCACGACAATAGCGAGTTAACGAGTCGGGTGTCTCGTATATATGTATAAGAGTCCCGTGAGGGGATCAGTCGGTTTGCATTTAAAATGCGTGAAAAACAATAGCGATGAAGGGGATATACGCGACTCGCCCGATCACAAAGTGCGTATTATAGCAAAAGGACGTTTTATCTATTAATGATCGCGGGTCGCCGAGATAATAGTAAGTATCATTTTTCAACGTTCCGTCAATATACGTCAAATAGCTGTCGGTACAATTTATATTATAGAGCGTCAGACCTCAGACAACCGTCCCTCTCCTCCCCCAATAAAATATACGGTTCACATGTATGATGGACATCCGATCAGAAATACGATAATCGTGGTGCGTTCTTACGATTTTCGATTTGTCATAATATAATATGTGGAAAATATCCGTTAAGTATAATAGAAGCAATGTTACTGATTAGCTGCTACATATACATCTACTTTCGTATATTGTTATTCTCTAAAAGACTACGGGATACTACTTTAATAGTACCATAAATCTGTTTTTGTGAAATCTATACTAATAATAATTTAAAAGAATAAATTACAAATTTATGTTGTTTTTTTTTTTAACTCTTGTAGAAAATTCCGACATAATTTGTACCATGGGTGTGCTACTGTTTTAGGTAGAATGTTTTTTTATATTGGACAATACAATATATCAGATAATTTAATTTATTTCTGTACGCAGCGATAAATCAATGGTAACAAAACACGATTTCAAGCGAATTTCGGTTAAACCCGTCAGGCACGTAGCCAAGATTTTTTAGTAAAATAATATAATAGTAATCATCATAGTAGAATCTAAAATAAATATTATCTATTATTATTATTATAAGTAAAAAGTAAACTCACAGTAGGTAGCGTTTGTTTTCAGAAATTATTAAATACTGAATTGTGAATAAAAATTGATATGGGGGCAAAGCCCCCCACGGGTTAGGTTGAGTTTAACAATTGCAAAAGACGGTTATAGGCGCAATTGGAATTTTCTCTTGGGAGGAGTTTAACCATTGGCGCTGAGTACAGAGGGGCAACGGGGCCACAACCCCATGGATTATTTCATGTTTAAAAAAAATACAGTAATAACATTTTACTCCCACGAAACTTTCGAAACTTGGCGATCTCGGGCTTAACTTCTTTAAAAAGAAACAAAAAAAAAAAGACATTTTTATCTATAACGCTACATGTAATTAATGATTAAATATATTAAAATGTTAAATCTTTAAGTTAAATTTATAATCCGTTTTGACAAATTCGTTCATTAAAATATCTTCCAAGGTGGATCAACTCATAAATTGCAGTTCTGTAACTGTAATCTATACATATTATAGTTGGTCATACTGTTATAACCATACAATAAAAAATAATAAAATCTAATCATTGATTAATAATCAATTAACAACTATTTTCAATAAACTTTAACTATTACTTTTTTTAATAAAGACATAGAAATGTTGCATTATGAGTATACATTAAATTAAACGTATTTGGGCTCTCGTGCTTGAAACTAGCCAGAGGGAGCTTAGTCCCCTCTGATGCTCTCCGAATCGTGCTTATGATGAAAGGCTTATGTTTTAAGTCCTATAATCTAGCTTCTTTTATTTTTCCAATTTAAACACTGATGTAATATAATATTATATGAAGCTATTGAATTTTTTTACCAGAACAACATTGTTTTAGGGTGCAAAAAAAATACTTAACTATTCACGACCCTACTCATAATGTATAGTCACGTACCAGCATACATAAAGTTTATTATCTATATTATATTTCAAATGCACTGACACATACGCAGAAGTGTTCAGAGCGATTCATTAATTACGTCCGATTCTGTTTTTTTGTCAAAATAACGGAAACTATATCAACCACACACAACAAAAAATGGAAATACATAATGAATTACTGACTTTGTAGTCTACCGTTGAACATACAGGTATATCTATTTATTATAAAATGTTCTAATTAACACGATGTAAACAATATTATAAAAAATAGGCCTATATTTAAAAAAAAAAACGGTGTGTATCGTTTAAATGTATGCGTTTATCATAAAAAAGTATATTTGAAATATAAAAAAGAAAAATACGTACAAAAAAATTACTATAAAACACTGAGTGATATAGTCCACATGATGGTAATACATTTGTACACATTATAACGTGTTTTCCCAGTATATGTTTTACGCACTCATAACAAAGTTGTTTTATTTTTTTATGAATAAGTAACGTTTACCTGTCGGTTCTACATATATTATTACAAAGTGTACAAAACACGATGAGAATTTTCAAAGAAGAATTTATACTATAACATTTTCAAAACTAATATATGAATACCAAACCTTAAACGAATAACCAGTGGCGAAACCAAGGGACAGTGGGTCGAGGATTGTAACCCATCTAAAATTTCATATTTTTTTTTACAAATTCCACGTAGTTGAATAGTTTGTGTTACAATTTAAGGCATTCCATGGAATATTTTGAACACGTGTAACATCGCGCACGTCACCTTATTTAATAATATAATATCATCCTAAAAATCAGGCCAGAAATTGTTTTGAAATTCATAAATTCTTCTCCTCAACTGAAAATAAATGCTATTTGCTCTAGTGTGAATAACCTAATCGAACTTCCAAATTTTTGTTTTTTTTTTTTTTTTTTTTTTTATAGAATACGTAACAAAAATTAGACTGTTTGTGAAAAAAATTTGCAATAAATGTGAAACTATAATAATGAATTATGTTAATTATGTTGTATTGATACGAAATAGTTTCGAGATTAGAAAGAAAATGCGCACAAATAAAATCTTAAACATTATGTCAATGTTTTTTTTTCTTTTTATGTTTGGAAGCAAACAGACACACCAACGATTCATTTGTCATAAAACCGCCATTGTTTTTAAAAAGTTATTTACAAATGTCAATATAAAAAGCTTTATCGGAGTTTATATAGTATGTAAGGCTTTAATTTTTAATTACTTGAATAACTCTGAGGAAAATATTTTATTTTTTCTATAAGTACGTTTCACGTTTGGGATACGTATGTGTGTAGGAATTTACTCTGTATTAAGTAACATTTTAATGTAGGTTCTCTATACATATTTAAAATATTATAATTTATTTTTTATTCAAAGTAAATTACTAGTCAACATTATTAATGCGATATTTTTTAATATTTATTAAAAATTATTATTATTTAAATGTATTTTTAACGCTAAAAGTTATAAAAGAATTATCAAGATGTTTAAAAACGAAATATAGCGATTAAATCAAAACGAACGCAGACAAAAAGCCTGTAGTCAGATCTTATAACTACTCGGACATAATGATTCACTTAATAAAATTGAAAATGACTTTAGAGTTTAAAATAAGCAGGGAGCAAAAATTATGGTTTTATTGATTTATTATTATAATAAAGGTACCGATACGTAATATATAAAACTCAAAATCCCCCCTACTCTCCCCAAAAAAAGGGCGTCTAAATAAATTGAAGTCCGCATATAATTTTAGATTATATTATTATTATATTCTTTATTAAAATTTGTTCATTGTACATTTTTTTCTATTTCGCACATTATTTATATCGGAAAGTCAATCGTGCTTATTGTTATTCCTTGCACATTTTAAATTCAGAACGTAGTTATTGGTTTGCTATGATATTTGTGCAAGAAAACTTGTTTCGATATACTTGAGCCATTTTTGAGCTGTTTATAGATATAATTTTTATTTGGTAGTATAAATACTTGAAAATTTAACAGAAGGTTCATTATACGTCGAACTTAACGGTTGAAAAAAAATTCGAATGTAATGTAGTATTTTTATTTTTATAAGAGTTTTAACATCAAATATTGACGAAAATTGAAAATAATGCTACCTTTCGAAACACGTATAACCGAAAATCGTTTTTCGTTAGCAAAGTTTATCGCCGTTGTTTACAGATGTAAATTAAATAAATGTACGTATCCTACCTTCCTGATTTCCCAACTATAACAGGCGCACACCCGTCCCCGATATGAGCTCTTTTATTTTAACAATTGTGAAAAAAAATTAATCGTTTTATGTTTATGTATATACTCGTGTGTATAAAAAGAAAAGAAAAAAGGTCTCGCACGGACAGGACGTCGTTGAATATTGTCAGCCCTACCTCGAGTACCGTAACTATTTAACGCCTGCCAGTGAACAACGAAAACAATATATATATATATATATTTTTTTTTTTTTTTTTTTTTATCTCTCTTTAAAATTAAATACTACACTACTGTAAAAACCGTTTGGCGTTGATTAATACATAAATGAATAAAAAAAATAATACGATAAATGATGATGGTGTGTGTGCGTTTAGTACGCCAGAACATAAACGTATGAATGAACAATCTATTATTATTATTGTTGTTGTTCGATTGAATCGCATTAGCACTGCGAACACACTCGCGCACAAAATGAACATCGCAGTGCACCGCGGCAGAAGACGAGCGTCTGTCATAACACGGCTAATTCAAGTGTATTAATGAACCCCGTATACTCCACGACGACTGCGGCGTTCAGCATACACAGTCTGGTTGACAACTTATGATAATAATTTCTATATCGCGAAATTGTATTTGTCTAGCGAATAATATTGTAATCGTTCGTGTTTGCGTATACAGGACGATCAACGTAACGCAGGGATCGACGGCCACGGCACGGCCGAAACTGCGTTTGTTAATGGAATTTCGGATACAATGTAGGTGGCTATTTTAAAATTTGTTTAAAAAAAAAAAAAAAAGACAGACATACTTAGCAAGTGGGTACAGCCACTGTTGTAGGTGGAAAATCGGGAATGCAGGATGCAGACGGGAATTGAATGTATATCTGTAAGCAACGATAAACCATTGCTAACGAAAACACGATTCTGAGCCGAGTTCAGTTTATAGTGTTGTTTTGTTAACAATATGTGTGTCATATTATGGTAAACTAATTACAACAATTTGCGTTTCCATGACAACAATGATTGTTGAAAAAATATTTATAAAATAATAAAACAATGAAACATAATAATAACAAAAAATAAATAAAACTGGTTGCCAATGACAGCCTTATTTTCAATCTTTCAATCTTTTTTAACCTTTTATAATTATCTCGAATATTAATAAGAATTTCAAAAAATGACCTCTTTAAAGTACCACCCAGAGAACATTTTTTTTTTTTTTAGAAAAGGTGCTATACTTGATAATCGGAGTATGCTTTCTAGTAGAAGTGTTCACATAAAAAAAAAAATGAAGATTTTTGTAAAACCAATAAATTCCTCGCTCCAAACGATAGTGCGTACCTATAACGCGTTTTTGAGCTATTATTTATTGTTTCTTAGATTTTCTTAAAATACACATTCCGAAAAAAAAGAATTTAATACAATAAAACTTCCATGTAACGGTCACCGAAGGGGTCGGAAATAATGACCGCTATTTAGTGATGACCGTCCTTTATAGAAGTTTACTATAGAGGCAAAACACTTGACGGTACCGAAAAACAATTACCGTTACACAGAAGCGACCGTCTTTTAGAGGCGACCGTTAACAGAAGTTTTACTGTACTATTTCCGAGACATAAATGAGAGTGTCTTACGCGTCATGTTGATCGCCCTGTTTATCGAAACTATAAACCCATATGGAATATAATTGAAATCATAGCTACGCAATCGACAAAAACGTTTACAATTGTCAATTACGCGGCCGTCTATTATTATAATACACCTTTATAGTAGATGTGAGTTCTAATAAAAATGATACATTTTTACAACACTATATAATTATTATATTTCAATCGAGATTCGGTCTTCTAGACCTAAACAAAATATAGAACAATTTACTCGGGGTTTTAAATTGTATTCGCGCCAAAATACCTCGCTCTCATAATATGTTTGCCTGATACTGCAAAAGCTTTAAAGTCGACACCAATAATTCGTTAATGCGTACTGCAAATAAATACAACTCGAAATGTTTTCGCGCGATTTCGGAAAACAAAAACCATTTTTTTCCGTGCAGTCTGGGGTGTGTTTATTATTGCGGGAGGACGGGGATTTACTGGTATACGATTTATTGATGCGAACATTTTGTGTAGGGGGGGGGGGAAATGGTGAACAGTCCCAACCCCCCGAGTATCGGGTTTAGAAACGAGGTACGCTGCCGAACCACTAGACGTTTTTAAAACTAACGTATACAAGTATTACAGTGCACTTAAGTAACTTTAACGAAAAACTAAACACTTTATTTAGCGAGAGATTATGGTCGATTTCGAGTCGAAAGATTATCGCGCGCACGTATAAACTATACGAAGTAATATAATATGCTCATAATTAACCATGTTCGTGATGAGAACGGATTTACTAGCATCTGCACGTTTTTTACAAAATACTTGAAAAAAACAAAACTAACCGAGTAAGCTTAAATTTTGTTTCGTCACAAGTAGATGAACCTACTAACACATAGAAGTAGAATTTATAAAAATGATTTCGCGTGTTTTGCAATTTCATTTTTTTTTTTTTTTAATTCTGAGCGGAGCGAGAAATATTTTGATTTTACTAAAAATTAATTATTTTTTTCTGTCTACACGATTTTTTTACCAGACATTTTGCTCCAATCGACAAACAACAGCGGACCCTTTGTTACATTTTGAATTTAATATATATATATATATGCATTGAAGAGTTCATTTTTTTTTTCTTTGATTCACCGAGTAGTTTTCGTGATGATTGGGAAATATCCGGAAAAGTCGGGAAAGTCAAAAAGCAAAACAAAACCGTTACTGACCTGCTTGAATCCTCTGTACATGATGCGGATCTCTTGTCGGGTGAACTTGGTCTGCCGGCAGAGGTCCTCTAGGGCTACGGGTCTGGCGTGCGGAAACGCGGACGAGTTGTTCAGCTGTTCCTCGAGCTCGATTAGTGTCGCCTCTTCAATGATCGGGCTGTCGGGGGGCGTCGCCATCGCACGGTGGCCCCCCAATCGTTCACCGCTGCTGTTGTTGTTGCTGTTGTTGTCGTCGCCACTGACGCTGCTGCTGCTGCTGCTGCTGCTGGCGCTGCTGTTGCTGGCGCTGTTGCTGCTGCTCCCGCCGCTGCTGTTGCTGTACGATACGGTGACGCGCGCTCTTGGCGGCCGGACAGTCGGCGCACCAGTTATTCCGCCGCATCATTATCCACGGCGCGGACGACCGGAATGCTCGCCGGCCGCGGCCACCGCCCAATTATTTTATTGCCCGACAGCACAATGCCCCCTCCGGGTAACCTGCGGGAAAACAACAAAAAAAAAAAAAAATGGTCAATAGCCGCGGTCGAATACGAACGAGCAGCACAGCATAATATAGAGAGACCCATAAAACCAATCCGATCGGATCGCATGTTTAATGGCGTTTTATATTATTCCCGTACGGCCGCCGCACAATGTGGCGTTTGTGTCACGTGCAATGCGTCCGAACCGAACGGATAACGGTTTTTAATTACATTAAGTATTTCGAAATTTAATTATCGTTAGCGGTTTTCGAACACAGACATTATCGTATATCACGCGTCTTTTACGGCCGGTCTACCGCGGCGTGTACACGCGCGATTCGCAATATTGTTTGCAGACGATTCCGCGAGTTAACGACTGCGTTGGACGCACGAAAATAAAACCGTCCGCAATATTATCGCAATCCTGTGCGGGTCGGCTGTGCCGCGGCGGCATTTGTTATGTCCGTGCGCGCGCCAAAACCATACCCGCGGACGCGCCGGCCCGGAAACTCTGCACGCGGACGCAGTCCCGGAACGCGAATAACATTGGTACATACCTAGCTGTAAAGTGTGTAAATCCGTATGCCGATCCAGCGGACAGTGGCGTATTTCGGATTTGGCCAAGATACAGAGAGTTATTGAATTTCGAAATATTTTTCGTACATAGATTGCATGATGTGTGCACCTGCCTGTGCTGGCTAAAACAAACAGAAAAAAGATCCGATTATATGTTTGATAAGTGTATTGCAATACTCAATCTGCCCTGATATTACCATACTGACATACATGTTATAGTAATTATTATTTCTTTAGCTCTGCGGATAAGGAGAAGAAAAACCTTATTATTGGTATTGTAATGGTACGGAATGGTTTCTTTTTTAACAAAGATATGTAAATCTATATTTAAGGTTTTTTTTTTATTATTATTTATTAACTTGCTACCTACCAACACACGCTTTTTTGATTTATCAATTTCTTATTGTATACCTACGGGTAAACTAATAATTCATCGAATTTTACACTAAATTCTCACAAGTTGTAAATCTTTAAGATTGATGTTAAAAATCTATCGCATTTTACATTTTTTTCTCAAATATCTGCAAAATATTAATAATTGTATGAATATGAAAAAAAAAGTTATTGTTAGAACATCTGAAAATTAATAACATCCACATTACTAACTTTATATTTGTTACAAATGTGTACACTGACTTAGAATTTAAAATAGTAAACACGTGAAAAACGAATGAACACGAAACACGAAATAAAATCTTAAGAACAAATGATAATAGAATATTAGAATTCAGCGTGTAGTTTAATCAAATCTATCTGGCTTTTTGTTCGTCCAGCCGGATAAATTACGGATTGCTTTATCAGCAATCCGCTTGATTGCCTCCCCTCCGGCGGTTTAAAGAAACGTTAAATCTATAGGAACACTCGATTCTAACGGCTGACCCGTCTGCTGAATTTAGGAACACGCACGGATAGACTAATTTTTTCATCCGGATTCAATCGCAAAAACGGTCTAACACGGGGTTATTGGGATTTTCGGTACGAAAATCGAATTATTTCTGTCGATACGGATACAATTATAACAAACGAAACGAAAAAATAAATATTATTTCTTTTTGTCGCCGGAACGGAACGGCCATAGTGTAATCGTATAAAATACGTACACACAGATCGAATTAATAGAAATGTATTTTCTTATCAAAGTTTAAGTCACGGACAAAATGTAGATTTCTGTATAGCAATCGCGGCGAATGATTGCAACCGCGTCTACCGACAAAATCTTTTATTTATTCAAGCGAATCCGATGAAAAGATTAGGCGACATCCCCGTAGTGTCGATATTATGGTATAGCTAAATTAATAATTATTCGATACGTATAACGAACGGAATCTATTCAAAGACCTTCGGGAATATTTGTTATTGAAAATATATTCAAACGAAAACTTTTTCTTTTTTTTATCAAAGTTGTTTAAAGTGAAAAGTTGATGAAATGTGTACATAATACTATTATATTGTATAGGTAGTGCCTACTGTACGAGAGATTCCGTATCATTATGACCTACTTCGCAAACGAATATTATAATATTATACTATTAATAAATAATGATATTGAATCGATGTTTCTTCCGTATAAAACATAATACAATATTAAAGAGTTAAAGGGTAGATATAATCCGGAGTTTGTCGCGTCCCAACGAAATTTCTGGTACGCGGGTTGGAATTAAAATTCAGAGTGCCGAAACATCATCTAAAACGACGCGTTCATTTCATGGCCCTAGAATTAAACGCGTACACAAAAATAGACGAATTTCTCGATCTATATTTATAAAAATAGTTTAATCGAAATTTTAAACGCGACGAGAAGACGTTTTATTTCAATTCGGCTTTGTTCACAATATGTAATTATCTTAAAAACTATTTACGATCATATTTTTAATCAGCCGTGTTTTACTACGAACACTGTATATCCGTAACGTGTATCGTTATTGATTATTTTGATATTTGCGTACTTTATACATATTACGTATAAAATTTATTTACGGTTTGTATAATATAATATTGTAGTTGACAAATGTCTCGATTTTTTTCGTTGGGACGCAAAATCGTGCGACCCGAAAAAAGTCCACCGGGCACACAGCCTGAACAAAAACCGAGGGATACAATCCCGTAATTGGGACATAACTCGTTTGTAGCCGTAGAATAATAACCATCTTGTCTACAAAAAATATATTTCATATAAATCGTTTCCAATAATTAAATACGTTTTACACAAACAAACAAATGCAATGCAATTATATACCTCATTATTGTGTACACAGCGTCACGGCGAACTTGTTTTACCTGCGAGGCCAACAAAATTCAGGAGACCCACCGCCTATAAAACCGCCTATTCGTATTTTTCTAGGGGGGCTATGGAGCGTAGCCTATATTTTCTCATCGATAATACGTTGATCAAATGACGTGAGAGTTTTTCTTCAAAAGCCGTAGATCAACGTAGTAAAATATGACGGATTACAATTTTTCGTTGCGTAATTTTTTATTTATCTTGTAAAAAATTTAGAAAATTCAACAGTTTTTGATTGCCATGTATTTATTATAAATACTAGTCTTATTTTTTCGTACACACTTCCAATATTGGAGACTGCGCGCATTGCGTCGTGCTTCGCTAAAACCGTAGGAACCGCGGTTTAGCGTTCTTCTGAAGTCTATAAACACCCGTCGAAATATTTATAGCGTACAAGTAATTCGATTAAATCTTATGTCAAAACTATTTAAAATTTCACAATATTTGGCAGTTCCGTCAAAATCGTTCCCTAAATATTGAAGTCATACGCATACCTCTACTGCCGATTGAATATCGTACGGCTCTACAGCGTATTATCCATTTTAATTTACCCGATTAATTATTATTAAAAATTACATTGTACACGGGTATCTGGTATACGAGCAATTTGATGTGCTACGGATCGTCGTCGTACAAGTCAAAAACTCGAACAGCCCGCCCACCCTGTAACTATTCAGAGGCCATTGCGTCTCTGAAATCCCTTCGCCGCGCCACTGATTTCGTATACAATAAAAAACAGGGGTTGTTTGTGAAGCACCGATACGATCCGGCTCGGCCGTGCGGGGGCTTACGTCCGGGGTCTCGCGCTTTCGGAGGCCTCGCGCTTGCGGACCCGTACATAACACGATAGCGTAATTAAAAGGACGGGCGTAAAACTGGGAAAATAATATTTTACAGAAACTTAACGATATTTTTGGGGGGGAAAAAAAACACGTAGGTACACCGCGCGTAGTCTTATCAAACGGTATTTCCGGCCGTGGCCGAGTGTATAGGGTATTATTATAAGTATATTGGACAGGAAGATAGCGGTGCACGGACCACGCTGAAAAAAATAATAATAATAAAAAAAAGGTCTCTCGAAAATACGTTTATCCGGGACCTCGCAAATCGTAACGCCGGCCCTGCGTGTTATACAATATCATATTGTATTACATTTCGTGTAAAATGCGTTTGCGACCGTTCAATGGGTAAACGCTCGGGTTTTGTACCGGTCATAAAATATGCTAAAAATTGAAATTTACTTTTTCGTCGTCCCGCCCCGCGCGGTCGGTCACGCGTCGGATTGCCGACAGTAATATTATAATAATTAAAAAAAGGCTATACCCGATACGCTATTATGAATATTTTTTATCATACATTTTAACGAACCCTACAACGATATACGTGTTGACGAAACGTAAACGTACTGCTGTTTCGCCGCGTCTGGGCGTTTGCGGCCGCGAGATAAAAAATAATATATACGAGTGGGGTAACGCCCCACTCGTCCATCAAATTTGAATTTCGCCATTTTTTTTTTTTTTTTTTTTTTTTGCGCCAATAATTAGTACTCGATTCCTGTGAATCCCCGACCATATATTTATAATTCCCGATCGACTGGCTTTCCCAAGAAAATCGAATTTTCCATGGGTAGGGCCGAGGTAACGTTAGCTCATGGAAAATTCGACTTTCCGGGAAAACCAGTCGATTCAGGAACGATAAAAACATGGTCAGTAATTCACAGGAATCGAGTAATAATTATAGGCGACTATTATTGCTCACTCTCCGGCGAATGTCATGAAAACCAAGCGCCGAAATATCTATGGTCTCCGGGTAATATAGAGAGGCTGATTCATTGTTCGAAAAATGTAAAATCAAAATTGTAATTCTTAACAAATGGGTGTAATGGGGATAACCTCGCATATCCTTTTTATAGACTTTTTTTTTAAAAAGAAAGATAAAACAAATATAATAATTGTGTGTGAGAAGGTAATAAATTGAGTAATCCACTTTCCACCGCCGGTTTAATTTAAATTCAAACTTAACCCCTGTTACCCGGAGGCCGTCGACATTACCTCCGCTACGCCCGTAAACTATAATGCACTACAACCGAGGATTGTACGCGATCCGTATTTTTCGAACAATCCAATTGAGCACGGTCAGACGAATGCAAACGTCGCCAAAATTGTCCGTCTGTCTACAACCGAGCGCCGACACATACGCGAGTCTTTTGAAACACTCGTATTGTACTAACGTGCGTGAAGCCGGGGTGAATACTCGTGCCGATCGTTGCGCATCACCGTGGGAGGTGTTTAATAGTGAGCACGCGATTGTTTTCACTGGCGGTTTCCCGTCGGTTGTCGGTAAAAGCGGCACGAGCAGGCGCGCGTACAAGTGGGAGGGATCAACACCCCCTGCCCCGAAATTTCATAAAAATTATCACGAAAGTAGATTTTTAATAGATTCTCAAAAGCGGTCTCTGTCAATGAGGAAGACAAATACAAATTTCGGTTTTATTTTTATTTTATTACTAGATAGTAGGTATCCTCGGGTAGTATTGTTGTTTTGTCATTGTTAATTTTTTGTGGTTTCCTGCTTTTAGAACTTTATAACTGATACGGGGATATTGTTTCGTCCACATTATGATCACGGTAATATTAATTACGTTAACATTTATGCTGCGTTCACTAAAAAAAAAATATTAAATATAAAATTTATTAATAGATACCCGTTTAAGTGGCTATTATGTAGCTAAATACGAATGTTATAAAATATTGACATTTTCAATGAAAAATAAATAATACTACAGTTGAAAGTGTGTAAACTTCCTTGTTGTACGGGTATGGAAGTGTACAACCTGAAACCCCCGGTCCCCCGAAATATTTTTTTTGTAAACGCGCCTGGAACGACATAACGTCGATTACGCATTAGTAGAATCTGTACGATTTATATATTACGGTGTTATTTATTATCAACACACATTATCTAATATATTTTAATCGACTACACGCTATCCGATATTGAATCGAGCTTTTAGACTGTTTGCCAAAAGTAACTTGAATAGACACTCGAATATACTATCAGGCGTTAGTCGCGGTGTTCGTCGTTTTATTTGCATATATTGTTAAGGACAAAAACGACAATGTTGTATTGAAATACATTTAAAGTGAGACACGAGCATTTTGTAGGTAAAAAAAAAAATATTAACATATTTATTTTATAAATAATAAAAAACGACAATTCTGTGCGTATTTCTGTGCTCGATCGTATCGCATTTCGAACTCCGATTATTTGCGCTCAATCGGATCGCGAAAAGTGTAAACTGTGCGCGATCGGGCTGCAGCCAACGCGCGCGGTCCGGACGTCTCGTGGGTAACAAAGCGGAGTATTTTATTATTTTTACCGCGGCATTTCCGTTCGAAAAACGTGTGATACGGTGCATTAATGTTCCGTATGCCCGAACCCGATTGTAGAAAAGCACCGATTCTGGAGACGGGTACGCCACTGTTGTAGGCGGGAAGTTTGGAAGGTAAAACACATAAAGTTATTTAATTTGTAACTGTTGGCAATGATAAACCATCGCTAACGAAAAACGGTTATGCACGTTTTGAAAATATTTACGATTTTCGTTAAAATTTAATATTAAAACTCTTATAAAAGAAAATAATAATACTATATATTACACTCAATTTTTTTTTTTTTTTTGACAACTATAAGTACCACTCCCCTGTCAAAATTTCAAACATTTTCTAATTGATTTAACAGTCGTATCTACAGAGTACCTACTAAATAAAAATCACGTAAAACCCTTGCCAAATTAAAACGCAAATAGCTCAAAAAAAACTTAAATGTTTTTAAAATTTGATCACGTTTATAAAAGGCAAACATAAATTTTGTGTCAAATTTTCAAGTCTCTACGAATATTTTCAATTGAATTACAACAATAAAACAAAATTGAAAATAATAAAAGCATTATTTTCATCTTTTTTTTCCCACTCTTTCTACGTTTTAGATTCTGTTTTGCTCAATTATTTAAGATACTACAGGAAAAATAAATATACGACTTTTTCACTCATCAATTAGATTAAAAATGCAACAAAAAAGGTGTCTTGTTGTTTTTCTATTGGAATAGTATTACTAGTGGAAAACACAAGCCGTAAAAATTTAATATAAAGAAATCGTACGCAGTAAATTTATTAGCTTTCGTCTTTTTCCGAGTTTTCCCAATTATTATGAATAATGCACCAAAATGCACCAACTAGATAATATTTCTTTTCAGAATAGATGCTACATTTGATACACCGGAGCAAAATTTCTGGAAGAAAGATTGCTCACAGACGAAAAAAACGCACATCATAGCAAAACCAACAGATCTCTCGCTACGCTCAGAAACTAAAATACCGTCGCTGTTGCCGTATTAACGAACAATGTGTGTTATTTTATATGATGAAGAACATTGCGGATATTTGTCCAGGGTCCGTGCGCATCATGGGCCCACCTACTGGATTTAATTATTGTTCTTTTAATTTCAATTAATCCTTAAAATCACCGAAAATGTTAAAGTACACGAAACTTTTTTTTTCCCCCCCGGGACTTAAAATTTCTAAATGAAGGCTCTCAATATATATATATATATACACACACACACACACATACTCAATGACTTTTAGCGATGCGTTCGACAGACACGCGTCTGTGAAGAACGGTACGCGATTATCGTGTATATATCAATAACGACGAATCCCCCTCGAGACGGCGATCCGTCTCTTTTGCCCGGTCGGATGTCGGATCTCTCCTTACCCCCTGCCCACCCTCACCGTCCCCGTTTAATTTCTCCGGCCTATTGTATCGTATAGCGAAATAATACAGCCACGGTGTACGCGACGCCGCGCCGAAGAGGATTTAATTTTTATAAGTGGATATATATAAAAAAAAAAAAAAAAAAAGACCCGAGATCTCGAAAATATATTATATCGTCGTGTTTATAATGATGAAGATAATAATTTCGGTCGGCCGGCGAATAAATCTAATAAATTACGATTCTCCGCGGGCGCTGTCCGGCCGAAACTGCGGAGCGCCGCGATAATAACAACACAACGCGAAAGAAAACCCGCGGATAAAGAATAATTTAATTAGCGCGATATGCTTTAAGACCTCTTTCGAGCTTCGATATAATAATGCCGCCCCCACTGGCAGTATAGTAGTTTTTGAAACCGCGCCAAAACCACCGAGGGTTCGGCTTCCCGTTCGACGGGTAATGTTTACAATAACTTTTACGGACGAAACGCCGTGTATACGAGAATCGTAATAAAAAAAAAAAAAAAAAAAAAAAAAAAAAAAC
>CABPRJ010000965.1:0-326600 GCA_902439185.1 Cinara cedri | reverse complement strand
GTTTAAAAAAAAAAAAAAAAAAAAATACTATGCTAGCTGCAGACTCCGGCGGCGGCGCAGTTCTTGCACAAATCATCATCATGCACGTGAATACAAGACTTTTTCTTTTCTCGTTTACGTTTCGACGGCTTTTATTTTATATTTTTTCCGAACCGAACGACCATCACGCGCGAAATCGTGTGTGAAGATATAGAATATTAATAATTATCAGACAACGAGCGTCGCCTGCGGTACTTATAGTAGAATTTTATACCTGAGAAAGCAAAACGAAATGTATGTATTTGTCAGTCTTGTAAATTATTTTAAAGTTTTAAAACACTGTATTGCACGTAGGCATTTATATTTGAATGTCATGTAAATACTTTTCCTAATTCAAGAATTAGAAAAGTTCCGTGCTGTTAAACGTATAATATATAAAGTAATAAAATATATTATAATTTGTGTTCCTTGATTTGGATCTTACGATGTCGTCCTCGTTATAAACCGAGGAGAACGAAGTCGTCAGAAAAACGTAAATCGATAGCGCAGTGACGAATGAGACAGAAATTAAACTACCGCGGGAGGCTTACAACAAACATTTTCATATTAAAATTTTGAAAAAGCATGCTGCCAAAGTGCAATGCAAAATGTTTGGAGTGATTAAGGCATGATAAATTTATAATTCCTATTTCATAACATTTTTTTAATTCATTCAAAGTATTAAATTATTTCAGAATTAATGAACAGAGAATTGTATTCATTTGCATTTTCAGTATAAAACGAAGTATAAGTGGTACAAAGTTCTAATAATAGGTACTCAAATAGTTGAATATTAAATTTTATGTTAAAAAATTCAAAATTAATTTTGCAAACCCACTAGAATTAACTATTAAGCTAAATTAAAAATCATTTAAGAATTATTTAAATACATGTCAAATATTTATATTTTTCTTAAATGTAAATCTAATAAATTCTGAATGAATGTATTTATATCACTATTTAAGTACAGAGTAAAATATACTTTTTTACAAGACTGGTATTGTTACATATACATCCAAACACTATTTTATCATGTATGACTTTTGGCTATTTCAATTTTTCATTTTTTTTTTTTTTAGGTTTGTAATGTTTTTATTTTAAATTAATAAATTATAATATAAAATGTCCACTGGGCAACAAGTTGGATTTTTGTTTAATTAAAAACATGAAATAGTAACGTACAATATGTATAAATAAAAAAATGATATTACTCTACTGGCGATCGTTATGGATGGGTAGCTGCAGGGAACTGGAAAAATAGGATAAACAGGGTAATTTAGTTTATATACTGTATGCAACAATAAATCATTGCAAAAAAAAAACAAGATTTTTGTACCGTAATCAGGGTAACCCAGAAATCGACAAAAATAAAACCTATGTATCAGCATTTGTTTTTAGTTTTTTTTTTTTTTTTTTAATTACATAGAAAACGTTGGGAATTTAACCTTTCTTTTTTTTAAATACAGTAGACCCGGACAGAAATTCCGCACCTTTAGAGTTAGGTACTACGTGAAAAAATTAAAGCATTTTGTTTAACCAAAAAAGTGTTAAAAAAAAAAGGGGGGGGGGAAAGTATGAGGCATTTCGGAAAATGTATCGAACAAAGTGCGTAATCAGACAAAAAAAAAATCTTCACCTTTTACCGTACGACACGAGGAAATTGGAGCGGTTTAACTATATGGTCAAAAAAGACGGTTTCCGAGAAGAAAAAAAACATCGCTGTAAAATATCGCTACACCCGTAATTCAACTGAATACATCTTTACGAGAAAAATTCTTAAAAAAAATAAAAACCATTCGTAGTCGCGAATAACCAGAAAAGACCGGTACATGAAATACTTCTTATAAACGTATCGAACTATTCCCATCACGGAGTGAATACACATTTCCAAACAACATTAAACACGACCGTATATATGGTTGGTGGGCATTACACAGTATTATATGTGCTTTCCGTACATATATGATATTGCGTATGCGATACACATGTGTCGGAAAACGTTCAACAATAATAATATTCGCATAATAAAACCGTCGTCTTTCAAACGGTCGGTTTTCGACACTCAAAAAAACAACGGTGGTGTAAGAATCCATTCGTGATCGGAATTCGGTACGACCGTTAACCGGTTTACCGTTTCATCGAGCCAACGGCGATGACTTTGTTTCCGCCTAAATCTCTACAACGGTCGAAAATCAGATACAAACGTTCAGTATTCAAGAACTTGCTTATCGGACAATAACAAAATATGCGATAAAGCAAAAACGTTAAGCGTGCAAATTGTATGGTTCGCGATGTTACACATTATTTTGTTCGAGTTAAGGGGATTGGAAGCGACGAGTTTCTGTCTTTGTCTTACACACGTGAGATGTAGGGAGGACTTGGACGTGCTTTATTTCCAACGTACCGATTGATCTGGTCAAACGATAAGAATTCTGGAAACAGAATTTGAATTTGTCGTGAAGTCTACTTGAGATCGACTTTCCCGGTTTTTCAATTTATCTCCTTAAATTCGAAAAAAATACCCATACTAATAAAAGAGTAATTGAAAATATGCAATATTTTAATTTTTTTGAGAAATTAAAATCGAAAAAATGGGCAAGTCGGTCTCAAGTAGACACAAATTCAAATGTGCTTTCAGAATTCTTATCGCTTCACTACTAGACCAATCGGTACGTTGGAAATAAATCACGTCTGAGTCTCTGTATCGCACGTGTGTAAGACAAAGACAGAAGCTCGTCACTTCCGATTATTATTTCGGTCGTTACGCGTATAGCGGAGTCCCCCGCATAGAAAACGCGGCCGAAATGGTTTTGGTAAATTATTTTCATTCGCGCAAAACAAAACGAATACTAAAATATCCCTCGACAATTTCGAACGCCTAAAAAAAATATGTTCACTAAAACGGCAAAAGTATTTCGAACATTTCGCCACGTCTATAGAAACACGGCTGCGGGTATATTCGGTGAAAACTTCGAATCTCTGTGCGATTATGTTCAACTAAACTACGAGAAAAAAAACAAAATAATAATAATAATAAAACATATTATGGTAATATAATGTGGTGTGGTAAATATTGCGTTGAATCGTCCCGGGTTTTTTTTTTTTTTATCCCACAACCTACCAAAACCGCAATTATCGCAGTTATCGCAATTCGCTAAATATTTTTATTATTTTTTCGGAAGGAAATTTTGTAACGGCGTTTCGGCGCGATTATTCTCGCGCAAAACACCGTAGCGAACAATTTCCAATCGAAAACGAACCGAAACGGGGCGATTTAAATGTAGGCTCGTTTCTACGCCCGTCCAACGATAATATCGGTAGGTACGTATTTATCTGTAATAACGGTAAAATCAAAACAAAAAAAGAGCTGATACTACGGGAGCGGCTACTGTTGTAGGTGAAAAGTTGGGAAGGTAAGATACATAAGGTTATTTCATACATATCTGTAAGCAACGATAACCATTGCTTGACAAAAGACCATTCCGAGCGCAGTTCGGTAATGCATAATTTCAAGTGCCGTTTTTTTTTTTTTTCTTATTTTCGTTTAAATTCGATTTCAAAACGCTTATTAAAAAAAATAAAACTCGTCCGATTATTTTGGAAATTTTACCACGTCTAGATAAGTCCAATATAAGTATTATCACCGAGTTTCAAGTCTCTACGTGTATTTATAACCGTATTACAGGGAAAAAAAAACCTCAAAAATTAAAATTCCTTAAAAGCTCAAAAGTGGCTCAAAATTTTTGGCGTAAGAAAGTAAATCAAAAAAAAAAAGACAACAATATAGGTGTCTTGTGATTTTTCGATTAAATCATATTTTCCGATAGAAAACCGTCGTCCGGGTTTTTATAAAGTAATGAAATCGTGAAATTAGACGTTTTCCTACGTTTTTTCCCACTTAAGTGTTCTTATTTAAAAAATGGCGTCGAAAATCAAAACAATGACCTCTGTAAAGAGGTCTGCAATCTAGACAGCTTGAGCTTTCAGAAAAGTTGCTACACGTAAAATTCGGAGCAAGTTGACTAGGCGAAAACGTGTCCGCAGACTAGAGAACAACGGACAAAGAAAAACGAAATAAACATCATTGTAAAACCAATAGCTCCCCGTCGCTACGCTCGGAATCTAAAATAAAAACAGAAACAATAATATTACAATATAATTTACGCGACGTTAGACGCGTTCGGTAGTCGCACATAGTAAACGGTATTATTAAGACGTAAAGCTGTGTATACGCTACTCACCGATGTTTTTTCAAGATTTTTTTTTTGGTTTTTTTTTTTTTTTTTTTTTTTTTTTTTTTTCAAATCTTTCGTAGAACTCTACGCGGTACACGTGACACCGCCGATGGTCGCAGAACAGGTGTTGTACAAAGACGGCGTTTTGTTGTCCGGGAAAAAAATCGCAATACCCCGTACACGCGGCAATGATTTTGTAACGCTGACAGACGAGATACTACGCTATTATAACGTTGATTGCATTACGTCCGGGGAAATCGGCCGGAGAGAGACGCGACGTGCGTGGACTAGAACTAAAAAGCACAACGTCATGAGCGGCGCCGAAAACTTAACTCCGGCGTTGCTAAAGCTACTGTGCCGTACGCGGTCGCCGCCGCCGCCGCCGCCGCCGGGACCCACCAAAGGCGCAATCAGTGTTGCCAAATGCCCTCCGGGCACGGTTATGTTCCGACGCGATGCCGCGCGTTGCGGAATATTGTAAGGGGGGTCGCCCCGTAACAATAGAGCCCCGTAACGCGCCGCGGTTACATTACCATTATTATTATCGTGTGGCGTAGAGCGACGACGGTAGTGGTGATTGTATATTGTATTGTACGCGATCGAGTCGCGAATCCCGAGGCGGTGGTATAATTGCGATAATTCCTATAATTATTGTACGTGCGCTGTATACGCGTAAATTGGCCGAAATTAAAAACGAAAAATGTGACGCGAAAAACCGAAAAAACCCGACTTTTCGAAATTCGACTACTCTTTGAGCATTTAAATCGGCAACATTTGCCGCTTCCGCGTTGAATAACATTAAAAATACTCTCTATCAATCAAAAAGGCCGCCTGGACATTACGACCCCGACGCACCCGCATTGCCCGCGTTACGTCACTGGACACCCAACCCGTTTTATCAAAACACCGAGAACAAAACATTACATCTGCTATGTGCGCAGGTAACACTTTTTTATATAAGTGTGACCGATTTGTTTGATGTACATTGTAAGAGAATTCATGTACTGCAGATTGTATAGAAGCTGTAAGATCATGGGCAGTATTTTCAATATCATTGTTTTGAGAGAAGATTATGGGTTTGTGCTGTTTTGCGTTATTTCAGAAAATGTTTGGAAAAAGTGAGGAATATTTTGTTTAGGAGTGTTATTCACAATTAAAAGAACAGGCGTGTGGTCGGAGCTAAGTTTGCATAAGTTGCTTATGGAGTATTTTATATGTGCAGGTAGTGTTAAGATCACCCGGTCTAGGTGTTGTAAAGACCATCCGGTCTAAGTGTAACAAAACGTAGTTATTAGTATTCTATTTGTATTCAGAAGACCTCAGTTGCATTATATACATTATCAGTTGTGTCGTAAATAATTAATTAATAGTGGAGTTTGTAATAAGGAAAAGTAGCACAGATATATACTTAGAATAGTAATTGTCTTAATTAAAGGCTCGTTTTCGGTATATATAGAACACGCGAGGTACACTAGTCAACCAGTCGTAACCAAATGTTAGACAAGTACTTATGTATATGTCATGTCTGTGTGAATAATAAACTTTAAGTCTAGAACAATTGTGTTTATTTTCTTAAATTGAAATCCAAATCCTTAAAACTCGTTCTGAGTCTACTCGGCTCATAACAATAGTTTGGAGAGGAAAAAATCTAATATGTCTGGATGTCTATCTTTAAGAAGAGGTTAGTAAATCGGGCCTTTGATACTTATAAAATTGATTGAGTTTTTGTTAACAACTATATAAAGCATTTTTCCTCCCGGGTTTTCGGATATACAGCCCCATTGGGAGTGTTTAGAGTTGAAGTCACCGCCTACTAAGTGGTGTTAACCCAGAGATTTAAAGAAATGTTCTAGCTGCAGTGGTATGATTGGAGGACTAGGTGGAAAAAAGCTGAGGATTTTTTGATCGTCGATGATGGTTTAAAATTATTTGGATGGTGGTTGATTGGAAAGCAGGCAACTGATTACAGGAGGTGAAATAATGTTGGATTTTGAAGGATACAATAATGGCAAAGGCTGCATGAGTAGAACCATCAGGATGGTCAGCTCTGTAGATTTTGAATCTTGGGAAATAGAGTT
This sequence comes from Cinara cedri, assembly GCA_902439185.1. Lineage (NCBI taxonomy): Eukaryota > Metazoa > Arthropoda > Insecta > Hemiptera > Aphididae > Cinara > Cinara cedri. Next base: position 320,269 of record CABPRJ010000965.1, on the reverse strand, counting down.
TGGAGTTTGGTTTGCAGTGGGTTTCCGTAATTAAGGCGATGCCGATTTGTTTTTCAAGAAAAAGTAGGTGGAGTAATTTGGTTTTGTTTTGCTTTAGACCATTAACGTTCCAAAGCAATATTTTTAATTTACTTACGTTAGATTGGTTACTGTCCATCTTTCATACATTTATTAATAACGGTTTTAAGGAAAGAAATAAGAGGGTTTAATATAAGTTTTAATTCGTTTATAAATGAAGATAATGGTAAAGCGATTTTAGAATCGTTTGGTGTGTTGTTAGGAGAAATATTTTTGCTGTTTTCATGATAATGTTGGTTGGGTGAATGTGAAGTAAGATTTGGGAAAGAAGTAGAACCGTTGACATTTGGGGGACCACGTTGGGTTTTGACAAAAGAGTCTCCCCCCTCATTTACAATTTGACTGTAACTTACATTTGGTTTTAAAATTTTTGTTTTTGAAATTGTGTTCCCGTAGTGAAGGCGTTGGAGGGCCGTGTGATTTCCTTGACAGAGGGTGCATACAGGTGGTTGGTCTTAGTGCAGGAGGAAGTTGGATGGTTGGCGACGCATTTTACACATCTTGGGGGGTGAGCGCAGTAAAATGTTGAGTGGCCATAATCTTGGCATGGAAGTCAAAATCATTTTCAGTTGGATTCAAGAAAACGTCATTTGATGCGCTCTGTATGCGATTTTTCTGTGTATTATTTTTAAGATTGATTTTACCGGATGTATTGTTAGGTGATTGTATATTTGAATTAACCATTTCACATTATCGGTGCACGAGAAAGAAAATAAGGTAGCCACCGGCTGCGCGCCGGTAACTGTTGTGTGAATTTAATTGAATTTACTAATTATAATTACCAGTTTTTTTTAACTTTGCAGCTTGGGTTTAGAAGAAATATTTTTAAAGATTTGACAATGTATGACTGTTCTTATTCCGTATTCAGCGACATTAAAAACATTAAATTCGGGAATGGTTAACGGAAAAAACAAAATAAAGTTTGAAGACGAAAAACACGACGTGTGTATCGGACGACGTATCATGTCCGACTAAACAAATTATACTCAAAAAAAATTAACAATTAAACTGGGACTTTTTGCAATGTCATTTGAAAACATTTTGAATTTTTATTTTATTCAATAAGATCACTATAATCCTAAGTCAACACAGAAACATTATTATCTTGTCGTTTGTTCATAATGATATTGCCATTTTTTTTTTTTTTTTTTATTAAAAGTTATGCGATCCGTATATATTATTCTATTATGAATACATAGCCATATAGGAAAAAACAATGGTTATTAGTTATTATTATTAGGAATGACAGCGATCATATTATTATAATTAATATAATAACAATTATATAGGGAAATAATAATTGTTTAAAAAATGTCAGTTTACATCATTATTCAAACTGTCGAAATATGTATTATTTATACCTACTAGCAGTCAATTAAACTTTTATCGCCGGATACAAAATTCACATACGCACAATGTTTAAAAAAATAATTAATTACAATTTATTTCAACAATGACTTTTAAACAAATTACGTATACTAAACTATAAAAAAAAAAAATATGATTATCAATCACTCGGTCTAAAAACGGCAAAGATTAACATCATTTGAAGATATTGATTTTTTTTTTTTCCCCCGTTCCATGCGTTGTATAATATACAAGGAGTTTGCAAGCACGTTAAAGATGTTAGGAAAAATGTACGCGTTTTGCACTAAAACAAAAACGCCCCAGAAAAACTTTGCCATTTTCAGATCGAACATCTGTAAATGACGCACAGCAACTGTTTGACATGACAATGTTTTTGGCTACGGGAAATCAGTTGAACGTTTGCGACGAATTTTATCCTTCGGTCCAACGTTTTCGTTTATTAAGTCTTCGTTGAAATAACTTAGGTACCTAATTCAAATGTACAATTACTTTAAAAATGTTAAATTAAATATCTAAGCAAAAAATTAAAAGAACTATTCTTTAAGTTTAAAATAAAATGTATTTTTTTTTTTTCAACACATTTTGGCAAAGTATTATTAAATGTTCTTATTCAATAATACATAATATAATATTTAAATTATAATTATTAAACGCAGACGGTACTCTAAACTTTAAGAAATAGTTTATTTTTGTTGAAAATTGTTCAATCGTCTACATTGAATCGTTTTTTTGTCATTTTAAAATACATAATTAATGTTTAACCGTTTCTTTCAAACCTAAAATAATATACGGTTATATAAGTTAACAAATTGTATGGTTATTATTATTTTGTTAAATTTTGGCAATTCAATACAATAAACATCTGGACTGAAATTGTCTTGTTTTTATATAATGAATATATACTGCAGATATCTTCTCAGGGGTGCTTTTAAAGCAAATTAATGTATTGTATTTTATATACGCATATTACCGAGATAAAACAATTTAAATATGGTAAATTACTATATGTTTCCACAGATTGAATAATGATGGTAATTAAAACGCTAATACATTATTATTATTATTATTATTATAATGAACATACTGCAAAAACTAAATTTTGCATATGGGCTTCAATAATATTAATGTGTGCCGTCATCACTAATACCGACTGCAGTATTAATTGATATTGATTATAGTCAGTTTCACGCGATAATTATCAGGGTCGCGTGGGCGGGTGATTAGAAATAATCGAATGTAATTTCTATACTACAGCAACATTTGTCACTTCGTAGAGTATAATAAATAATATCCGTGTATATATATACGTATTGGTACATCAGAATTATACAACAATTTCCGTCGGTATAACAACTAAGAAAATTTGAAAACATCCCCCGCCTATTATAATAGAATACAACATTACTAAGTAGGTATCATTTTTCGATATAACAATGGTTTATGGTTACGTATATATTCTGTACGTTACTATTTATAAATGAACGGTACAGATATAAATTAAATTACTCTATACATCTTGGGCTACTCAGAAGAACTTCGTAAATTGATTTCAATACATTTTAATGGAGAACGGAAAAATGTGACCGACTTAATATTTTCCAAAAAAAAAAAAGTCAAAATGTTGGGTAGCACACCGATCAATAGTATCAGCTTTTTTCCTTTTTTGTTTACACTTTTTTAGAAAAATTATTATTAGTCTCGATTATTAATAAAACAATTATTAATATTAAACTTAAACGCAATCATTTAGAATCAAAAATAAAAAAACACAAAGGAATTGAGGGTACGAATAAAATAAATAAGTATTCTATCACAAAAAGTTTTAAATGAACAAAGAATTTATTTATCACGGGTAATTTTTTTTGAAGTTTGTTGTTTTTTTTTTAGAAAATTTGTATTCCAAAGTAAAAAAAAATTGTTATCTTTTGTATTTTAAAATATATATTTATGTCTATTTATTTATCAAGATAATGTTTATACGAACTTTAATTGCTTAATGGTAGGTATTTAAATGCATTTTTTTTTTTTATTACAGTTTATACTTATACATAAATATCGTTTAAATAAGATGATTTCTAATGTACATGTTTTAATTAATGGCGTAACCAGGAATTTTAGTTGGTAGATTAATTTGTTTAAATTGTTCAAATTTTAAATGTAAAAATAAAACAATTATGTAAATATGCATTTATGTGTTATTTCAGATTTTTCTATAGTATTGATTTAGTTGGTATTTTTAAAACTTGTATACATTTATAAATTTATTCATCTATTTTTTTTCATTAAACTTGTCAGCATAATCTTGGATGAGTATTTTCTCAAAAATATCCTTTCCTACCGATATAAAGACTCAAGTCTGTCATGCTTCATTGAAGATCTTCATCAAGAACTCATCCAAGATATGGAACGAAAAACACTAATTATAAGATCTCATCAGAATTCAAGAAATACACATAACGGAAATCACTAAATTCAACAAAACGACCCATCACAAATCGGAAACACAGTTATTCTGTTACGTCATAACTGACATAATAACCTCAGCAGCAGTAATATCAATCATTAGTTTTATACAATACAATCATAAACCCAAAGTTCCCTGTTGGGACAATTTCAAAAAAAAAAAAAAAAAAAAAAAAACCCATGAATATAATAATTCCTATTCCTAAACCCGAGAATGATATGTATTTCACTGAAAAATACAGACCTATACAACTTCTAAATACAATGGCGATAACTAAGAAAAAAAAATCATAAATAAAAGATTAATATAAGTTTTGGAAAAAAAGGAAATACTTAAGTAATAATAAATACCAAATAAATAGGTAATACAACCGGTTCAATATTTTAAATTGTGTAACCTTAACCTAACTACTCAATATTAAATACTAAAAAAAAAAAAAAAAAAAAAAAAATAAAAACAAACCGAACCAGAGTCCCGAAACATCACTGTGGTATACGGAACGGTTTCGGGTAAAACGTTAGTATTAGTATTATACATTGTCGAATTACAACATAAAATATTGCATCCGATACGAAACCAAAAATAAATGAAACATAACGCGGAGTGATCATTTGAAATGAACTTGACTAAAGCAAGACGCTGAACCGGTTGGCCGTCGTGTGACAACTGGCCGGCCAACGGCCACCGCAATTCGTCGGTCTCGTTAGTCTCGTCAGTATCAGATTTTGCTGTCCGGCGCGCGCATCTTTCTTGCCGTTGGCAATCTCGATAGTCGCGTCTATGAACTTGCGTTCCTCATTGGTAAATTGTTCGCATGCGCGATGTTCGGGTATTCGCGTTCGATCTCGCGTAACAAACGACGCGCGCACGGCACACGCTCGGGTACTGTCAAAATAAGTTTTATCCTATTATCTTAACGTCATTATTGTACAATATATATATTTTATTAGATAGGGACAATATTTCATTTCTTCGCCGTGGGCGTACTCACGGAGGAGGGATTCAACGTGGCATTCAACCCCCCACACCCCCTCGTTGGTCGTATTTTGGTTTTGCTTTTATTACGAATTAACTCGTGTTATATTTGTAAGGAATGTAAATATTAATTATCTCATCGCGTCGTTCATATTAACAATATTAATTTATTATTACAACCTACGCAAATATATTTTGTTGCACTAAAAAATTATTATAATAATTAGTTGATTATATTATAAACGGTGATAGCTCATTGATTTTAGATTCTGAGTGTAGCGAAGAATGTATTGGTTTTACAAAGACGTTTATTTTTTATTTTTTTATACTGTGTACACAAATTCTACCGGAAAGCTTACTCTGATGTATACGATTTAGACCCTTTTTGAAAGGGATACAAATTTAAAAAGTATAACAGTTCAAATATCTAGGCACAAATGTCGCACAGACAAACGTTAGTGTCAAATATAAATTCAGCAAACAATTAGAATGGGATGTATAGATGTTTTTATGATTTAAGTACCTAGCTCATCGTGTTCTAGAAGCCCTCTCAAATGATGCAAAAATGCAGTTTTATACGACGATCACACGACCAACAGCGTGTATCATGTACGGACCACAGTTTCGGCCACTAATAAAAACATAGGAGGACATATGAAGCTTTTTTTTTTTTTTTTAGATGAAAGCGTTAAAAAAAATGTATGTGCCATTATTTCGACCTGGATTCATACACAAACGTGAATGAAACTGCATAATCAAGATGTACAGAGACATAAATTATACAATTACAAATTTCCTATTTATATATCCTATATCTCCCGAATCCCCAAATCGAAAATAGGAGCACAGCCGTCAGCAGTGTCCGCAGACTGTAGTAGCATTAGCTGGAGCAGCTGTCGAACCGATGTTTAGTGAACGGAAACACAATATATCCGACGTACAGCTGCCTGTGAGCTAACGGCATAGTGCGTACATTATAATAATATTATTATTATACATCGACACTAAAGTTTATAACCATTAAACCAGCCGCCGCCGTGCCGTTAATATAATACCTACCACGTTGGAAGTTTCCGTTTGAAAACGACCGGCCTTAAATTTATTACAACTGCACGCGTGGAAATACGTCAAAACACTCTCGACACGCCGCGCCGTGCGAAACTTTCGTCACGAAGTATCTAATAACAATTAAGAATTCGGATACACTCGGGGATCGATCGGAAACGGCCGTAATTGCCCGCCTATAGGTGGGTATACGCGGTATTTTATAATAATATGCAATAGTCATTACCCCAACCCCCCCCCCACACCACCATCCGTTTGATCAGCAGCTGGTCGTGTTCGTAAAAATTACACTCCGGTTTTCAAGCCTTTATGCGCTAAAAGAAACGAAAAAACAATGCTTTTGGAAATTTCTAATACCTGTAATAATGTATAAATGCATAGGTAAAACTTCGTTTTTTACGTCCATAAAAAATGTACACGTGATATTTTACAAACAAAAGATTGCCCAATATAAAGTACAAGTACCGATATTGTTCGATAAATGCTGCTCGATTGGCGACTTTAAATCTAGTATATTTTTTGAGGTACGTAGTTTGTTTTATACAATTCTTATTATTGTTTGAAATACTTTCTGTTGAATATCGATACAGTTTTTTTACCGGGAGTTCCCCGTTTCCGCCAAGAATGTACCCTTCCTTTTTCCACGGATTCTCATTTCCGCCTAATTATAAATTGGCCGATTCCTTTTTTACGCCAAAATCGTCATTTTCCCTTTTCCACCAAACGAGAAAAAATTAGTCTAATATTTGAATATAATTGATAATTGTATAGGCATGTTACAATTATTAATTAGATAAAAAAATTAATTAAAAATAATAAAGTTTTTCTATTTATAAAAATTGCGTTTATTATTTATTGAATACAATGTAAAAACAGTACGATTGTATCATAGATTAGTATTATTGTATTACAAAACAAATTTATAAAAATAATAATGCGAACCTAAGTTTAAATTTAACTCAGACAATAATAAAAAAAAATTATTATAGTTTTGATATTTTGTCTGTAAAAAATTGTGATAAAACAATCGTTATGAGTATTAAAAACTATGTTTACCTTGTATTCAATAAATAGTAAACACAATTTTTATAAATAGAAAAAACTTTATAATTTTTAATTTATTTTTATGTAATTAATAATTGTAATATTATTTTTTGTTTTTCATTTGGCGTAAAAGGGAAAGGTACGTTTTTGGCGGAATTTCGCCGAATACTAAATTCAAAGGTTGTAGAACCGATATAGACAACATATGGAAAAGTCGGAAAAAAAAGATCAAATTAGGATTCACTAGATTTATATTTAGTGAAATTGGCTAACAATGCAATTATTTTCCAAGAAATTACAGTCATTCGTCTTTAACCGTGGATTGCATAGAAAATTATTGTGATTGGATTTTATTTTCCAGACATTTGCTGCTTTCATCTTAATATAGAGTTCTCAAAATGTAATTTGCATGTTTGTATTTTGTATTATTATTTTATCGGAATTTAGGTTATTCACCAACAATTATTTAACAACGAAATATTCTGTTGGCAAAACATAATTTCACCTGCTTTCATAAAATTAATTTTACAAAAATGTTAGGTTCCGGAATGTTATTTAACAGAAAACGGTCGCTCCAGAATTGAATTTTCCAAGTTTTTATTTTAGGGCTCCCGCTCGTGTGTCCGTTGTTCTGCCCACGGCCTTGGATAGACACTATAGAGAGGGTCCGGCAACTCGTGTACAAAATACTAAACTTTACAAACTGCTAACACGTTACACGAGAAACTGTTCAACCGCCAGTGACCGACCGAAAATTAAACACACATGATTGAATGTTATCATTCACACAACAGCAGCTGCTGGCATTCCCCGGTACAGAGTGATAACCCGTGTATTGAGAAGAATCGATCCAGGATAAAATAATTATAATTTATTTTATAAATTCATCAATTTAAATTGTTGATTCATTTCAGTTTTAAAATAAAATTTCGTCGTTTTATTTGAACACTATGGTCAATATACCAAAGCCTTTGATTTACGTTAGCGTTTTTGGTACAATCTGTGGCAGTACATATTTAATCAAGTATGATTAAGTCAAAAACACTCAATTCTGAATTACCAGACAGACATGACATAATTAATGTCGTTATTTTTGTTCTACTTCTAGAGACTTTATATCGGGAAAAAATTACAAAATCAAGACATCAGCTGCAGATAAAGTGATCATCATTACAGGTGCAAATACGGGCCTTGGGAAAGAAGCCGCTAGATTACTGGCAATAAAAAATGCCACCGTTGTAATGGCTTGTCGGGATTTACAAAGTTGTGAAAAGGTTAATATGAACATATTTAATTTAATATAGTTATGTACCTATGTGTGCTATTAAACTTCCATAAAAACATTTAAAAATGATGTTGCCTATTTATTAAATGTGACAATTACTAATGTTAAATTTATGCTTAATTAAAAATCATTCATTATAAATTAGTAGTTTTTATAAATATTAAAAACTATTGTAAATTACAAGTTTCTAATGAAATCTTTAAATTTTAATAACAAAAATGCATATTTAATAATAATATAATAACACACGCCTCTTGTAATATTTGTATGCTTAATTCATAGATCATAATCTAATGACTAAGTCTGTGGACCAGTCATTTTATTATACTAATATTAAATATTATACACTTCTTTAAACTGGATGATGTCCGTAGAACAGAGTCGAGTTGAATTAGCACTGATTTCCAGAAATAAACGTCTATACTGTCGAGAATGTGATTTGGCATCACAAGAATCCATTAGACAATTTGCTACAAATTTTCAAAAAGGTTTGAATTTGTATTAAAATAATCATATGACCTAACATTATTTAATAATACCTATTAAATTAGAATTTAAGAGATTGGATGTATTAATCAACAATGCTGGTGTTATGAGATGTCCAAAGTCTGTAACTAGAGAAGGAATCGAAACTCATCTGGGAGTTAATCATATGGGCCATTTCTTGTTAACAAATTTGCTTTTGAACTGTTTGAAACAAAGTGCTCCTAGTCGCATTGTCAATGTAACAATGCTTAAACATCAAAGTTCTAAAATTAACAAAGAAGATTTAAATTCATCTATATCTTATAATGACGAAGAGGCCTTTAACCAAAGTAAATTAGCGAATCTTATGTTTACATCTAAACTAGCCGAAATCTTAAAAGGTTTGTTCGTAATTTCAAATAAAATTTTTTATATAATTATTAATATTATTAAGTACCTACTTATAATTATACATTTTATATAATCCTGAGTTATGTTCTCTATTTAAAGATACTGGAGTAACGGTAAATGCCATTTATCCTGGTATTTGTACAACAAACATTGTAAGACATTTGCCATTTTATAACAGTTTCACTAGATTTTTTATAAAACCAATGGCATGGTTGGTTTTAAAATCACCAGCTAAAGGTTCACAGACTTTAGTACATGCGGCTTTAGATCCAGAACTCGAAAATGTCACTGGCAAATTTATCAGGTAATTTTCATTCTTGTAAAAAAAATAATATAATTAGCGTTCCACCAGTGCTGTACAAATGTATATCCCCATCACTCTTATTTATTATCAACCTGTCATTAGCCAATTATATTATATTGTGTAGAGTAACCTGTTAGCTTTTAGCACAAGTATCTTAAATATTAATTTTTGTTTTATACATCATAAAATAATGAGAACGAGCCATTTTTTATAATGTAAAACACAAAACATAATAGGTGGTTAAGAGCATACAAAATAATATTATATATCAATATATAACTATACATAATTTCATGAAAATATGAATTCCAATATAAGTTTTATATAATTTAATTTTATCAATATTAATGGTATTATTTGTTTTATAATCGTGTAGATAAAGTATTGATGAGAGTGTGGTTAATTATCTTTCAATTAATAATAGTTATCCTTAAAATAAGTAACATGTTTTCTAAAGGTGCAAGCTATCGTTAATTATGATTAGTAGTAACAAAGTTATGTTACAAAATATATATTAGATTTTTAATATTTATGTATTTTTATTTTAGCAATTTTAAAATAATACCAATGCCACATCAAGTGCGAAATCAAAAAGATGTAGAATGGTTATGGAAAGTCAGCGAAAAGTGGACCAAAGTAAAAGAAACTTCACCTGAAATATGATTTTTATTACATATTATTAAAATTATTACATCTATTTTTTTTTTTTTTAATGTTTATGAATTTGTAGTAATACTATTAGAAATAACATTAGATATTGAATAAATTGTTTTTATTTTCTACGCGGCTTCACAATATGAATTAATCCCATTTATGTTTATAGTGTTCCTCATCTTTTCTTCTTTTCTCAGCCCACAACTTAATATTGGCTTCACAATTGGCTGGAAAAAAAAAATTACACATGTTTTATAAGATTAAATTAATTTATCTACTGATATATTATAAAAAATAATTTTACCGAATTGTTGTATTTTATAGAATATGGGCGAAACTAATACAGCCGCTCCCATAAACCATGGGAACATCCAATGATGTTTCATATGCATTTTGAATGGAAACTGAATAATCTTAGCAGTGAATGTGTATGGGAAAATCATTCTCTTACTTAATTTTTCTTCAGTCATCTATAAAAACAAATTAAACAAATTGCTTAAAAGATTGATTGGTGACTATGTATATTTTAGCTAATGTAAATCTAAAAGAGCCAGACATAACAATAGGAATTGTGTTTGATGGATTACAATTTTTAAATAAATTATTATTCTTCAGGTTCTTTACTTGAATATGTTAGAAATAGAAATTCTGTTATTTTACTGAAAATCATAAAAAAATATGATTGTATTTTTGAACATATTTCAAATTTGCTTGCAATAAAAAAATTGAAATATAAAAAAAAATTTAATGTGTCTAATAAAGAACTAAAAATATTGTATAAACACTTGGAGAAAATTAGGAAAATCTTCACCAATCCCTTCAAATGCAAGTGTTCTTCGTGGCCATTAGTGTTATATTCTCACCAAAAATAACTTTACAATCCTTTATCTCCTTAAATTTTTCACTGTTCCACATAAAATAATCTATTTTTGATTTATTTTTTCTAGTCTAAATACGGTTCTCACAGAGCAATAGGTAATTAGAAACTAGCAATCAGCAATAACATTGCCATTAGATTATTCTCATAGATAATAATAAATATTCTCACATTGAAACAATATGATATTGCCAGTGTTGAGCATAATCTAACCTTATTAAATAATATTAACATACTACATTGTAATGTGTAATTTTGCTATTTTGTTCTTGTCAGTTGACATGGTTTTTTACTGTCGCTTCTGTATGAGAGATAAAGGCAATACGTATGGTCTGTTAAATATTGTTAACTACTAATTGCCTATTTATCTGATGTGAAAACCACCTCAAAGTTATATAATGGTCTTAATATACATACTAGGATCATATATTTATGCAAAATTGAATAACTTTCCCAAGGATCATCAACCATCAGTACTCGCAATACATGAATTTCATATTAAAAATTAATTGATTTCAACTTTGTTAAACAATTTTATTTAATACTTTTGTAGGTACTTATTATTAATCTTGAATTTAAATTTAAAAAATTAATATATTTTTCACATTATATTACACAAACTTAATATTTCATTAATTATAAGTCAGAATATTAGGGCATATAGGTACTGTAAATAAAATTGAGATAATCAGATTCTTAGTAGTTGAAGTGTTTAAAAAAAAAAGAATGGGGGGACTAATTGTTTGCATATCTTGTTTTTCACAGGTACCAAATGTCCATTTATCTAGCTTTCCATACACTGTTACTACACAGTAATAATACATTATTTTAACTCCGCAAACGGGCACTTCAAAACCAAGTGTATTTCAACAGAAAATAGGAAAATTCGACTGCGAGACATCGGTCGAATTGAGAGCATGGAAAATAAATGTAGGTATTTGGCATTTTTCGATATTTTGAAAAATTGTTTAACCTAAGAGACAAAACTTTAACGGTTAAAGTTTAACCAATTATCAATTAGGCCAATTCCAACACCAATATTAAAATTAAAAGCATATAATTGTGAAATTTTTAAATTAATTTACTAAACGAAAATTTTAAATTATCTAATTTTCAACATCTCCATAATGTATAAGATAATATACATCGTAAAACATATAGATGCTCAAGAATATTTATAACAAATTCGTTAATAGTAAAATCAAATTTATTTTGAGTAAATATACATATTTTGTACTGCTAGAATATTGTGGAATATTATTATAATGAAATACAAACTACGGAATAGGTATACTCGTATAAATAGGACAAAAATAAATCTTTATACAAGTTTATAATTGAATAGGTTCAACATCTACAAACATTTACTGTGTTTTTTTTTTTACTTCATTTATAATAATAAAATAAAATTTACTCACCGTAGATTTTATTTGCAGAACTTCACAGGAAAAAGAAAATTGATTGACCTCTATAAACAGAAATAATGTGAAACTAAGTACTACAAGTACATACAGATTTTAAAACAACACCTATAAATTGCTCATTGATTGTACTTCGGTACATCAGCTGATTAAATGGTTAGGTATCCAACAAAAAGATGGCGCTGTTGTCACAATTTTGGAAGATTTCTTTTTAAATTACAATATCCATAGTTGTCTGTTGGCAATAATTATGGAAAAATTAAAAATGTTATCCAAAGATGCCAGGAAAAGAATTGCTCCGACTTAAAATCGATTGTTGAAATTGGTAACGCCATACATAAAAAAAGATGAAACTTGTATCAGAAAAGCTGGTATGGTAATGTTGAAAAAAAAAATTAGGTTAAATTAAGTTGTTGAAACTATATGATCTCGAAGAGAACTAAAAACCAAAAACGGACGAAGTTGTACAATTTATCGAACCTGTGTTTACATGTAACAACTCGTTCAATCTCGCGGAAAATAAATCCACGCTCATCAGTATTTCGATCCAATCTTGGATTTCATTCCGATTCGATAAAACGTAAGATTTGCTGTATATATGTTCTGTTTTACTTGATTCAATTTATTGTGTCCGATAAAACGTACAATAAGTCGTTGCGTGTAAACCAGCCTTTGCATGACTTCATTCTACAAATAGCTAATAATAAACTCTAAACAAAATCCAAATTATTTTATATTTATTACATTATATTACTTTTAAGGTTTAAGTTATCAATTATTCAAAATCAAAGGATTATTTTGATGCGTTAGAATTTATAATAATTATGGTAAACTAGAAATTGAGCAAACCAATATTCTTGAATTTGTATACAATATAAATTTCAAAGTAAAATTTATTTTTACTGTGTAACTACCAGTAAATAGTATATTATATCATAATATATAGTTACATATTATTATTTTAATTAAAATGCTCAATTGATATCCATCCAAATTAACCTTGTTAATTAAAATTGAAGAGTAGTCAATTTATAACTGTTTCATCACACCAGTCAGATAATTAAAATGAAATCGAAAAAAACACTAATATTATGTGTAAGTCAGTGCCAACTGTAAACTTCTTAAATAAAATCACTTAAATTATGTTAGGCTTCAAAAAAAAACCTCATACTCGCACATTGAATATTTTCTTTTCTCTTTCAACATATCAAGTCTTATCATATTAAAACTATTGAATATTAGAACATGTTTCATTTAATTAATACAAAATTGTTCAGTTTTAATAAACAGTATTGGTTTGACATTACGGTTTGTACCAATCTACAAAAAAATTAATGAGCCATGTATTATTTTGTTGTATTGAAATATTATAATACAATAAACTGTATTTAAAACAGACCAGTAATTTTACTAAAGTTGCTGAAAATGATAAAATAAAACACCATCTTTGTTTAAAATAAAAAAAAAACGTAATGTATTCTTTAATGTTTTTTTTTAAAAAATAAAAATAAAACACTAACATTAACATTAAGTAAAAAAAATATTAAAATAGGAATTGAATTACACAAATTAAAATTAAAATACTTTTAAATATATAGAAAATAAAGATGGACTATATGCTTATCTAATATATAAACACTTAGTTACATAGAAAGGTAAAATTTTCCTTTTCTTTTTATTGAATTAATAATTATTAACAAAACGTAGGCACTTGGCTCTATTAAAAGAAATTCATTATATATTACAAAGGACAAAATAGTTTTGAGCCGAGAAATAAAAATGTACATATTAAATTAAAAAAAAATTCAAACATTGAAGGTTTATATCAAAATAAATGATAATTGTATTGAATATTGAACTCATTTAGTTCAATAATTCTATAAAAAATAATAATAATTATTCAAAAAGAGCATAATTTTCATCACTTAAAATAGAGTAGTATTTTGATGTACTGTTTCATATAAACTTATTATGTATGGTAGTACATATGGTGGTAGTTGTTGAACTGTTTAAAATAAATTGTTTTTATATATATATATATATATATATACAATAAAATACAACTTATGATAGCTTAAAAATAATAAAAGTACAACATTAATGGGTTTTTGTAAGTCTTGTACAGTTTTATAATCTACGGTAATGCATTAACATACAGTGCACATTACAGAAAGTAAACAAAATACAAGTTTAATCATTTTTCAAAAAATATCCATCATTGTACAATTGAAAAAAATAATTCTTAATTTAATTTATAATGCACTAACTTACTTTAACAAATATTCGTTTTATAATTTTAAAATTTAATTTTTAATGAAATTTCTCAAATAGAATCAGATTGGTTTAAGAATTTCACAGCCATGTTTAGAAAATCTAAATTGGCAGAAAATGAAGGTGTTATTATGAATAACTATTTTATACTAGGACAATATACTATACACATCATTAGTATTCACTAAGACTTTAATATAAATACATTATTTAATGTCAACTAGAAACCAATCCAATTTTATTACATCTACAAACTATGTTTTGATTTTTTTCCAGGAGGATGATAGTCACTTTCTTCACTGTAATTCTTCAAGTTAACTTCTTGGCATATTTGTTTGTAGTAATTATATACCATTTCGCCACATCTAATGAATACATATAAATACATTTGTATTAATGATCTCAAATATATTGTAATAATTATATTACACAACTTACTTAAATACTTCAGAGTTTTCAGAATTGTAGTAGAAGCAATTTTCAAATATCAATTCCATATCACTCAACAAATCGGCATTTGTGCTATATGCCAGCATATTAAGTTTGTATTTTACTGTGCCTAAATCCATTGGATTTTTTATAATTGTATGATAATCAGGGCACTGAGATTTAGTAACTGGCCGTAAAAATGGCCATGCTTCTGGATGATGCATGATTTGGTTTAAAACCAATTGCAAAAGAGCATTGTCCAAAGGTAGGTCATTGCATGTAGTCAAAGTAGTTACTTCTGAATGTCTAGCTCTTCTTCGGCTCTTTTCTTCGGTAATATTTTCTTCTTCACCTAAAATAATTAATTATAGTAATGAATTAAAAAAAAAAACAATTTTTTTTAATTTTGACAGTAAATTTAAATAAATTATGTCCATGCAAAATTCATGATTAACTGTACCAACACATGTGCCAATGGCATTGAGCTAAGATTATGAAAGAATATGAAATAACAATGTAAATATTATTAATTTATCACAAATATCTAGTCATGCTATTTTTTTTTTAAATGGCCTATACATAAATAAATGAGTCTTATATATTGTCATTGGATATATAATTATTTTTAACAAAGCATAATTTATAACATTATTATCAACTAATGTCACCTACTTAAACGACCAACTGATTTAAATAAAATCAAGCCAATTAAAATAACATTCAAATAAAAATATATACATGCAATAGAATTATTTAAATGTTATAATAAAATACAGATCCAAGAGTAATAGAATGTATTTTAAAATATTACTATAATTTGATTACAAAGCTTGTAAATAGAAGTTTATTATTTATAATTTTTATATACAGGTATACATATACTTGTATATATACATATATATACTAAAAATTCAATATACAGCCTGGATCTATGTGTTGAGATTACAGTAATTATTTTTACAAAACTGAAATTAGATTATTATATATTATGACACCAGAGACAGACCATAACATCTGGCTGATGCATGTAACAGTTGTCGAGCAAATTCAGATATTTTGGCAGTGGCAGCCTGCGAACTCTTACGCCTGCTATACCTTTCCACCTCAACCTGTTCCAATTCATCTGTAAATAATATTCAACAGATTGAAATAGGACCAGGTGATAATTTTTAGTTTATTTCTATAACCATCATATTCAAAATAAACAGAATTATCCATTTATATTGGACCATATTTTTTATAAATAGGTACATGATTACCCACCAAACTAGTGTGAAATTTTACTTATTGGTAAAATAATGAAATTTGCTATAAATCATTTGAAAATATTGATTAATAGTGTAGTTACTAACATGTCCTGTTAACTGAATATACGTAATGTTTAACGATATTGTGATTATAGACAAAATATTATTGAGTAACCTTCTAAAATATATATTAAGTGGGTTATGAAAACCAAAGATTTTGATTTTAAAACAATAGTTTTACCTTTACACGATGTTTGTCGACAACTAAAACATGTCCAATTTCGTTTTGGTGGTGCCCGTTTAGGTGGATTTAAACAAGCTAAATGATAATTCTTTGAACAATCATCACAAGTTATTACTGTTCCTTCTTCTTTACAAATATGACAAATATCAAATTTCCTAAAAAACAAAAACAAAAGTAATACTAAATCATAAATAAAATTAAAATCTAGTAACATTATTGGGATTTATCATTATTTTATACTTCAATGATAAATTTAAAAAAAAAAAAAAGTATTCTAAAAACTATATTTTTAAGTAGCAATTTCTAATTTTAAATCAACACTTAATAAATGAATTGTAAACAATTGTACATCAATCATATACACATTAAATAAAATATATTAATTCAGATTTAGCAAATATTTTAAATATAGTTAGAACATTTTCAATTAATATTAAAATTTCTATTAAGAATAAAAAGTTGTAAAAAGAGTGTCATATTTATATTTGTAATGTAGTAAATTTACATCAATAACATAATTGGACACGGGAGAAACAACCAAACAGAAAAAAATGAATATCTTGAATAAACTATTTGTATGATGTTTAAATATTAAAGCATTGGGGTAATATATGTGGCTATTTTACTATTAAGTTCTATTAAAACTTAAGTAGCTTAGTTGTACAATTTTAATTCTTGTAATAATACATCATCTAACTTTTTATTATCAAATATAGTATACCAAGAAAAGGTAGGCTCTGATCGATGTGTTATTGATTGTTTTAGGTGGAAAGTTGTAAGGTAAAATATATAGAGAAATGTGTTTTGCATCTGTGCACAACAATAAACTATTAATAATAAAAACACAATTTTGAGCAAAATAAGCTAAACATGTTAAAACATGTTAAAAAGTGCCAATATTTTATGATTTCCATACAAATTTTAACTCTAGATATTTAATGAAAAATACTATATTGAGCTCAATTTTTTTTTTTACTAGAAACTACAACTTATGATGAACAAGTGTTCAATTTTTTAGTGCTGTTGTTGACTTAAAAAAAATCATCAACATAAATTCAAATAAACAAAAACCACCAGAAAGTTCTGAAATTATTCAGTAAAAACTGTAAGTCTAAAATTATTTTAAACTTAATTTACTACAACAAAAACAAAATCAAAAATAATTAAAACAGATATGGTGTACATTTCTCTGGTTTATCCAAATTGTTTTCAAGAAAATTGAAAGAAAAATTTAAAAAATAGCCAATCACCAAACGCATACATTTTGTTACTAGAATCACTCCTAAAGTTGATGATCGAAACAAGATTTCTAGTGGAAAATTGTAGACAGTTTTTTTTATGATCCATAATCACTTGAATTTTTATTACTATTAATATATATATATTTTTTTTAATAATATTAGAGGGTAAGTATTTATAAGTGATTATAATCAATTATTTTTTAAAATAAAATTGAAACATTCATATTGAACACAAATTAATAGTTTTGGAGATTCCCCATGATTTTTTTTTATATATAACACATTTAGACATGTTAATATAGTTATTCATTGCAATTTATAACTTATTTAACTAAAAGTATTTTTTGAAAGCTCTAATAAAACCAAAGCAGAAAAGTATAATTGAAATTCAAGTCACAATAATCACATCTGATAGAAAAAAAACTGGCTGAACCTCGGTATTGAAATTGATTATTATTAGTAGGCAATAAATATCAATTATTTCATAGAGGCACGATGGACATTATAAAATTAACCACAGAAGCCCTAGAATGCATTCTTAACTTAGATAATAGTTTATAATCACATTCTGTAAGTATATGACATAATTTTGTTTAATATTTACACTATTTTATTTCACTTTTTTTATAATTATTAATTTTAATTCTAGTTATTTCCTATCAAAAGGATAATAATCATTACCTAGCAAGTTATTTAAGATAATTTTAGATATTTAAAGTTGCTATATGAAACTTTTTGAGCATAACTTTCTCAAGAGTTAGTGATAGTAAATAAAATAAATTGTATACTTGTATAGAACCCTAACTCCGCTTAGAATATATAATTGTACTACTAATATTAATTTGATGCTCAATTTGCTATCTTACACTATGAAAACAAATTTTTTTTTTTCTTTAAAGTCTCGGAACAATTAGAACTGCTTCAAAGAAAAAGGTTAAAGAAGCATTAACCACTATCTAATGGTTCTAAATATTATGGTGACAGGAAACAAGTATTTAAATAACTGTTAACCAGTTCAAAAATGTATTTAATCTTTGAAATTATAATGAATCACAGTTAAAAACCAGACTTGGATAAAATATTATATATTTTACCTTTATGTATATGTTATGAACAATTTAGAAAATTAGATGTCAACTTTTCATTCAGCAGACCCAATTTTGTGTTTTTTTAAAAAAAAATTGAGTGAATTATATAATCCAACCCATTAATTGCATACTGATTGGCATCAATATATATAATGTAAATAGTCTAATATTCTCTGCGCGTAGCTTAATGAAATATGATTATTAATTAGAGTAATTAAAAGGATATGGATTAAAGTCATGTACACACTACAGTAAGAACTACAGTGAGATACACAATCAACATGTTAAAAGTAAGTACATTGTGCATTGGTTTTTTTTTAATATTAAAATTTGTAAGTAAAATTCAATTGTTTTTCACTTAAAAATGTAATTATTGAAAAAAAAAAACCAATGAATAATTACTGTCAGCATTCTTACTTATAGGTTTGATTAAAGATAAATTCACTATAATATTAATCAACAGCACAAAATTGGTCATGAATGAAAAATTGACATTATTCTATTTTCAACATTAAACTATAACATATATACTTAAAAAATACATGGTAAAATAAATTATAATTTTTTCATTTATTAATGTATATAGAATAATATCAGCATTGAGTAAACCAAAATCATTGGCCATTTTTCAAAAATAAAATCTGAGAACTTGAAAGCAATACTTTTATCATAAAACTATTAACAGTAACGAGATTTTAAAAAAAAAAAAACAATTAAATTTTTGTGAAATAAGAAATTTCTTAATATTATAAATAAAAATAACATAATTGAAATGTATTAATTTAAAAACAAAATTTATTTGTTTATTTTATATATTGTATTTGTTTATTGATAGAATATTATTATATTATATAGGCGTGAAAATTTGTTTTAAATTGTTGGGGGGTTTGTGATATATAACAAATAAGTAAAAATGTTCCTCCTCAGCAATGGAAATGGAATAACTTATCAGCAATTTTTACAACTTTCTGGAAAACTGTTCTAAAATTTAATAAAATATGACCTCTTCCAAATTATCTGTAACTAATTTCCAATATTTTGAAACATCATATATTTATTAAATTTAAAAATAAAAATAAAAAAAGGATCACTTGTATATTATCAATAATAATATTGTAATGTAATTGTATTGTAATTGTTTATAAAAATGTTAAAGAACAATATTTTGTGTATAAATAAACAAACAAAAGTTGAAACGTTTTCCATCATTAAAAATTCAACAGATTTTTTGATTCAGGTTTAATTCAAAACAAAACAAAATTATCACAGATAATAGTAAATCACTTACACTTTTTCTTCAGGCTCGTCCTCTTCTTGTTCATTTTTCAAAATAGGTTTACACTTTTGACAAAACCAATCACCTTGGGGAATTTTCTATAAATAAAGCAAATTTTAATAATTTAATTAACAATAAAAATTACAAGTTCCGCCTCACTAATTAATTTATGAGAATCAACCTAACTTAAGTACCTAATTGTAACTTTTTACAGTATAACCACTCTAATTTTTTTAATCGCACCAACCCTTCTTTATGCCTAAATTATATTTTCATAGTAACCATAACTGAAAAAATATAAAGAAACAACATACCTTCAGTTTTGGTTTCAAACAGTAAATATGATGTCCTTTATTGCAGTTATCACATAGCAGCATAACATCTTCATCCTTATTACTTCGGCATAAAACACAATTAACTTTCATTATGGATTTGGACCATTCTATACTCTTCTCTAAATAATCAAATTAATAATAAAAAACATTTAATTTAATTTTATATTATTCCTAATATGCAATAGATATATTTTTATATAATATATTTGTTTCTTATACCCAATGTCACTAAATGTAAAAATAGTTGTGAAAAATTCAAAGAGCTCATCAAGGACATTTCCCATTTGTCCATTTGTGGATTTATTGCACTATTCATTTTTTCTTTTTTGTCATAACCTAAACACAAACAGTAAAATACATATAATTTTGTTAAGTTGTAAACAACATGATTATGCACACTATTATTGATGTAAAAAACTATATAAATATGAATAATTAGAGATTGATGTTTTAAAAAAAAAGATAGATATCCTTCACACAATTGGCGGCCCCTGTTATAGGTGAGAAGGTAGGAAGGAATGATGTAGAAAAGGAAATTAATGTATATCTGTATGCAATGATTAATCTTTGTTAACCAAATTGTTTCTGAGAGAAATTCCAACTACACAAATTTTGAAAGGCTATCATATATTTTAATTTTAGTCGAAATTTGATGATAAAATTCTTATAAAAAAAAAATTTTACAATACTCTTATTTTTTTTTTTTTTGTCACTCATAAGTATAACTTAAAATAAACTTGTTAAATTCTGAAACATTTTTGATAAGTCAAACAATTATATCCACATTGTAACTACTAGAAAAAAATTACGCAAAAAAACTAGAACATAAAATACCTAAAAGTAGCCCAATAATTGTGCCTGTTTAAAAAAAAATGTTACTACTTCTAGAAAATAATTTTGAAATTGACAACAATTAAAACATTATTTACACGAACTTCCCTGTTCTTCCTTAAGTTTTTCCAGTTTTGCTTAACTATTAAGGAAATTACATAGAAAATCAGAAATTTCTTACTCATTAACTAGATCCAAAAAGCAACAAATAGGTATCTTATCATTTTTTTATTGAAGTAAAATTTCTGTTAGAAAAGTTCCTCATAGGTACAAAAAAAAAACCCCCATATAATAAAACTAATAGATCACCTGCTATTTTCTAAATCTAATTTTTTTTTTACAAAACCCAAGATTCTTTAAAGAAATTGGAGTATAACAAATATTTACTCATGATAAAAACTTGGTGAATTGATTGGTATTATTTTTAAAAATTTTAAATTATTTAAGTTGTATTCTTTGCTACTACTAATTATCAATGAATTCACTAATTTTTAAAAAAATAATAAAGTAATTTTAATAATTTCTATCAACTTCAAAAAATTGTGTAACCTTGATAATAAATTAATATTTATTAAGTAATAATAATTAATGTATATAAAATCAGAAATCATAGAGCAAGAATTTTTTAAACATTACAAAAAAAAATTGTAAATATCTAACATAACAAGTCATTCCTTTTTTTCATTTTTTAGTGGGACCCCCAATATATTCTCTGCTGTTATTTAAAATGTCATAATTTAAAAAACGTAAAACTAATAAATTACACATAATAAGGTATTATAATTTATATTTATGGTTTCGAATTATGGCCTTATTACCCTAATTTTCTAATTTATAGACCTGTATATATACTGTATAATTAATGCCTATATTATTTATACAGCACATCTGACACAAAATATTTTTATAAATATATAAAATTACCCAATGGTCTTCTAAGAAACTTTGGTTCAATAGACTGTTCTATTTTAAGGATAACTGATGCTAAATCTGAAATTTTTTGATCGACTTTAATATCTTCAACAACATATTTAACTGGATCTTTGTAGTCTATATAAAAAATATTTAAATTATTTACATGGACATCTAGTACTTATATTTATTTGTGATATAAATTATACATCACATTAAAAACTACTTTTAACTTGTTACTTACTCATTGGTTCTGGTAAACCAACTTTTTCATCAATGTTTTCATCATTCTGAAATAAAAATATATTAAATTAACATGTACACTTTTGAATAGGTAAAACATTTTTGAAATTAAACTTAAACATTAAGTTAAAAAAATGTTCAATACAACAAAATATAAACTATAACAATAATTAAAAACTTACCACTTTACTTCTATTTCCCCAGGATAAAATACCATTGACTTTATAAATGCCATTTAAAATATTTTCTCTCCATTGTTCTCTATTAGATATCTACAGCAATGACATTATATTATAATAATCACTTATGACTTAGTAATTTAATTAAAATTTACCTTCGACCCAAAACTACCAAGTGCTGAAGTATTTAATCTGCGTTCTAAATACAAAATATACTCTCTAAGAGTTAATTCCATCGAGGTATCCACATCAGGGTCTATACGAAGGAATTTAACACTTTGTTTTCTATATTCAGAAAAATCAGTTTTTAAACGTTTTTGAAGTCGCATCCTTTTATCATCTTCGGTTATCTATAAAATATGAAATTGATATATTAAAATAGTAATAATAATCATAAAAATATACCATTACTATTTTAAAATTGTAAAATCATTTGTATTAAATTGGCATTATATATTATCTTAAAAAAATTTAGTTGGGTGACTACCCAACTAAATTTAGTTGATAATAAAATATTAGGAAGTCATAAAATGTATATATTTATGTAAATATATACATATGTATACATATATACAGTATATATATTTTATATATAATATTTTAAATTCTTTAACTCTAGAGTTCAAAATTGTATTCAAGTAAACCTAAAATATATATTAGTTAGTTAGTCTCGTGTCAGTCTTCCATATTATAATATGAAATTAAGAGATGTCATTTAATAACATTTAAACAATTCATGAATAGAATAGAAATTAATAGAAATTTTTTAGATAAAATATTTTCGATTTCGTAATACAAAATATTTCTAAAATAAATATTTTTAAATTCATTAACTCATCAAATATGCATTTTTCAAATGATATTTTACTAACAATTGATTGCCAATATCCTTATTTTTTAAAAATTTAAATAATTTAACTTGTTTTAAATTAAAATGATGACAAATCTGTAATTAGAACAATTAATTTTATAAATTTAATTTCTAAAAGCATATTTTTCAAAATACAACCTAAATAATTTGAGAGTTCTTCCCTTTATAATAATAAGAGAAATGGCCAAGTACCATTCGAAATTTACGCTTGGCTAACAAAAATGTAACTACAGAATTAATTTTTTTTAAATGAATATCACAAATTTTTGTTGACAATTTCCTGGATATTGGTTTTAAACTTGAGAGTTAACTACAAAACAATCTTTCTAAAATATTAGTTTCCAATGTTCAATCTACACATGAAACTTTTGAAAGACTCCTAATCTAAATCATTTACCATTTACGTGCAAATAAAAAAAAAAGAAAAAGTTTCTTATTCTATTCATGACATTAATTTAAAAAAGGAGAACATTGATTTATATTTTATTTAAGGCCACCACATAAATTAAAACACACCAATTTCTTTATTCTTTATTGAAGTTTTATTTAAAAATAATGTGAGTAATTTTATTCAAGATTATTTATAGGCATATAGTTGCTACTTACCAATGATGGATTTAAAAGACAGTCAGTACACTTTTCCATACTTGAAATAATACGTGGTTTTTCTTGTTGTAATATTTTTTTAAGTTCACCTTCTCTAAATCCTCTGGAGTTCAAATTATCGATTAAATTGTCCAATTCATCAGGAGTGTTCAAATAACCCCATGCAAGTCTATGTTCAAGTTTTTCGTGTACCGGACACTGGTTATCAGGACCAAAACAACACAAGAGCAATTTTTTTTTTTCTAAAGGTATTTCATTAGTCATGAATGAACTCTCATTAAATAGTCTTTTTTTTGATGGTGTATTGGACAAACTACTTCTTGATTCACCAACATTTTCTTTTTCGTTCATTTCAAATAATCTTTTGATATACACTGCAGGATCATTTTCAATAATGTTACTAATAGGAGTACCGCTGTAACAAATACAATAAATAATTCTATTAATAAAAATTAAATATCATTAATTTTATTATTATATATTTGTTTTTATCTTTAACATTACACATTAATATTAAATAAATTATGCATAGTTTTTAAAACAAACAAGAGGAATAATTAAATTTTATTTGTATAAAATGGTTAAGCTTTGAACTTGAAAGCTATTAATAAGTAATTTATTTATTACTTAGGTAAGCAAGTTCCAGGATAGGGTTCATCATCTTCAATAAAAAGTCCAGGCATAGAAGCAAACAACCAATATTTTCTAAAAGCTCGATCCATACCAAGTGGTAATATTTGAGCAGTCATGCCTGTATCAGTCACTTCAATAAACTTTTTGTTCAATTCATTCAGTCTATTATTAATAGCCTTTTCTTCATTTTCTATATTTTGAGTTTCACCATTTAATAATTTCATTTCTTTTTTTCTGAAAACAAAATTTTAACAAATAAAAAAACATTCAAAATTTTCTGTATGCAATTTACTTCTGAACAACTTCAAGAGTTTTTCTCTTTTCAGCAGCTAATGCACTTTTTACTTCTAGTTTGTCATTTTTAGTTTTAATAACTGTATTTTGCAATTCTTCTCGGTAAGATGAAAGTGTTAGTATTTGATTCATCAAACAATTAATTAAAATCATTTTGTGAGCTAAACATAATGTATAATATATTAAATAAAAATTAATTATGTATCCTACTATTCTTACAAATTGATAAGCATGTAACATGATGGCGACTTAAAGCTTTTAATACTTCTGGATGTTGTAATCTAATATAAAGTCCAGGATCATCTGAAGGACAATAGTTTCCTCTTACGTGATATCTTAAAATAAATTATTATAATCATGTTTTGTTTTAATTTTAGATATATTAAATTTTTAAATTAATTACATCCACTTGGCCATTCGATCAGAGTATTTTCCACCAGATGAAAGTAAATGGATTCTCAATACTTCAGAAATTACAGTTGGTTGTAATAATATTTTATTTAATGACTGGCCCAAATGTTGCACTGCCCAATGTCGAACATTAGTTGCTAATTGTATAGCAGTCTTTGTTTTTTCATCACTTACATGATAAACTGGTTCCCAGCCTAAAAATTTCAGAGTTTAATAAAATAATATAAAGAAAACAAAACCGAAAAATAATAACCTGTATTGTTACTTTCTTTCATATCAGCTTCTTCATCCTCTTCAAAGTCAAATATTGTTCTTAACAGTACTTGAACAAGAGTATTTAATGGACCTATACAATTTAAATAGATTTAATAGAATGTATAATTAAAATATATATATATCAACATATTCTCAATCTAAGTAAAGTAAAATTCATAAAATTCATTAAATATACTAAATCAGATTATATTTATACCAGTTATTTCTTCTTCAACCAAACATCTTTCCAACAATTCTATATTCATTCCTTGGGGGAAATAACTTTCTGCATCAAGTTGAGACCAAAAGTTATTGAAAAATTCATATATCATTACAAAATCACCAAAATGTTCATTGGGAATTCGTAAATTCACTGGATTCACATTGGGCAATTCCTATAAATTATAAAAAATTTAATTTTACATTAATTTAAATATAAAATATGATGAATATAAATGATAAATTAATAATAGATAAAAAATGAACCTGATACATTTATTCATAATTTATTGTCTAATTAAAAGACATTACACATGTAATCCTAAATTGTATGAAATATAATAAATGCATTAACGAGTAATAGCAAGATACCATTACCATCCAAACAAATATAAACTTATTTTTTTTTTAATATAAATATTGAAAACTTTAGTATTTCAAAAAAATCAAAGATTTTTTTTGAGTAAAATAATCCTCCTTATCATGCTCTAAAATAAATTCTTAAAATTAAAAATTATATTTACTTTTAAATCTTCCAACTCAAGATCTTCCTTTTTCTTACTCCACTCTTTGTGATATTTGGATAGTTTTTCTTTTTCTTCCTTTTTCTTTTCTTTCATTTTTATCTTCTCTTCTTTCTGTTTTTCTTGCATTTCTAGCATAGCCTTATCATCTTTTTTAGATGTTTCACCATTCATTAATTTATTAGATTTCTTAGATAGTTCACCATTCATTACTTTATTTGATTTTTTAATTAATCCATTTTTAGATAATATTTTGTTCTTTCTTGTTTCAGAAAATGTAGGAATCTCTCCACTGAATATGTCTTCAAATTTCATGTTAGCAATACTGTTTGCCATACTATCCTAGAATATTATTAATATCCATATTATTTATTATTTTGAAAGTCACATTATAGTACTAATTAATGAGTTGCTAAGATTTAATTGCTTATTAGATACCAGGATCAGCTCCAATGGTGAGTAGGCAATTCTAGCCTTTCACCCCCCCCCCCCATTTAATTCATGGGCACATTTAACAGCCCTGGGCTGGAAGTCTCCCTATTTCTCTAAAATAATAATTTTAAATATGAGTTATAAGTAGATATACTATATCAAATATATTTATTATTGCATATTCACGTATGTAAAATTGAAATATTAGGTACAACTTTATTGTACTTCATGTGATGGAACATTTATGTTTTAATATTTACCTAATAATTTATTATTTGAGTGCATACATAGCTAGTTAGCGAGTTAAACATAGCAAGTTAGACTGTCCAATTTACGTTTACTTGATGCACACAAAGAAATTATATTTTTTAATGAAATTGATGACATTTTTTGTTAAAACAAAAACTGAAGATTAGAGTTTATCCCATACATAACAATTTTTTTTTACTTTTTTCTATCATAGGGAAATTGATATTCAAAATTACATACCAAAATAACATTTTAAATGATTTTGAAAACTAAAAACTAGAAATTTAAGTAAAGCTATGGGTACATATAACTATACAGTAGCATACCTGTGGTGGGCAAAGGGGGCATTCGCCCCACTCCCAGAGGTCGTATAATTATGTGACAATATATACAGTATATATATATCAGTATACCAGTTAATGAAATTATTGAATGATTTTCTCGTATGAAAAACTGAATGTTAAACTTTGTATTAAAATACAATTTATTATAAAATTATTTTATAACATGAACTATATTAAACAATTTCTTTTTTTATGTACCTACTAAAATGTTCTATTTAATATTTTACAAATATAAAATTCCTGTTAAGTTAGGTTATATTAGCTATGATGTAAATTTTTAAGATAGAATAAAAATATATTTCGCCTCCCCCCCCCCTAAGAGAAACACCACGGTAACTATACGGCTGCTTACAATACAGATGTCCTGTTAACCTCAAACAATGAATTATATTTAAACTCCTTGTGTATACAATTTTGTATATGCACAAAGTTCTGTTCACTTGTAGTGCTGTAGCTCCTTTGTAGCTATCCACAGTCAGCATACGCTCTTTGCGATTAGTTTACGGCTAACCTTTATCCAGACTTACCAAATGTATATAGTGTATCCGGACTAACTGTGTGGCAGCAGCACTCATAATCAACTATATACTGCAATACATCTGCAGGCAACCGTTTAGTGTGTGTCTACCCTTAGTGTTAATAAAGTTATATGTATAGTAGGTTAGGTTAGGTTTCACCCCTCCCCAAAAAAGATCGTCTAAGCCATGCTTATTAGATACAATATTATAAATATTATTTTAAGTAATTTACCTTTAATGTTATCAAACCATTTTTAAACTCAACATTATGAGTTATAAAAAATCGACATCTATCTCTTGTAAAACAACCTTTTGATCTTCTAATTTGAACACCATCTACTCTGTAAATGGGTTCATTATTTGGATTTTGTATTTTCTTAGAATTCAGCAGTTCTACATCATAATTATAAAATGCAAGTGCTGTACTTGAATTACTGTCATTTGATTTTCTATGAAAAAAATAGTTAAAAAAAAATTATAATTCTAAAAAAAAAAAAAAAAATGTTTATGGATAATACTTTGGTGTAGTACGGTGATAATTTTTTTCGTCAATTTTTTGGTCAGAAGGAGAATGAACTGCTAAAATTCTACATTTCAACCTATAAATTGAATAAGAAATAAACAAATGAGATTGTTTTCCTATATAATGAGTAATGAATATTAACTGTTTTAAAATTACCACTATTTCAAACTATCCTTACCATTGATCTTGTTCTAAAGCAACATCTACAATTTCTGATACAAAATATCGATATCTTACAAAATTAAATATTTGTTCAATAAGCTCTTTCAAAGAAGAACATTTTGTTAAAGTTAATAAATATAAAATGGGCTTTTGAAGCTGAAAATAAAATACATATTTATTAAATTATAACCCCTTAATAAAATATTATTACTTACCTCATTTGGAAAGTCATTCAACATTTTTTTCGATTCTATTTCACAATCCAAAGCTTCTTTGTAAGTCATATTTTTCTTACCAGTCAGTTCACATGACCATACTAGTGAATTACATAAAATAATTCTTTCAACATAATGCCTAAATAGATAAAATACAAAAAAATTAATAAATCTTTGCATGAAAACCACTTTAGATAATAGAACATACGTCAGTACAATTACTAGGTTAAAAATAGTAATTCAAGGGACCTACATATACATTTAAAAGTACCTACTACCAATTTATTTATCATAATTGTAAAATCAACTTAAAAAAAGTCACTAATAAAAAACAAATACAACTTTTAAGATAAAAAAACGTACCCAAATCCACACAAATTTACATTTGATGATCTTATGAATTATATTACAATAGAATTAAGTTTTAAATTTTCTTTGTTCGGAATGTAAGGCATAGAACAAAAATAATATTATTCAACATATACCAGTAGATGAAGTAAAAAATATATTTTAAATATATATTTAGAATGCCAGTAAACGAATGTAATGTCTACCAAAATTCAGTTACAACAAAACACATAGCGTAGTCATTAAGATGAAAGAGGTTCAGAGGTAAGGTCATAATAATATAATATATCTCTATTATACACCTATTATATTACCAGCACAAAGCTAACTGTAAACTTTACAATGATAAATATCAAATTGTTTGAATGTCAGAAAAAAAAAATAAGATATGGCTCACCAAAGTAAAAGTGGAGGAGGAGATTAACCTCGAATATTATATTTTAAAAAAGAAAAAGATCGCGGGTCGACGTAAAAGCGCAGTGAAAGTGGCATTTTTTACAAAATATAAGTGAATGTCGAAGTTTCGTGGACGATGCAAGATATTGTTAAAAAGCTGCAACTCATCGCACGGCCATAATAAACGTGGTTGCGCGTGCAAATCAATCATGTTCGGCGCCATGTGAAACTCACGGTTTATTCCTGGGACCCGTTTTATAAACGCGCGATATTGCGAAAGCGCGCGTACTCACTCGTAACTGAGGAATATCTCTTTGGTCAGCTCACAGTAGAACACCTCGTCCGAATCCCTCAGGCCCCTGGGCACGGGGTTCTTGACAAACGGTTTCCTATGCAACAGAGGCATGTCGGCTGTGTCGGGATAACCAAGCCAAGTTAGACAGATAGCAGAGAAACGCGGCCGTCTGTTTGCTAAAAACAGGCCGTCTCACGAAACAAATTACCGGAAATCGAATAGCCAGATGCCGATTTTCAAGTTGTTGTTGCTAATGCTGCTGCTGTTACGGCGTTCGCGGTGGTCCGACGTCCATACAGGTTTACCCGCGCGGTTGTCTTGTACAACAGCGATGGTGTTTTCGTGTACGCCGGTCCGGTAGAAACGGAAGAATTCTGACGAGACAACAGGGGGCCAACTATTAAAGTTAATTTTCGTTTTCAGTTTCCGACAAACAACAATGATCACGAAAAATGAAATAAAAACGGAAAACGGAAAACACGAAAGATTACAAGCGGAACGACAACAAAACCGCGTCCGTCAAGGAACAACGGCGGTGGCGGGACGTATAATGTGTGAACATAGTGGAAATGTATATAAACGGTAAAAAAAAAAAAACAACAATAATAATTGCCGCCGTGATTATACGCGGAGTAACCGTTGCTAACTTCAAGCGGTGCCGTGGCATCAACCGTCGCCAATCGTTTTTCTACCCCTGGTTTTTACACAAACGGCGGCCCCGAGCTCTATCATGGGGTCGTGGGAAAATTTCTCAGGAATTCTATTTCTCCCCTCCCCCTCCTCCGAGACACGATTCTTGCGAAGAAATAATACGGAAAAAAAAAATAGCCAGTCCGCGGACCGAGGATGATTATTGTTACTGCTCGTCAAAGTGATAACACAAACGGCCGCATATTACTGTTATTATCAGGCGGACACAATCTGTGTTTCTTTCGATCGCCGTTTGCTCGTCAGCGACATGGCGCTCAAAATGGTTCTGCTTTGTCTACGCGTGCCGAGGACGTTTCAGAAGTTACCAGTTTACCACGCTTTCGAATTCGTTATGCATATAATTATCGGTACCGCGGCCGACAGTGTGGATAACCTGCCAACCCGACGGGAAAAATATTCATATAATTATTACTGTACTCTTCGCCCCGAATCCTATTTCCGGAACAATGGCAATACGACCAAGAGGGGTTGTAAAATTAATTTCAATTCCCTCTCCCTCGAAAAAATAACCCAACATAGGTAAGATTTTAAAAAAAATATTAACGGACACCGCGACTGTCGCGCAAGTTTGCCCGAACTGATTTTTTATAATAATATTGTATTGTACCGCGCGGTGACTGTAATATTTATACACCGTACTCGGTCTTCGGAATCTGTGATAATACCGAACGAACGAATAATATTCGCTTGTGAACGGATATTATAATATGTAATGTGTAATAGATAAAATCAAATCGAAAACAATGTAATAACATTAAGTAATTTCTATTCGCAATATTATGGATTTGTAATAACTATGATTACATTTTAAATTACGTACCTATACCTACGAAAAACAAAAACAGCATATCCCGAGCTCCCACTCTATACTATAGTGCATATAATATTAGTAATCAACTTTCACTGGGTAGGTAGGTATATAAAAATGAACACTGCAGCTGCGAATACAAACAAAATATTTATCTAATAATATATTGTTTAAGCTTTATTTTAAAACAATTTTTAATTTGTTACCTGATTCATGATAAAAAAAATCACCCTATATAAATTAATTTTAACTCTTTCTCCGCACCTTCGTAGCAAGTCATTTATGACTTAAATCATATTTTTTCTTCTGGGGGGTCGAAACCCGGGAATACGCCACTGAATATATTTACATTTATAATATTATACTATATTCTTTCATATTGTGTCTCTGGAGGTGAACAGACAGAATGTTCGTCTCGTTGTAGGAATTATGATTACGCCTAATAATGATACATTATTAGGCGTTTGAATAACCGCGTAGCCACTAGCCATCGTCCTGCCAAAATGATTATGTTTTTGTTACCTATTTTTTCCGCGCAAATTTCACAGATTAGAATAAGTTATACCTAATTATAGAATTTTTAATACAGGTTGCCATTTAAAAATCAAAAATAAGTAGATAGTTGTTAATAACATAAATATAAAATTGTAGAGCAGCTTGTTTCTTAAATGTTTTAGAAAACAAATTCCTGAAAATGTTAACACATTCCGAAATAATGAGTGGTACCCACTTAAATGGATAGTGTATTATATCCTTACCAAATTATTCTAAATTTGATAAGGAGGAAAAATAATTTTTAAAGTTGATAAAAAAAATTGAGATTAATTAATTAATTTTCTGGCAAATATTATTATATTTAAATATTGTAGGAGTATAAACAAACAAAATTATAATTTATAATCCGAGGAGAACGAAATCAGATATACGTAAATTGACAGTTTAGTGACGAATGAGATAGAAATTAAACTACCATGGGAGGCTTACAACAAACATGTTCATATTAAAAATTTGAATAAACCATGCTGTTGAAGTACAATACAACATTTTTGGAATGATTATGACATCATAAATGTATAAATCATAAATTTTTTTTAATTCATTCAACGTATTAAATTATTTCAGAATTAGTAAACGGCACAATTTATTTATTTTCATTTTTCAATATAAAATGAAGTATATGGTGCAAAGTTGTAAAAATAGGTTAAATAGTTGAATACTTATTGAATTTTTTATTAGACATTTCAAACAAATAATTAAGAAGTATTTAAATGCATTAAAAGTATTTATATTTGTTCTTAAACTTATTTTTAATGTATTTCAAATACTTTTTGAATTAATGTAAGTATTTGGGGAAGCCGTAAAATCTCGGAATGTATTTGTTCGGATTGAATAATTCCGGAATAAAAGTGTATTTTTACAGAATGTAGAACTGCGGAAAAAGAAAATTTGTGAATCGTCTACTCACAGATTGTAAAAACCTAGAATTGAAAAACATGCAAAACGTATTTGTACGGATTGTTAACACTTGGACTGTATTTTACCGGAAACCATATAAACCCGAATTGTATGTTTTTGAAAAAAAAAAAAATTATAGTTATGGACCGTATAATTCCGGAAAGCCAATTTTTCCAATCCATAATTAAGAACTGGATTTCGTGGAAAAAATATAGGTAGTTCGATCGCTCATTAACAAACCCTATTCAGATTATACTTATATTATAGAATCTATAAGAAGACCACTCATTATCTCGAAAAATATTAACTTTTTCAGATTTTTTTTTTTTGACTACTTAAGAAATTAGTAGCTCTAAGGAGTTACACTACCGTTATTTCAGTTGCCTTTATTTAATATTTTTGCAATTGAATTAAATCCTTTTGATTTTCAAACGATCTTGTAATTGTTTTTAATAATAAATATTAAGGCTTGTTAGAGCTAGTTTTATAAATATTTTCATTCTATAACTAGTCTACTAGTGATGCCTGTTTAGGGGGTTCCTACCCCCTCTGAACCTAAGGCAGTGGCATAACTAAGAAGAAATAAAAAAGAAATAAACATCATTGTAAAACCAAAACATTTCTCGCTCCGCTACGAAACTAAAAACGTGATTTAGATAGAAAGATATACGGGCATTGTAAGATTTGGTTATACGCGCCCGATTATGTATACCCGAAAATGCAAAAATGGTTCAAACGTTTTCCAAGATTCCGAGGTTATACGGTGCATGATTAAACAAACAATACGTACAAATACATATGCATATTTTTCAATTCTGGCTTTTTACGGTTCGTGACTATAGTTCGCTAATTTTTTGTTTCCGGAAAAATACAATCCGGAAACCAATATTCCGTACAAATACATTCCTTGCTTTTACATGCGTCCAGTATTTGTACCCATCTGTATTTAAATACCTACAATTTGAAATGTATTTTTACAAGACTGAATAATAGTATACTTCGTTAAGATAATGAATATTTGATATCATTAAAATAAAATCACATAAGACAACATATGTTAATTATATATTAAAATTGACAATTAAACTTTAAAATCAACAAAATCACCATACCTAATTGGGACCACAAAACCTCAATACAGAAGACGAACCAACCGGCAATTGCCGACCAGTCACCCAAGCCAGTCCGCCCCTGCACGGGACTCTAAGACACACTTTAATCTTTAATTGTAATAATTAACTCTATGGTTTCAACACTAATCTACTAATTTACCCCACAGATATATGTATATTATATATAGAATATATAATTTTATTTTCTATATATATTCTGTGATCCACCCATAGAGTTATATATAACTATGGTTCCACCTTGACATCCACCTTGATTATTATTTTATATTATTAGCTATGTTACCACCATAGATAATATTTATGGTCGCCGCCCGGCATATTTATTCCTCCATGAAGATAATTTTTATCAATCATTTTTAATAATCATATTATTATACAGAATACAGATACATATATACAATATATAATTATAGCTGTCTTATTAATTATTATTATCAGTTAATTAATAATAATACAATCTCTGTAAACGCTTTAATAGCGTTGGTATGTGTTGATATGTAAATATTCACAGTAAACATATACAATTTCTCTCAGTCAACTACTCGAGTCAGCACTGCTGTAAAGATATTTTGGTTCTGAAGTGAAATGTATGCTTCTAGGTGCATGTAAAATTTTAAAACCCACTAGGAACCAAACAACGTTTTTAAAGGTATTATTAATATAAAACTAACATAATTTTAAATAATTATTACCCTTGTTCATTTAAAACGGCGTTTTTATGATTATTTTATAATTTGGGTAATTCAATATACGGTTTATATTTCAAAATTTAATAATCAGTTAGTTGAATTCTTTGTATGAAAATTATTTAACTTGTCAAATAGATCAATTTTAGTAATTTTAAGAATGTACATCTGAAACTATATTAACTATCTAGGTTTCTAAAATTCACTTAAGAATACATGAAATCAAAACAGAATCTTACAGTTTTAAATACCTTTATACCAGAATTTTTTTTATAATTTTGATTTTGATTTTCAACCCAATTATAATTTAACAATACATTTATATATTTTTATATCATTTAATACAATTTTTTTTTATTCTTTAGTAGTTGAAAAAGCATTCAACTATGAGTTCCAAATTTGATATAGAGAAATGCCCTTGGGATCAGAATACTTTTGTTGGGCGGTGGAATTATTACTTTTTGGTAACCAACCCAATGTTATGTTTAAAAACTGATGAAGAACTTGAAGAAGCTAAATCTTTGCGCTCAAATTGCTTGTAAGTATTGTTATTTTACTATTTATAATAATAGGTGTAAGTAATTGAACAAAAATATTTAACATTATTATTTTTAATTATTAATTTCTTATATTTTAATATATTTTTCAATATAATTATTACTCATATCTAATTGTATTAAAATTATTTTGTAATGTAATTAACAAGTTGATATTAACATCATGGCAGTATACAAATTAATAATTATAATTTTACATTACTTGGGACAATTGTTGTATTTTTACCAATTAATTCTTATCAATGTTAGACTTAAATATTTAGTTTTCCTCCTCTTAATATTAAAATCATTCTGAAAAATGTATTGCTTAATAATTGGGCTTGCATCAGTTTTAATTTCTTTATAAAGTTTATAATTGGGTGTTTATTAAATAATGTATAATTTTTATACCTAATATAATATAGTTAGACAAAATTAGAAACAATAATATATATATTAAATTTCTTAATTTAATGACTATTTGTACACCATGCTTCAATATGCATGGAAATGTATTTAAATACTTTGCGTTTGTACGGAAATAATGGTTTAAGAAGACCCTTTTTTATTGAGACAAATATTTTTGCATATAAAAAAAAAATTTATTTGAAAACTAAAATAGTTTTTAAAGAAATATTATTTTTTATTTAGGAATGGGACATTACCACCTGGAACAACTTCTGAACAGTTGATGATTGCTAAACAGATTTATGAAAGTTCATTTCATCCAGATACTGGACAAAAACAAAATGTATTCGGCCGAATGTGTTTCCAAGTTCCCGGGGGTATGGCTATTACCGGAGCTATGTTGTCTTTTTATAAGTATGTATTTCATTTTAAATATAATATGATGCATTCATAAAATATTAATGTCATACTCTATTACTTTTTAAGAACTATACCAGCTGTAGTATTTTGGCAATGGATTAATCAGTCATTCAATGCTTTAGTGAATTATACAAATCGTAATGCTAATTCACCACTCAGTCAAAATCAAATGGCTACAGCTTATGGTTCTGCAACACTAGCAGCTTGTGTAGTATCAATTAAATTAAAGCAATTCTTGTCCACACATACTTCACCAGTCTTTCAAGTAACTTCTAGAATTATATACTGTTGAATTAATTTAACCAATTTGAATACAATTTTAGAGATATGTTCCATTTGCCGCGGTTGCAGCTGCAAACTGTGTGAACATACCATTGATGCGTCAGAATGAATTACTAAAAGGCGTTGATGTGTTTGATGCTGATAAGAATAGAGTTGGTTGTTCAAAGGTATATATTCTAGCTGATAAAAAAAATGTGTGTATTTATAGTTTAAAAATATTGATTGATTTCAGTTGGCTGCTGTTAAAGGAATATCTCAAGTTATATTATCAAGAATTGTTATGTGTTCTCCAGGAATGGGTAATTTTGAAAATAATTGCTTTTACTTATAATTATATAATTATTAATATTTAATTTTATATAGTATTGCTGCCTGTTGTAATGGAAAAACTTGAAAATAATAGTGTATGGTTCAAACGAAATACATGGATCCATGCGCCATTCCAAACACTCGCTGTTGGTTGTTTGTTAGTATTTTATGACTTATATTAATGGTTAGCATTGATATTATTTTATACTTATAAATTTTTATTTTATTTTCAGTCTTGTTGGCATGGTACCAACTGCGTGTGCCCTATTCCCTCAGTTCTGGTATATTATTAAAATTTAATATTGTATTTTATTTATTATATTATTTAACTATTTTATTGTTTTATATTTTAGTCCCATAAAGTTAAGTACATTGGAGAAATATGAGAATGCTGCATACTGTGATATTGTAAACAACTGCAAAAATCCTCCGGCTATTGTGTATTCCAATAAAGGACTTTAAAATACAAATATTATTTTTTGATAGTATTCTCAAATTTATGTAACTTGGTTAACTCATTTTTTTTTTTTTTTTTAATTTGATTAACGGGTATTTTTTGCATTATTATTGTATTCATTATTTTTTTTTTTTTTTTACGCATTATTTTAGATGTTGTCTATAATTTATTTTTAACTTTAATATTATGCTTGATGGGCATACTCAGCAATGGATCCAATCATTTTATGTTTTTTTGTGTATCAAATGCTTCCATTATATATAATTAAATGTTATGTTATTATAGCCAAGAAGAAAACATAATTATCACATTGTACATCTACTTAAGTATTAGAGATCTGGTTATTTTCTTGCTATTGTTCCTATATGAATTTGAGTAATTGTAAGATTTGTATCGGTAAAATATGTTTGAATTTGATCTAATAGTGCTTATTAGTACTTATTGTATGGTATTGAATTTAGTAGTTATAATGTGTCAAGTTTAGAAATTTGCTTCTATCAAATAAAATATACTATCGTGATATAAATTGTTTTTATTATTATTATTTTATGTGAAAAATTATTTGTATGAGCATATTTAGTTTGTATATTTAAATTTTACTGCAATATATCGTAAGTCAAAAAAAAGATAATTTTTATCAGAACTATTATAATCATTTACGTGCATTATATAGTAGATACTACAATGTTATATAAAGAAAATTTTTCAAAAAAATTTTATAATCGTCTGTAATGACTAATTACAATCATTCTTAATATTTCATACCCCGGAGTAAATTACTGGAAAACAATTGTTTTGGTTAGTAGGTACCTATGACGTTATTATAGTTTTAGAATTGAAAGCAGCGATAAATTATATTCACATTGTTGTTTTCTTATAGTTTTTATTTATCACGAAAACTTATAAGGTATTATTAATTGACATATAAAAGAACTTTTAAAAATATAAAAAAATATAAATAAAATAAACTGAAATTTTTTAACATCAAAATGTTGAAAATAATTATGGTTATATCTTATTATAATAAATATGTGTGTTGTGTTTATTTAATAGTTCAAGGGTTTTTGTTTGAATAGTTGGATTATGGTCGGTTTAATTTGCTGATCTAGGACCACAGACTATTTTAGAGCTACCTGTGATTTAATTTGATGACAAATTAAATAATATATTATTTACTTCCAAATAAACATAGTTTAAATATTGAAATTCACATACATATTACAAAATGATGTGTATTTATCATTAAAACAATTTTTAAATAAATTTCAATAATGAAAATGCATAAACATAATCTAAATGGTTGCACGTTTTATTTAAAAGCCTAAAAATTTAGTCAACAGATTTTAGCATTGTAAATTGTTGGTCTGTTGAAATGGTGTTAAGACGATAAACCATCGCTAACTAAAAAACGATTCTGAGCAGAATTCATTATAATAGTGTTGCTTTATCAACAATATATATGCCATATTATTAAATAATTAAATAGGCTTTATATATATATTTTTTAAATATTTATTTAATGTTGTACCGACTTTCCAGGTTTAATTACGTTTTTCCCACATTTTTCCCTGTTCTTCACATTTGCTGGAAAAACTTCAGAGAAAATCCAAACATGACCTCTCTAAAGTACCTCCCCAGTCGGATTTCCTTTTGGAAACATTGCTGTTATTATAAATTGGAACAAAATTGCTGGTAGAAAAATCGTGCACAGAAAAAAAAAATTGTGATATATTTTAACTAAAGTACCTATATTTTCTATATTTTCCTCCTTTTTTTGGGATTTTCAAATTTAATAAGAAAACTTCTGAGAAATACAAAAAATGACCTCTCTAAAGTACAAACAAGTCCAGCAAGTTTCCAAACTAATTTTAGTCTAAACAAAAAAGATCTAAAAGGTTACACAATATCTAATTATAAAGAACTAAATGTATTATCAGTCAGGCTTTTTTTCAAATTTGCCATATTAAACATGTCTAAAAAAATTAGCTTTAAACATGAAATAAAACGTGGAAATAGAACTTATGATGTTCAAAATAGATACACAAAAATATTATTAATGAAAAGTCTAATTATGTAATAAATAACAATTCCATTGTAATCTGGTTGTTAGGTGAACTCTACTCTAATACAATTCTGTACTTTATTTACTAGTTTTAATATAAGCTTTATAAAAAGTTATCGAATTTTGAAGATCCTGATTTCCAATTTCCAGTTTTTTATGCAGACCCGTTAAGTTTGAATAAATTCTTAAAAAATGAATAAAAATTGCCTATAGATAGCCTCTTTAAATATTGCATTTATGAAATTTTATATTTATGACCTATTCTTACCTCTTACTCAGATATCTATAATTTGTAGTTCAGATTTTTCATTCTAGATCAGTACCCTTCAGATTTCCAATTTCCAGATTTATACGTGATCCTTCTTCATCATCTTTGGAATAATATATGATAACTGTCAATTTTGTATGAATCAACTTGTTAGATAAAAATTTATTAAAGATGAATGCATTTTGGAATTTTTTTCCCCCAATAAAAATTATTAAAAGTTCAAAATGATATAAAATTAATAAATAACCCAAATAAATATCACAATATTGCCACCTCACATTTTTTAATTGCATAAGTACTTACTACAAACCAAACATTTTGTATTTACCTGTTACATACAATTTTAGGCCCAGATCTGTATAATGACTATACATAATTATATGGATGTCATAACGGTAAATTAAGCTTAGATAATAAACATTGAGTCTATCTATGATCCGGTTGAATTAGGTATTTGTTCAGTATTACTGTTTGTATATTTATTTGATCGTGATATTATTATTACTCATATAGATATTATAATTCAAATAAATCACTAGCTTAATATTCTGTTTTGTGTAGCTTTCCTGAATTTTAAACTCGTGCGTTTAAGTTTCAAACCGATTTCACTGCAATTGGAATTGCGGGGTTTTAATAAAGTTAATGTCTATTATAAAAAGAAATTCACAGGAATAATTAACATACAAGCATAACACATGGTACATACCTAATCTCCATTTTATAATTTTATAGTTTTTTAAAAAAAAAATGGTTAGGTAAACAGTTCTATGATATTTTATAGGTACATAATAGGTAAATAATTATGTTATAATCATAATATGATAAGTATATAGTTATATGATTATTACCAACTAAACAAAAATAAACTGTAATGAACTCTATTAGTAATACATTCATTAGACATAAAATAATGCAAGTATAAAAAATTTATTTTGTTTTAAACCTTATGGCAACGTCGGCTATAAGTCACATTCAATATAATATTTAATAATATCACTTGAATCTAAATAGAAAGGATTAGGTACACATTATTATTGTGCGTTTGTAGTGTATATCGTTTTCACACAGAAACGGAATAAACTTCAAGTGAGACACGTCAAACTTGAAGATTATTTGGTTATTGCTCATTAAATGTTTTATGGTGGTTTTTTTGTGACTAAACAGTGTGATTAATACAATTAAATGGGTACATTAGAATTATTTGATAACAATCTACAGCCGTGGTACAGTATAAGAACACAATGCTCACAAGCGTGATTCCGTCTAATTAACATTAACTCGTTCCTAGGAAACTAACTGGATAAAAATCATTTAGTTCCAACGTTACTATAATTAATTATACTGAATTACGTTACATCTCATAGTTTATACAATTTTCAGTTTTCTATACAATCGTTACTGTGGTGCTAATAAATAATAGTGCAAGATTACGAAATAGGTATTGTAAATGACAGTATAACTCACTTACTCGTTTACTTATTGACATTTTACTCAATTTAAAGTATTAGATATCACCGTAGAGTAAGAATAGTATCATTTATCAATTTTAAAAACAAAAAATTATTAATATATAGTTCATAAACTTTAAAATTATACGAAATATAAATTTTGCTTTTCCTTATATGGTAATCCTGGCGAACTCGGCACTTATCAAGGATATGCTTATCATCAGTATTCGGACATATCGGGTTTCTGAATAAGTAAAAAATATTCAAAGCGATTATCTGCATTTTTATAGATATAAACAGAACATTTCGCCTTAGATTTTTTTTATAACATTTTCATTATTGTTTAGGAATTTAATATTAAACTCGTTACATCGTCGTTAACGTTGGTCTATTCATTAATTAACTCTTTACTATACAGTAAAGTATCAGATACAACATGTCTTATTCAAATAGTGAGTCATCTTCAACATAATTTATTTAGGTACATTAAAATAATTTTTTTATTCAAATCATTATTTTATTTTAGAGTACATATATTCAACACTACCACGTACCCAACGAGGGCAGCCTATAGTTTTGGGTGGTGATCCCAAAGGAAACAATTTTTTATATACAAACGGTAACAGTGTTATTATACGTAATATTGAGGTGAGTCAATATTTGTTTATTATTTTTAGTTAACTGATCTTAAAAATTCTTTCATTTTAATAATTTATACTTGTATATCTAACCTTATTCAAGAATCCTGCAATATCAGACATTTACACTGAACATTCATGCGCTGTAAATGTTGCCAAGTACTCTCCTAGTGGATTTTACATAGCTTCTGGTGGTATGATGATTAACAACACAAATTTGTTAAAGAATTAACTACTAAAATAAATAAATTATAGATCAATCTGGCAAGATCAGGATTTGGGATACTGTAAATAAAGAACACATATTGAAAAATGAGTTCCATCCAATCGGTGGCCCAATTAAAGATATTGCTTGGTCTCCAGACAATCAACGCATGGTGGTTGTTGGTGAAGGTCGAGAAAGGTATGTTAATACTGAATATATTCAAATTAATTTGTATTCTAACATTTTATTTGTATGTTTATAGATTTGGTCATGTATTCATGTCAGAAACTGGTACCTCGGTTGGTGAAATATCAGGTCAATCTAAGCCAATAAATTCGTGTGATTTTCGACCTAGTCGTCCATTTAGAATTGTAACTGGAAGTGAAGATAATACAATTGGTATTTTTGAAGGGCCACCATTTAAATTCAAGATGACCAAACAAGTACATTTTATTAATACTATAATAATTTGATTTAGTTTTAATTTTAATCTACTTTAATAAACTGTTTATATTTCAGGAGCATTCAAGGTTTGTTCAGGCAGTACGGTTCTCGCCAAATGGTAATTTTTTTGCATCAGCAGGCTTTGATGGTAAAGTATTCTTGTATGATGGTACTAATGCTGATCTTGTATCTGAAATTGGTAGTCCAGCACACAAAGGAGGAGTTTATGGAGTAAGAAAATAATACACAAGTATATAAAATAATAATAATTATTCAATTATTATAATTTTTCAATAAAACATTAGGTTGCTTGGAATGCAGACAGTACACAAATATTAACATCATCTGGTGATAAAACTTGTAAATTGTGGGATATAGAAACTAAATCTGTGGTCAGTGAATTTGTGATTGGAAATCAAGTAGAGGATCAACAGGTTTGATTTTTTTTTTTACAATTAAAAACAAATATCATTATATATTTTTACTAGGTGTCTTGTTTGTGGCAAAACAATTATTTATTAACTGTCTCTTTAAATGGCTTTATCACTTATTTGGATATCAATAATCCTGAAAAACCTATACGAATTATCAAGGTAATTATAGTGTTTCATTTTCTTCATCTAAACTA
The DNA here is from genome assembly GCA_902439185.1 of Cinara cedri. NCBI lineage: Eukaryota > Metazoa > Arthropoda > Insecta > Hemiptera > Aphididae > Cinara > Cinara cedri. The sequence continues at coordinate 277,369 of CABPRJ010000965.1, read as the reverse complement.
TGTGTACTGTTTTATAACAAAACTTTTAAGAATTTTATGTATGAATTGTAATTCGTTTTATAATGTTATCTGTCAAGTGTAATATAACTCGATGTTTTTTTTAAAAATATTTTATTTTCAATAATATTAAATATTTAAAAAAAAAAAAGTTGCATATTAGAAAGTACATTTTCATATAATTTAAATAATTATATGAAAATGTAATCCAGCAATTGTTATTTTGTTTAGGGTCATAATAAACCAATTACAGTGTTGGCATTAAGTCCAGATCGTAGCACTATTTATACTGGTTCTCATGATGGAAACATTACAAATTGGAATGCTGCAAATGGTAATTATAAAGTATTAATAACTTTATATATGTAATATTATATTGAATGATTATTGAAATGATTCCTATTATGGGATTTATTCAATGTAAGTAAAAAATAATAATATTATTTCTGAACTTAGGTGAAAATGATAGGGTATCCGGAGTAGGTCATGGCAATCAAATAAATGGAATGAAACTAGACAGTGAATATTTGTATTCTTGTGGAATTGATGACAGTCTTAGGCAAGTGGATGTTAAGTCCAATTCGTACACAGATTTGCAAGTTAAATTAAACGCTCAACCACGAGGAATGGATTTTAATAGTAATATACTTGTCACAGCTACCATTAAAGAGGTTTGAAAATAACATTGATATTATTAAATTAGTACTTATTTTACAATAAGAATATTCTATTTAGATTATTGTATTAAAAAATGAAAAAAAAGTTTTCAATTTGCCAGTGGACTATGAACCTTCCGCTGTAGCTGTTAGTCCAGATGCCAGTTATGTTGCTGTTGGAGGTGCTTTGGACAATAAAGTCAGTATTTGAACTGTTTAACTGCCATTACACTAAATTAATTAATTATGTTTTAACATTATCACCAGGTTCATGTATACAAGTATAACGACTCTAATTACACTTTGGAATTCACAGCAGAGTGTGAACATTTAGGACCAATTACAGACTGTTCTTTCTCACCGGATGGAGAGTATTTAGTAGCAAGTGATACTAATCGTAAAGTTATTTTATATAAAGTGCCTGAATTCAACGTAAGTGAAGTTAAATTATCCAATATTTTTATAAATCGTCTAAAACAAATAACTTTGATTTATTAATATTATAAAAATAAAAATATGGTATGCAATTACAAATACAACTAACAATATCTAATGTTACAATTTGTCTCATATTTATAATTAATAATATATATATAATAATATATTTAATAATTTAAACATATTTATCTTCAGTGATTGGATAATTTATTTAAATAAAATATGTATGTTGTTGGTTAATTTTGAGTTTTACTTTTAGCTGGCACATAAACAAGATTGGGGTTTTCATAATGCACGTGTCAACTGTGTTGCCTGGTCACCAAACTCTAAACAGGTAGCTAGTGGAAGTTTAGACACTACAATCATTATATGGAGTGTTTCTTTGCCAAACAAACATACAATAATTAAAAGTTAGTATAAAAAAATACCATTAACATTGAATTGAAATAATATAAATAAAATTATTTTTGTTAAATAAAGATGCTCATCCTCAAAGTCAAATTACACGTGTATTGTGGTTAGATGATGAGACTTTAGTATCAGTTGGACAAGATTGTAACACAAAAATCTGGAATGTTACTCCAATTTAAATGTGGAATACTAAGTTAAAAATATACATTTATTTATTTATTATTTTAGAATATTATTTAACTAACCAATCTTTTTTTTTATATATATAAATAAAATCAAAAAATAAAAATATTGCACTTTCAAATAAATGGCGTCCTATTATTATTAAAAAGAATTAAGTTATGATTTGCCAATAGATTTCAATTAATTTAAAATATATATGTTGTTTTTAAGAGTGTTTATTTTATTAACCTTTTTATATTTACCTGTGATTTTTAGTTTTCTAAATATGATTTATATTTTTAATATAAAATATATATTTATTTTTCTAATACTATGTAATAAACAATAATTAATTTCCTACTTTAAAAATGTTTTTTTTCTTTAATATGTTGCTTAAATAATGTGTTATCATGGAAGAACATTTTTACTTGGTAATATAATGATCAGTAAAAACAGTTTGCAATCACGTTTCGTCAAGTATTTTATATAATTGGCTAAAATTGTTTTCCATATTCTCAATTACTTCAGTCTGTTTGGGTGTAAGTTTTTGTCTATGATCCTTTGGTGGTTTTGGCATTTTATGTTCTAGGCATGGCAACGGTTCGTTAAAAAAATAAGGATGTAGTAATGCCTGAAAAATTAATTTCAATAGCTTAGCTAATACATTTTATCCTTTGGTTTATTTTAGTGCAACACAGATGAGATTTATATAATTTTTCTAGTTAACCATTAAATAAATGTTAAGTAAGGATTTTAATAATATGCTGATATAATATTTTAGCAAAAAAAACAATTTGTATGTACCTCATATGCACTTAACCTTTTGTTTGCATTGTATACAATTAATTTAAGGATTAAATCAATCAATAATTCATCAATATCTGGCAATAATATATTTATCGATACTGGGTCACAATGAGTAAACTTCAGTTTATTGTAATCTGGCATTTCATTCCTGTTTGGCCACGTTTTGTCAGTTGGTGTTCCTAAATAGTGTACAATAATAGCAATTTGTTCCATATCAGAATCACCCTATAATGATTAAATAATATAAAAAAAATGTTTTAGAATAATTTTAGATTGTTTACCGCAAATAAAGGAGTTTTCATTTGCATTTCTGCCAAAATACAACCAACCGACCACATGTCGATAGATTGATTATAATGATTAGAACCAAATAAAAGTTCTGGAGCACGATATCGACGTGTGGCCACTTGACCAGTATAACAACAATTTTCACTGAATTGTACACTATTATCTTCTGTTAACATTAGACGGCTAAGACTAAAATCTGCTATTTTTAACACACCTTGAGAACTAATTAGCAAATTTGCCGGTTTCAGATCCTAAACAGACATGCAATCGGTATAATAGGTAGGTACCATAAATAATAAAATAATGAAATTTTACTGACTCTATGCATGATGTTACTCGCATGCATGTGAAATACGCCGTTAAGAAGCATCCGGGCATATGTTTTCAGATGAGAATCATTTAATAATATATTATCATCGCACAACATCTCTGGCAAACCAGACACCACATATTCCAATACTAAATAGAAACTAAAACTGTGACAGAAATGATTTAACAGCTTTACAATCTAAAATAATAAATAATTTACTCTCTTGTAAGAACCAAATATTAATATTATGTTTATATTTGCCATGTACATAATTTGAATTCAAAGCTTTCAAAGACTCGATTTCACGGAGTAAATTCTTAGATGCTTTATCCAACGACCGCACACATTTTATAGCAACTATTTTAGCAGAAGAACGTTCTAATGCTTGAACTACTTGTCCGTGTGTCCCTTCTCCAATTCGTTCCAAGATTTTATAATTTTCCATTGTTCAAATAAAATCTTTACATAAATTACTAGAAGTTAATGACTGCACTGCAATGTTTATACATGAATATATGTATCATGGGTAAATAATTAATTTTCATTACTTGGCCATGGTTTGTATATAATTTCAGGGTTTAGTTGCCATAGCAATGTGCTCTGTTCTTAACCTCACATTAAAAATTGAAAAGTATACAAATGTATATCAACAAATTAGTTACCACCGTGCTTGTATAATTTTCTGCCCAACAGTGGTTCAGGAACTAATATACTAATATATTCCATAATATTTATCATTTTAGTAATGAAATAGATTCTTGATACAGATATTTCATTATCTATTTGACATTAGATTTTTTTATAATTGAAACCTTCAGAACAAAAATGTCTTTAATTTAATTTAAGTGAGATTCAAATTGAAAATTAATCACACCAAACACTTTGAATAATAGGTGTTAACAATTTTTTAGATTTTGTATGTAGTTTACTGTATATTTTTATATCTGAACAATTTTTCAAACAGAAAACTTTGAAATATGAAGTGTAGCACCTTTTCTGAAAACATTTTTTTATTATCTAGTTTTGTACATTGGAGAGGTCATTTTATAACTTTCCAGTTTTCATAATTTGAAAAAAATCAAATATTTACAAGATACTTTAGTGTTATTGATTTCATTACTTTTAATTTCTACTATAATTATTTATTTAAACAGAAAATGTTATTTTTATGCATTTTGGATCTATACTCTGACCCACAAGAGTGTAATAGGTGAATAAGTTATTAATTTGTTGATTTTCTAAATAGTTTGCAGAATTTAATGGGCAAAAGAGAGAGAACTGATTAATTTATAGCATTATGAATAATTATATTTTAAATTTGTATGCTTAATAATTCCCAACTTTAATAATGTAGTTGATAAATAATTAGTTTTAAAAATCGAGCATAATTTAGAAAAAAAAAAGTAAAGACCAGGAATATTTAAGTTAATGATTAACATTTGAAATTTTGATAAACTTATATAATACACGTAAATATAACTTTTTAACCAAAAATGCGTGCAAATGTAACAGGTTCATTAAAGTTGCACTAAGTTACTAAATAGATGTAATTAGAGTAATAGAGTAATTTTTTAAAATTGTTTTTAGATTTAATTTTAAAATAAGTCTTAAGTATTACCAGCTTTTCACAAATTATGTATAAATGAACTTCATAGAATTGTTTTTCGTTAGCAATGGTTCATTCAATTGTTACTTTAAGATATTAATTACTTAACTTTGTGTATTGAATTTTTATTTTAGTAAACTGTACATTAAAAATACACAAAATAGAACTATCAGGTTTCATTAATTTCAATAAATTATATTGTCAATAGTAACAATGAATTTTAATGGTAGTATAGAAATTAATGATATAAATAAATAAAAAATGTTTTTTTTTTTATTTTGTGAATACAAACATTATAAATATGATAAGAATACAGTTTTCAATTAAATACCACATTTATGTTAGTTAAAAAGGAAATGGATATAAAGAAAATAAGAAATAAAAACAAATTGTTTAAAATAATTTTGTTTATTAGTCCAATCATGCCTTAGATTTACCAGCTTTACCAATTGGTACTGCCTTAGCAGCAACAGGTTTGGGTTTTTTACCCTTGTCATCTGTCTTGGTCTTAGGTTTTGGCTTAGGCAATTGCTTTTTGCACCTCTTGGTAGGTGGGGCACCATCCCGGGCGGCGAGTCGCTTTCTATATGCTTCCAATTTTTTTTCATGGATATCACGTAAACCCTTAACTGCAATAACCTTCTTTGCCTTGATTTTAGCAGCACGTAATACTTTCTTCTCGGCGATAAAACGCTTCAATATCTTCTCCCCCTTTTCTGTAGTTGGTTTCTAAACAACAAATTATAAAATTACCCAACTAAACAAATTATTTATTGCCAAATTTATTTACTATGGATAAAATAAAACTTATTATTATCCTAAACAAAATCAGACAATTGGTAAATGTTTCACTTACGCCTTCTTTTTTAGCCAAATAAGTTTCACGAGCCAACGCTCTTAATTTATTTTCTTGGCTTGCAACACGTTTCTGGACAGTTATGTAAGGATTCAATCTTAACATTGTACGCACATGTTTCAATGGATTTAACTTGCGAGTACGACGTATTGATCCAGTCCTAAAAAAAAAAAAATTTGTGAGGCCTGTAGTTAACGTTTATAAAAACCAAAAAATGATTACAAATAATTTGATTATTTGAATCAGCAATTAATAAAACAGCATTTTTTTAAAAATATCATAATCAACCTTATTTTCACGTCATTTTTCAACTACTCTATTATCTCCAATAAATGTATTTTTTATTATTATAATTAAATGAAGAAATTCAATTGTATTACGAGGATAACAAATTATTGAATCAGTAATTAAAACAAAGCATAATTTTAAATATCATAATACTTTCAAAAATATAATATACATCATGTTCAATACATACGAAAATAAAATTATCAATCATTATAATATAAACTAATTCAAGTGAATGTGTTAAGTCTACATAGTTGTTAAGTAAAAAATAATTGGATCAGAAATTAAAACAAAGCATAATTTTTAAAAATCATCATATTTCAAAAAATAAAATTTACATCATGTCCAATTTGGTGTATTATTAAAATATTAGCAATAAATATTTTTTATCAATTTCACACATTGAGAATTTGATTCCTATACATCAATCAGTAATTTTTAAAAAAAATGTTTATACTATCAAGATATTATTATTATATTATTATATTTATATTATCTGTATTACAGATCAACAAATATTTTCATATGTATTAATATTATTAAATCAGAAGTTTAAAAAAAACTTGTATGTTATCATATAATGTCAATAACACGGACCAAGCATTCTTCTCATCATATTATTTAACTACACTAAAAATATAAATACTTTATTGTCAAATCAGAAGTTAAAACAACTTGTATGTTATCATATAATGTCAATAACACGGACCAAGCATTCTTCTCATCATATTATATAACTACATTAGAAATATTAATACTTTATTATCAAATCAGAAGTTTAAAAATCTTGTATGTTATCATATAATATCAATAACACGGACCAAGTTTATCTCATCATATGCAATACTTAAATTTCATTATATATATTAACATAATTATCTCAACATGTAATTTAATTTTATAGTGATTAAATATATGTATTGCATCTTACCTCTTAGGTGGCAAATATTTCTTGAGTTCATCAGATTTGAAAATCCTAGTCAGATCGGTATTTGACATTTTGGGGAATGGTAAATTGTAACCGCTCTTAAGAGTTGATTTTTTATCCCATGTACCATAAAGATCATCTAACTTTTGGAAAGCAGATTGTGTCCAAATGATAAAACGTCCAACATGACCACCAGGAGCCAAATGCAACAAGTTTAATTTCCTGATATTGATCAAATCTACACCAGGAATGTTACGGAAAGCCTTCCTTAAACCCTAATAAAAATAAAAAAAATCTATTAAATCTAAACCAAATACATAAGAAATACTATCCTACAAAATCATTTTACAAATTTAATAAAGTTTTATTATTTAAATATCTATCATAAAGATTAATTGTTAGAATCTGAAGGAAATAAAGAATTATTAAATCACTTGCACATAAATAAAAATTGTTCTCTGTTATTAAAACTAGATTATAAACAAATTTAAAATTTAAATAAATTAAATCAATTGCAAAGCCTCACATTATTTGCAAATACATGATTTAAAACTGCCTTAGAGTATATTATCAATACATAAACAAAGAGTAGATACTAAGAAACATTCCTTAATTATGCTCAACAATCAAAAATAAAAATATTCATATTAACACATGTGATTTACCATTTTATTCTTAATTTTTGAGATTTGTTTATGAACTGAAGAGAATGAGTTATATTATGTTGTCACATAAATGACAATAAACAACATTATAATTTGGACATGCAATAAATAATTTTCAATTTTGCACTCATAAAAATTACAAATTAATAATTAAAGTGAGAATTTATATCATAGTATTTTAAAAAGTTTGTTGTTTAATTTCAATGGAACCCAAAAGATGCAAGTATTAAAATATCTAGGGTACGCCTTGAAATAAAAATTTAATTTTGCACACGTACGGTAACATTTCAATAAATTATTAATATTGATGTTGGACATTTATATGTGCATTTAAAATGTTTCTTACACTACAAATTTTAAGTGCTAATAATCATGAACACACTTTTCAAATTTTGTAATTATTTTGGAGTGTGCAGCAAATAAATAATTAAAGCGGCGACTGTAAAATAATTTTTAATTTAGCACAATAAGACCACTCATAAGAATTACGAATCAATAATTAAAGTGTGAAATTGTGCAATAATACATTTAAAATTTTGTTATGTTTAATTTCAATGGAACCCAAAAGATGCAAGTATTAATATATCTAGGGTACGCCTTGAAATAAAAATTTAATTTTGCACACGTACGGTAACATTTCAGTAAATTTTCAATATTGATGTTGGACATTTATATGTGCTTTCAATATACCATTCTTATTAGTATTATATTGACTTTAAAATATATAGAAGTGATTATGAATTTAAAATTAATTAACTTTTAAATTTTGTAATTATTTTGGAGTATGCAGCAAATAAATAACTATAGCAGCGACTGTGAAATATTAAGTTTTTAATGTTGCACAATAAGAACACTCAAAAAATTATGAATCAACATTAAAGTGTGAAATTGTGCCAGTGTTTTAAAATTGTAATTACCAATGGTCAATTGGAACTAAAGTTTAATTTCTGAGTTAAAAAATTCAAGTAGTTTTGGTTGTAAAAGTAATATATAATGTTTCAATGTTTTATTATTACACATGTTATAATTTGTATGGTAAGTTTGTCCCCAATACAAGCACAAGCCGACTAGGAAAGATCAGACCTCAAATTGTATAGCACAATAAGAATGTATGAGTATAAATCATAATTATTTAACTCTATATAATAAAGTGCATTCAGGATTTAAGAATAATTGGATAAAAAAAAAAAATAATAATATCCTACTTGATCTTTGCTGTATACAATCAATGGTCCTCTGCGTTGAACATGACGACGATTGCGCATTTTTCCTTTACCTGCTCGTATACGCCGAGACTTGATCACCTACACAGAAATAGTTTAAGTACAAAAGTACAAATGTAATTTAATTCTTTGAATTCTTATTCTCATCAATTATTTACCTTTTGGACATCATTCCATGCTTTAATACGATGTAAGAAAATGGTAGCTTGCTTTGTTTTAGTGTATTCTTGTATCTTATCAGAAACAACCAATGGAAATTCAGGTATTTCCTGAACCAAATGACCTTAAATAATATAATAGAAATTTTAAATTAATAAACAAATAAATATTATTTAATATATTTAATTCAAAGAAACTATTATAAAAATACTGCTAACATTTTGCTGAAACATGTAAGATACTCTTGCCGCCACAATTAATAATAAAATTAAATGAGGCAACGCCTAGAAAGCACAAAATTAATATATGCACTAAACGATCAAATGGTTCTGTACGAATACATATGTATTTGACTACACCATGTGCAAGTTTAGTACTTCTTCAACCTATACTAATAATATTTCGTACTTAAATAAGAATCAGTTTATGGTTTTAAATTTCTCTATATAATAGATCACACAAAATGCATATTTTATATGTTAATATAATCAGACAGTGTCAACGTAAAAGTAATCATTGAAATCATAACCCAATGCTCTGTAAAGAATGTCATCATTTTAAACAAAACCTTATAATTAATAGAAAATTATATGATACTCTTGCCGCCACCACTAATACTAAAATTAAGTGAGGCAACGCCTAGAAAGCACAAGGTTAATATATGCACTAAACGATCAAATGGTTTTGTGCGAATACATAAGTATAAGACTATGCCATGTGCAGTATAAATTTCACAATTTATAAAAATAATATACATTTTCAGTTTTTCATTAAAATGTACTCTACAGCTATAGCTCACAAAAAACAAAATTTAAATTTAATTATTATCAGACTGTGTCAACGTAAAAGTAATCATTGAAATCATAACCCAATGCTCTGTAAAGAATGTCATCATAAGAAAAAAAAAAAAAATTAATTAGCAATATAACACTATGTTGTCATTTTGTAATGCTGAAACAATATGTAATTTATTCTACAGTTAATTTGCATTATTATTTCAAACATTATGTAATTTTACAACTGTTGCTTGATTATTAGAATACACTCGATCTAAAAAATTTTGAATGTACTCGACTAGATATTACATAAATAAATACTTGTTAAGTAATCACAGGCAATTATAACCCAGTGCTTTAAGCAGTGACATCACTGTACATTAACAATAGGAAACAAAATTTAAAACTTAGAGAAATATTATCATAAACAATACTAAATTTATTCAATTTCATTGGAACTCTTAAAAAAATAAACAATTTTATAAGAGTACGCTGATGAAATTAATTTAATTTAGCACACTTTAAAACATAATAAACTAATAATTTTGTTCAAATGTGGACATTTAAGGTACATGTAAACTCTTTTAATTCTTCAATAAAATAGAATTACCTTTAGACATAACAAGAGCAGGTACACCAGAAGCAGCAATTGCTGAAACTGTAGCATAACGTTTTTGTGTAACATTAACTTTTCTATGCCAACGCCTCCATATACGGGTCGGGGCAAACATTCGACCACCACGACACATGTTACCAAAGGCTCCTTGACCACTGCGATGAGTACCACCACCACGGACACGGGGAATACGAGCAACAGCACGTCCAGTACCCCATGATTCAGCACTAGTTTGATGACCTAAATGCATAATATAATTATAACACAAGGGGAAGAAATTAAGAAATATTTGATGATATAGTTATCATAAAATATTAGCTTACCGGCTAGTTTGCTAACTGCATAGGGTTGTCTACTGTTCTTTGAAATATTGTCGTGGACAAAGCTAACCACATCTGGTCTGATAGGTGCCTTGAACACAGTAGCAAGAGCTACAGTTTCTCCAGTTTCTTCATTTTTCTCACTATACACAGAAACTAACGGCCGAGCTGTAGATAAAGCCTAAAAGTAATAATTATTAATTGTTTAAGGGAACTACTTCAATGTAATACAATTTTACATGTGTTTTGATAAAATAGGATTATTAACAACCTATCAAAAAAACTAAAATTATTAATAAATTTACACTAAAAATGATTCAGTTATAATAGTAAATAAATATTTAATAATAGGATAGTATTTTGTAACCCAATACAGGTATTTTAAACATTCTAACATTATTTTTTTGTAAAACTTTTTAATGAAATTTAACTATTTTAACATATAAAATTAAAGTACTTTTATACTAACGTAAAAGTACAATGTATATATTAAAAGTGAAAACGCGTATAATTACAAATTAATGACAATACGTATAAAAAATTATATTATATCGAAAGTGAGGTTAGGTCAACAAATTTAACAAATTACAACAAATACTCGAATATATCACAAAATTGTAAGTCGATGGCTAGATAGTTGATCAAGTTAATATTTCGACTACAGATAGAAATTAAGAAGAAACTATTAGTATTATTAAATTATTATAGAGTCCACATGGCCGAACATGGGCTGATGTAACAGATTCTATCACCACGATTTATAGTCACTACGGAACAATTAATAAGGGTAAATAAACAATAATTTATAACGAATAAGAATACTTAAATAAAAACTTACCATAGCGTTGTCCCTAAAAGCTAAAAATTTATATACTTAATAAAATTAAAACCATCCAGTCATGAACGACTTGAACGGAAAACGATAGAGAAAGATGATCACACGGGCAATATGCACTTCGTATAACACATAAAACGACTACGACATCAATTACGGTTGGTGGGGAAGACATGTACCGCTCCATGGAAGTAATAACAAATATCAATGGAAGAAAAAAAACGAATGCTTTTTCATGTTTATTATTTTTCGCGCCAAATATAATGTGTTTAAGTAGGACATAGAATAAAAAATATAATATAACTATTAATTATGACAAGACAAATAATTAACTGATAAAGAACTTGTAGCAATGTAATTTAATGATGTAGTCAAAGAAGCAGGTCTTTTCCTATTCTAAAACATGCTCGCTGTATTGTTTTGGCACGATGTACAACAAGTACAAAGTATCGAAAGATACTTAAATACTTTAAGGAGTATCAAGACGTGGCTACGTTCAACTATGATAGAAAATTGTTTTTGAATAGTATGATATAATATTTAACGTTTACAAATTTAAAAAAAATCACCATTTCCTATAATAATGTAATTATTAATAAAAATTTACTTGGACATGCATGTTTCAGGTCTTTGTGTGTTGAGTGTATACATATAATTGGTTTTTGAAAAAAATAATTTCAAGAAGCAATACTGAACAGATTAATTGAATATCCACGACGACTTGCACTGATTTAAAATACAAAATCTATCATGCATTTTTGTCAGATCTACCTCATAAGTTATAATTTATAATGAACAATATGATAAAACATTTGACATAAGTACCTATGTAAACATTTTAAAATGTACTTAAAAAATAACATTAAATATGTCTTGATTATTGACTGATAAAATTTTTAGCTGCACCTTTTAATGAATAATTACTCACCTTTGCATATTTTAATTTATAAAAATAGTGTTTTTTTAATACTATTAATAAATATTAATCGTATTATTGGTATTGCATAATACTACCAATATTGTAATAATAATAATACCTAACTTAACCTTTTATAATTTATATCTATATGTAACGGTATGTGTCGATTTTGACCAAACTTCAAGGAGGAGGGAGATAACTGCGGATTTGTTTCGTATCACCCTATAATTCACTTCCTAAAATTTACCATAATATCTGCTATTGAAAAATGACTTCAAATGTAATTTGCTTTCTCTCATGTGTATACCTCAAATTACAGCATTAAGCATTGGCATTAGGCTCACCAATCTAACTAAAACATATGATACATGTATTAAATATATTAAATAAATATTTAAATAATTTAACTTAACAACAAAACAATTTAATATTAAATAAAAACGTCCTAAGATAATGGAGACGGGTAATGATAATGCAGCCACTATTATAGGTAATTTAATGTATATCTATAAGCAACGATAAACCATTGCTAACAAAAAAACGATTCTGAGCGCACTTCAGTTGATAGTGATGCTTTGTCAAAAATATATATGTCATATTATGATAATTTAATAATTAAATAGGCATTATATATTTTCTTTAATAATATTTGTTTAATATTGTATTGATTTTCTCATTTTTCCCGGTATCCCCAGGTTTTTCCCGGATTATCACATTTGCTAAAAAGACTTTTCAAAAAATCAAAAAATGACCACCTTAAAGTACCTTCCTAGTCAAATTTACTTTCAGAAAAAATGCTATCATTGTAAATTGGAGCAAAATTGCTGGTAGAAAAGTTGTACACAGAAAAAATAGACCATAATATTTGTTTACTAATACCTACATTTCGTATATTTTCTGTTTTTCCGACATTTTATCACGGTTTTTCCCAGATATTATGAAAACCGCTGAGAAAATTAAAAAATTACCTCCCAAAAGTACCATCTGGACAAAATTCTCTTTCAAAAATGGCACTGCTCGTATATATCGGGGTAAGATTTATGGTTGAATTTTTGTACACAGGATATAAAAAAAATATAATATTTTAATAAAACCAATACATTGTTTGCTACACTCAGAATTTAAAAAACAAATATAATATTATAGATTCTGAATGGAAAGAAGAAGTTTACGATTTTACAAAGGTTATTTTTTTTTTCTGTGGACAACTTTTTTACTAGAGAACTTGTTCCGGTTTTTACGTGTAGCAACTTTTCTGAAAGGAAATCGTTGTTGGGAGGTTCCTTTAAGAGGTCATTTGACCTTATCAAATGCGAAAAACTGAAAAAGAAACGGTAAAATGTACTAAATATATTTGAATAATATTACGATTTTTTTTTTCTGTGGACAACTTTTCTACCAGTAATTTTGCTCCAACTTATAATGATAGCAAATTTTTAAAGTAAATTTCACTGAGGAGGTACTTTGGAAAGGTCATTTTTCGATTTTCTCCGAAGTTTTTTTAGGAAATGTAAAAAACTAGGAAAAACGTAGGGAAACCGGGGAAATCGGTAAAACATAAAACAAATATTATTAAAAAAATTAACAGAGTCTACCTTATTATTTTACTATAATATGGCATATTTATTGTTGATAAAGCATCACTATCAACTGAACTTCCCTCAAAATCGTTTTTTCTTAAGCAATGGATTATCGTTGCTTACAGGTATGCATTAAATTACATATAGCAGTGACTGCACCCGCCCCCATTATTCTAGGATGTTTTTATTTTATTATATAATTCAAAAAGTTATATTATTAAAGTGTGATATTTTATTATTTTTAGTCACGAGTACCGATGTTCGAAAATAAATGTCGGTACTCCAATATGTTCCGGTTTTAAGAAATTATTATTTAATTTCGACAATTGTTTCGAATAATACCTGTAATGATGATGCAATGATGACAAAACTTTTTACAACAAATATCCAAATATTTATTAGTTATTTGTTTTATTAATGTTTTTTTTTATAATAAATGTATAATTTATAAGAAAAATAAATGCAATTTGTTTTGTATTGTTTTAGTTTATAAAATAATGAGTCAGGTTTTTTTTTTAATACATATAGATTGTATAGGTATATCACATGATGCAATCACATTTTTAGTCTAATTTTATTTGTTATTTTTCTATTCGTCCCGGATTTGCTTTATGCAATTATCATTATGGCAACTCTATATATATATATATGTGTGGTTTAATCACAGACTAGATTAAATCAAAAAGGTCTCTCTCGATTAAGATCTTAAGGTCGGAACACTTCCCTATTTAACAACGTAAAATAATTTGATCACTTCTAAGCCTTTGAAGAGTACATTTTAGTTGAGTTTATCGCCGCTATTTTTTTAGGCACCTCGAATAAAATTTTATTAAGGTTATGTAAAAAAAAATAAATATTTTAGCGGCAAACGAAGTTTAAATATCATAATTATTATTATTGTAATTGAAATTATAAATATTAATATATTATATAATATACAAGAATATATCTTATAAGTTGTAAGATTCAATATTGATACAATATGTATTACATGTATTAAATTATTAAACCGCATAGAGGTATAAATAGATACTATGCATAGGTAGGTACATCGTACGTGGAAATAGAAAATGAATTACTTTGTATCAGATCGATTATTTTAATTTGAAGGCCCGATTTTGGTTCGATAAACATTAAAATCAGTCAATACCTCTTTTGAACTGATAACACAATGCATTTTATAACTTCTCACAAATTATTCTTATCAAACAAATTTTATTATACGTTTATAGCATGTAATATTATTTTTATAACATAACTTAATATTATTATACAAAATATTATTATTAACTACCTGTAACCACCATTTTTATAATATTCCTCTATGTATTTAAATACATTATAATCATCTTTCATCATCAATATTGATTCATCCATTCAACTAATAATTTTAAAACCATGTGTTTTTTCGGATTGATACATTTTTATTTTATTTCACTTTAAAAAAATATGTTTAATTAGTAACACGAGAATAAATTGATTCCAATAATTGGCATTAGTCTATAGAAAGGTAAAACTCGAATATAATTATGAAGTTTGAACTTTAAATTCAAACTCAGAAATATGTTGTAACTATCTATACCTATTTAGATATTATATTGTATATACAAAAATCGGACGTATTGAAACGTATTATTATTATACACTTATATATTAGTTAGGTAAGTATTACATTTTTTATTATTTTAAATATATATTATTATCTCGGTCTCTTCCACGGTCTTTTCTATTAGCAGAAGAACATTTCATCGTATTGAAACAACGTAGGAATAGTACAATTGTCTTGTTTAATGAAACTCATCGAATGGGGGTCTATATTGAGCTTTTTTAAGCCTTCCAAGATACTGGTCCATATAGTCGCCTTGCCCGGATGCGTTTTACGACACCAGATGATGTAAAATGGATCCGGAGCATTAGCTGAAAATAAAATAATAACAACGAATTGTATTTTTATAATTATTATTTTTTTAAAAACAGTTACCTAAATCGAAATAATTAATAATATAAAACAAAAAGAAAGAAAAAAGATGTATATGATGTTATAAAGATGTTACGATCAAAAGCCGAAATCGGGCAAATCTCAGAAATATGAAAAATTGAAATTTATGGACATTATAGTTTTGCCCAAATGATGTTGGTCACTATACTATATATTATAGATTTGTCCGAAATATGACGTTTTGCCCAAGTATCGTGGACATTTCGCGTTTTGCTCGGGCATTTTTGAAATTTGCATGATTTTGGCGTTTACCCGTAACGGCCGTAACATTATATTCATAATATGTATATATTTTAATACTAAAGTAATATTAATCTTTTTTTCTTCTACAAACCAATCTATGATGACTATATTACGTTTGGACATTCACATCGATATCCCTTTATGTATTATAGACAAAAAATTGTCCAAGTCATATTGTCACTACTTTTTGGTAACGCTGATAAAATTACCCAAGAAATAATAAATACTAAATTATTTTATTGACTATAGCCTATAGCTGTGATTGAAAAATTATTGCCAAAAAAATTCCAAAGAGGGGCGATCTACCAATCGCCCCCCCCCCTCAAATACGTCACTTATACATCCAACAATTAATAAAGGACCAAGGATGTGATCCATATATAAGAGAAAAAAGAAAGCGAATAATAGAGACAGATAATTTCAAAATATAGGTACCTACAAACTTTTATGAACAAACAACTGTGTAACCAAAATGTATTCTGCTCATTAAGTCGGCAGTTTAACTTAATATAACATTGGTTTGATTCCTCCCCCCTCGAAAAAAAAATTAACCAAGCCCTCCGAAATAATTCTTATCAAGTAAATACTAACTATATATAATCAATAGAATTAGGTGTTAAGGCCCCCCTCAAAATGTACTATAATATAATAGCTAAACTACAATTTGGTAACTAAATAAACGTTAACAAATTATTAAGTAGGTACGTACATGTTTTAAGTTGGGTGATCATGTAGAAGTTTTCAGCATTCCAATCAATAATACTCAGATGATATTTTGTAAACACTAAAACATATTATAGGTAATTAACGCAATTAAATTGTTAAAATTGAAATAACCGAGTGTTGTTTGGAAAAAAATTAATCATAAATCATAACTAGAGTACGGATTTTGAAGGCATTTTTTTTTCTATTGCTCTATAATGAAGCTATGTCAACTACAAATTAAATTTATACTACTTAAAATAAAATGCAGGACATTTTGATTATTTTGTATATTAATGCTTTTTTGGGTATTTTAGGTAGTTTTTTTTGCTTTTAAGTTATATTTTCAAAATGTGTTCTAAATAATCGTATTTGAAATGCTAATATTTATTTTTATATTATATGTGTTCCAATGTTAATGACTGGCTCAATTGATTTTATCTCATTATGTTTGATTTATGGATATATTTATCGATGTAATTTAAATAATGTGATTCACGTATCGTATGGTATATAGTAGATTTATCAATTTATCTTGAAACGACGAAAAACACAAAAGTATGCTTTTGCTCTGAAAAATATTTACTCAGAATTACAGTTTAGTTTTTTTTGTAACACTGTATTGCTCGTTATTCTTACCGATCGTCATTTATAAAATGCCAAAAATTATTAATTGTAATGCTTTTTTGGAAGAGTTATACAGCTTTAATACTTTTTTTTTTTTAGTGCTTTTCTTTAGTTTTTTATTGCTTTAAAATCTGTACTCTATTCATAAAAATCTTTCGAATACTTACTCGGACATCCATTAACGTTTTGTGTAATAGTGATTTGAGGGAATACTTCTAATACGGTTGCTGGTACTGAAGCCTCTATAAAATATGTGTATATTTTTAACATTTTATTTGGTATCAAGCATATAATAAAATGGCAATAATTATTTTTTGTTGATGTATATTTTGATGGAAAATATAAATTTATAATAATATTAAATAGTGTAGCAACCGAAGGTTGGTCATAAGTTGCGATTAGGAGGGAGGGGCTTTCCCCCCTTAAAATTATCCATAAACCACTTAAAATTATTTTTCTAACCTTCTTTTAAAAATGATATTGACCCCGAAATTAGAATCACTTTTTACAGCTTATTACGTTTTTATGTGTGATAACGAATACACATTTATAATACAATAGTGATGATGTGTTTTGATTACTACAACTAAAATTGATTAGTGATTTTAGACCCCCTAAAATTCAATCAAATCTTAGCCTACGGGGGGAGGGGGAGTTATAATATTGTAATTTTAAACGTGACTTATTTAGTTAATTTTAGTTTCGCCACGATAGTACTTATTATTTGTATTACCTCGCGATTATTTATTTATCCCAATGTTTTAATAAAGACATCGGGAGAAATGTTATTATGGGAATAAATTACTTCTATGTATACAAGGCTATATTATAATCTATATACATTTTACCGGAAATAAAGTAAAAAAATTAAGACTTTAATAAAATAATATTGTAAAATATAAAACTGCGTATCACTTACGACCGATAATGAAACCATTTAATTCCTTATTATCTGGAGTCTCTGCTGATGCAGCGCCCATATGTGCTGTTAATACCAAAGTGCTAAAAAATAAAATAAATTTTAATACAATAAATAGTTCTTTTATCACATTTTAACTCTTTAGACAACTACATACTCCATATTTTCTGACGAACCGATTACTTCCCAGCTACTGTCTGCAAGTTCACGAATGTCCATTGATGTACAACTACACGGAGCTTTATTATCTATAGTTAAACAAAAAAAATGTTTTAATTTGTGTACATAATGTTTATATTCAATATCAATTCTTATCCATTTATATTTGTTATTCGAACATAATTTTATATAATTAAATTATAAATTAAGTAAAAATATGTAGTATGAAAGTTTATAATTTTAATTAGTACAACTATCGGTAAACACAAAGATGGTAACTCTACCTAGATTAAAATCAAACTTGGAAATGACATAGAAAAAAAAAAGACGGACATACTTCACACCAGGATGTGCCATTGCTCTAGGTGAGAAGTTGAGAAGATAGTAGGGGAAAAATTTAATGTATATCTATACGCAACGGTTAACCATTGCTAACGAAAAGAACGATTCTGAGCACGGTTGATAGTGTTGCTTTGTCCACAATATCTTATATATGTCATATTATGGTAAAATAATTACATATATGCATTATATATTTTCTTTAATTATATTTGTTTAATATTGTACCTATTTCCCCGTTTTCCTACGTTTTTTTCTATTGGAAAAATCAAAAAAATGACCTCCCTAAAATATTTTCTTAGCCAGATTTATTTTCAGAAAAAATGTTATCATTTTAAATCGGAGTGAAATTTCTAATCAAAAAATTGCCCAAATAAAAAAAAAATTAAAAAACCATCATTTTAAAACTAATACACGAGTATAACCGCTATTGTGAGTGGGAAGTAAGGTAGGTAGGATACATAGTTATTTAATTTATATCTGTACACGAAGATTAAGTGTTGCTAAAGAAAAATGATTCGGAGCGAAGTTTGGTAAGACATAATTTGAAATGCAGTAATTTTTACGATTTTCGTCAAAATTTGATATTAGAACGCTCATGAAAAAATAACTAATGCAGTAAACTCAATTTTTTTTTTAGACCTCTACGTAAAACTTATAATGTACCTTGAATTAAATTTTCAAGCATTTCTCTTAAGTCATATAATTGTAATAACAGATACTTATACCAAATAAAAACATGAAAATATCAAATTGGCCAAAATAAGTGTTTTTTGAAAACTACAGGTCTCTACAATATTTTTAACTGAATAACAAAAACGTTTTTTTCTAGTTTTTCATAATTATTAAGAAAAATATACGGGAAACTCAAACGAAGACTTTTTTACTCAAGACAACATTTTCTTTCAGAAAATATGCTATTATTTATTTATTTATTTATTACATTATTTATTATAGAAATTATTTTATCTTGTAAAAATGATATTTTCCATCAAAATTTAATGTAGAGTATTTCTCATTAAATAAATAATAATATTATGTTAAAACTTATTATATTCTATGTTACTAAATATGTATAATGTATATAATATTTTTGACCTTAATAAGTTATTTATAAAAAATAAAACCAAGTTGTAAATATATAATATATTATATATATATATATATACATAAAAATGGTTCATACGAATTATAAACCAAAGAAATCGTACTTGTCACAATATTACAAGGATCATTACTGCTGACCTCTGTTGCCATAACTGCATACCATTTGCCATTGGGACAGATCTAAAAAAAAAAAAGGTAAGATAGCGGGGACAGGTGCAACCACTGGTGTTGGTGCGAAGTTTGGAAGGTAGGACATAGACGGGAATTTAATGTATATCTGTAAGCAACGATAAACCGTTGCTTACGAAAAAAACATTCTGAGCTGAGTTCAGTTGATAGTGATGCTTTGTCAACAATATATTATATGTCATATTATGATAAAATAATTAAATAGGCATTAAATATTTCTTTATTTATTTAATATTGTATCGATTTTTCACAATTACTAGAAAACTCTTAGGGAACTCGAAAAATGACCTCCATAAAGTACCTCCCCAATGAAATTTCCTTTCAGAAACTTTGTTTCATTAAAAGTAGGAGCAAAATTGAATTATTGAAAACATAATTGTAAGATTATAATTATTATATTTTGTAAATTTTCCCGATTTTTCTTGTTTTCAAATTTGAAGATAAAATTCAGAGAAAATTGAAAAAAGACCTCCCCACGCCGATTTCCTTTCAGAAAAGGTGCTACACGTAGAAATCCTTCTGGTAGAAAAGTTGCACACATATAAAAAAAATAAATAAACATATTTGTAAATCAAAAGCTTCTTCGCTCCACTCAGAATCTAAAATATCAAGACCCTTTGTTTTATTTTTATCTTGGACGTGATTGAAAAACATATCTACCTAAGGTACTGCAATGATTTCCAGAATAGCAATACTTATGTATAAAGGCGTTTCAAAAATATAATTTTGTACTAAAATAAAAATACATTACTTTTGAATCCTGTGTGGAACAAACGTCGGCTGGCGGTGGTGCTAATGGTGTTATTATTGTTGGAAAACTGGTTATTGGCGGCGTGTTCATCTCAGGACCATCAGACACTACAACGTGAAATTTTCCAACGGCGGCAAACAAAACTATCAAACACATTGATGGCCGATTCGCCATTATTACGGTTTCTTTAATGACACTTCTGAAAATAGCGTTATTTCGATTGAAATTCAATTGAATTAGGTATCCATATTACATTAATTGTAATATTATTAAATTGTAATAATAATAAAATAGTAGAGTTTGAACAGTTGTATAGGTAATTAATATGAACCAATGTTGTAATAAAACGAAAATTAAATTTTTAGTTTAAACAGATGGAATTTTATAAATTTTGTATTTGTTTTGAAAAATAAATATTTACTTTATCGTGTATTACCCACCTAATTATTTTGCCATACTAAACGATATTAATTAAATACAATTATTTTACATTTAATTAACACGTCAACATACTAAATAAAAAAAAAATAAAAAAAATATTGTTTCATTATTATAGATTATTTTTTAAGTATAAATTATAAAATGGTATTTTTTAATAAAATTTTTTTTTGGTTAGTAGAAAAATTAATATAATTTTTGCTTTATAATTCAACATACATTTTTTTTTTCAAATAGGTATTATTTCTGGTACTCAATGGTTGAATGAAATTAATTGGTAGAAAGGTATAATGAGTATTAGATAGGTAATATTAGTAAAATTTTAACGAGTTACTACTTTTGAAAAGTAATTTGTCTAAGAATAAAGATCGTAATAACTAGTGAATATTTTATTATTATTATGGTGCAAGTAAAAACGAAATGGGTCACACGTGTTGATGTACGTTTTTCTTCAGAATGACCGTCCTTCAGACGGTTATTTTTTGAAATATATACCAACCTAGTTACAGTTTTATTCATACACAACCCAATCAAATTACAAAAAAAAAGCACAGAATAAATTATAAAAAGACATCGGTAAAAAAGTCACTCTCAAAAAATTATTAGTCACAATTACCGTGTACGTCATAAAAACAATTGTACGATGACAATTGGTAAATATATATTCACACATTTAGTTACACCTAAATTTATTCATTTCAAAACATTATAGTAAAATATCCCAATATTTTATGTTTACGAGTACCTACGTGCAAAGATCGTTAAAAAAAAATCAGCCGATTTAAAATTGTTAATACTTAAACAAACATATAGTAACTAACAGTAATGTACCCCCTGGGTATGTCACTAACTAAAAGGACTTAAAAAAAAAGTTGATATTGTTGATGGATGTGCTATACTGGTGTAGGTGGAAATTTGGGAATGTAGGTAGGATAAATAGTTTTTCGATTTTAATCTGTAAGCAACTATTGCTGATAAAATACGATTCTATAAGCGAAGTTATGTTTGATTAATAATTTGAAATACTGTAATTTTTATGTTTAGGTCAAAATTTGAACTTCAAAGTTCAAAAATAAAACTACTTCAACTCTACTTAAACTCAATTTTTTTTTTTTTGTATACATTACATTTAACTTACACAGAACGTTGTGTTAAATTATTAAAACAAAAATTAAATTAAAAAAATAAAATTGAAAATATTAATATAATAAAATTACAACAAAAAAAGAGGGACATACTTCGCGCGATTGATGGACCACTGTTGTAGGTGAGAAGTTGGTAAGGTAGGTATATAGTATATAGTGGGTAATTTAAAGTATATAATATGTACGCAAAGGCCATAAAATACATACAAAATAAAAAATATATTATATTAAGATCGACTTTTTCTTGTTGACCACTAAATACAACTTATAATGAACCTGTTTGGTCTAACAATTTTATTCTCTGGGTATCTATTAAATAAATATTGCGTAAAAAAACTCGCAAAATTAAAATCTCTAATAGCTTAAAAATAGTTCGAATGTTTTAAAAATTATCACGTCTATAAAAGGCAAATGTAATGTTTCTGTAAAAAAAAAAAAAAAAACAAAATGATAATATAATCAATATAATATAAATAATAAATAACTATAATTATCAGTCTATTTGCTGTGTTATCAATATTATGTTATGAAGTAAATAAGTTTAATATAAGTTTATTATATATTTTGTGTCCTAATATAAGTAAGTAGATTGAGTTAGTTTTCTGTGCATTAAGGAAACAGTAATGTTTGATAATTGTCTTGTGTTATGTGTATAATCAAAACTAGATGTTAGGTTATTTTTAATTATATAAATTACTAATGCTTTATGAAACAGTTTTTTTGATAATAGAACATTTAATTCTTTGTACAGATATTCAGTGCTATACAAATGATTCTTTTTTAAAATAATTTTTATTATTCTATTTTATATCATTTTTAATGGATTTAATGTTGTATCGTAGGCACCTCCCAAAATAGTAATACCATAGTTAATTATGGATTCTATTAAAACTTGGTACATAATTCTAATTTTCTTAATTTCAAGTTCATTAGTTAAATTTTTGAAAGCATAGATTATTTTTCTTAGTTTTATTGTTGTCTGTTAAATGTGGTCATGCCATTTGAGGTTATGGCACATTTCAATGTCTAAGTATTTACAAGATTTTACTATTTTTAATGAAGTTCGACATGTACAAGATATCAGATTTGAGCAGTCGTGTTCGTGAATACACAGGCTGATTATATCTGGTTAGTTTGAATTAAATATATAGTGTAATAAATAAGTTTTATCTAAATTTAATAATGCATCTTTAGATCGTTTATTTGGTTAGTTTGTATATTAAATAGGGTAGGAGAGAGGTTAGTACTTTGAGATACTCCACATATTAATAGTGATTCTAGACTTAAGGAATTATTTATTCAAACTCTTCATTTTCTTTTTTTTAAATACAATCTTAATAAGTCGTAGGCTGGACCTTAGATACTAAATTTATTAAAATTATTTAAAAGTATTATACTATTATAGTATTAAAATATATAAATATATGACGTATAAAATATTTTTACATCTATCTAAACATGTAACATCTATCATCAACATGTATATTATGTGACTATACTAATTCTCTGATTATATTATTATTTTGGTTTTTTTTATTTAATACCTTACTACTTACTTAGTACCTATGCTTATCTATAGGCTATAATTTAACTCAATGAACTGTGACCGCTGATAATTTTTTAAATAATAATAATAAGAAGCTGCTTAAATATATTTTAACTTATTCGTATACCTATACGTATAGGTTGGTGTTCTTTTTGTCATACCTCATGGTACCTAATTCTACTGTGTGATCAATCAAATAAAACACTCACACAGTGAATAAGTTACCTAGACTTATAACAAATTGTAAATGACCCATATACGTATATCACATTAAATACCAACATGGAACTTATACAAAAATAGTAAATAAATATTACGAGTAAAATACAATAAAATATAATTCGAAATAAAAGTCCGTTATTTTATGAATCTAGATAAAAATCGATTTGATTTGTATGCTACGTAATTAGGGGAAAATATAATTTTTTTTTTTTTAAAGTAATCTTACGAAAACACTCTTCGGCAACAATCACATTAACGTATACTATTATCTTTAGATGCCTAATACAATTTTAAAACATAGTATCTTGTTCTGAAAGACAGGCTTATAGAAAATATAATTTGTTATACACATATAAATGTTAATAATACGTTGTACGACTAAGATTCGTCCAAAACGGATAAGGCGTGCGTGCAAAAACGTAGATTATCAAAGATTAGTATTTTGAAATTTAAGGCAGCAGGTAGTTGCGCACGGCATTATAATTAACCAGCTCCCTAAAATCCCAAAGATTACTAAACCCTGCGTGTCGTGCGCGCGTCGGCGAGTTTCTTCGGCACTACAGTCCCCGTCGTTTGCATGATGCATCATAGAGTAGTAAACATCTTTAGCATATATTTTATATTTCACTAGCAAAAGATATTTAATCTACCCGAATGATTACACATAGCTATCGCTGCTGTAGGTATTCGACAACAATGAAACGGACGATTGCAGGTGGTCGGCTATATATAATTCGAAAATGGTGGGTATTTTTATATAAAAAAAAAAAAAAAAAACGTATAACATGTACAAATAAGAGTTTCGATCGATTGTTTACGCGATACCTACTTATACAGAGTTTAATAAATAATTAACAAAGAAAAAAAAAAACTTAAATTTCTTATTAAATACTATATTATATAAGATAATAAATAACATATAGGTATTATTGCGCCGGTACCGGAATCACCGCCCAATCGAAGATCGTCCGAAGAACCGTCAATTGGTAGTATAAATTCTAGTCACAATCTAAAACCGCGATACGAGTATCGCATAAATACGTGTCACTAAGAATTATACTAACAGTCGACGGCACCACAATAATGTCGCTGAGAACCGACGGCGCATACGGACATATTATTACAGGCGCCCGTCCGCGCGTACGTCGAAATTGCAGAAAAAAAAAAAATCGAATATTACCATACCTTGTACAATATTTATTGATGCGTTCGCGGCGCGAACGATCGGAATCAAAACGAAACGACTCCGGAAAAATACATGTCGTGACGGCAACACTATTATATACGTACCCCGGTGACGGTTTTCGTCGTTCTTCTAGTCCGCAAGACTCGCTCTTCGACCGGTTTCCGCGCGGTTCCGAAACGCCACTGTACTCGTACGGCACCGCCCGCGTACCTATATAGCCGGACCCGGAGAGAGAGAGAGAGAGAGAGAGAGAGCGAGTGAGATTGTGAGAGAGAGCGTGCAGAGGAGACGCGCACAAACGCACCGGGCGTAGAATTCGTATTATTGTTAACGCGCCGGGGGTTCGGGGGTTGCATTTTTCATTTTTTTTTTTTCTCTCTCGCTCTCTCTCTCTCTCGTCGTACGCGGAAGGTCATCGTGACGATGGCGCGACGGCCGGGCAATAACGAAACGCGCGGGTTCGGTATAGCGAAACGGGTAGGGACGCGCGAGGGACCGAGCTACACGGGCAGAGGTACCTGCCGCTGTTCGACGGTCCCGTCCGGTTCTTCGGCCGAGGCCGCGTTGCCCGAATCGAAATCGCCGTCGCGCGTACCGTACCGCATACCTCGCCCGCAACACCCGAACATTACAATACGACGAAGACGCGTCATTGTATTTTCCTGCACCGTCGCGCATTGTATTCGTGCCCGTGCACATGTCTAAAATATGTGCGTCGTCCGTCGTCGTGCGTTTCGTGTATTTTGTATTATATGCGAACTGGTATTGATGTAAGGGGACCCGGCGCGCGGGGTAGCAAAACGTTTGAAAAATGCGCGTGTTCCACGTGGGTACACGTTTTCAAACGCGCGCCGGCTGTCTTGTTCAAAACGGATTCCCGATGCCGGTTTCCCCGTCGTATCCCGTCCGGAACGTAGGTACCCGATACGCGAACCTACCCGCCGTACCGGCGACGGTCAAACGGGGGGAGGGGGGGAGGGTTAAAGAGAACGATCCCTCTCGTTAAGTAATTTTTCTTTAATACCATGAAATAATATATACAGAGCGATTTTTCAGGCATGCTCGACGCTTATCCCGCGTTTACGGATAAATTGTGCGTAAATTCAAATTCCGATATTTGTAAAATTTTTAAGCGTACACCGTGAAAGACGATATTTTCGAATAATCGGATTTTTCACAACACTTATAATAGGAGTATCCTCTGTAAACAATGTTTATTTATCTAATGAGAACCTGTACATGTTTTAAATGCAAATTGCCTGCAGGATGATTCGTCTAAAAATAACCAACTTGTTTATTAACTTTGTTAACTGAAAATAATAAACGAGTTATTTTCGTAAATTTGCTCGTTCTTTCTACGTTTTATTTTTCGGTTTTTCTCAATTATTAAAAATACTGCAGAGGAAATCAAAAAACGACTTCAAAAACTACATACCATACTCACCGAGTAAATTCAAAATTCAACAAAAATAGGTCTCTCGTCGTTTTTCTATTAGAGCAACATTTCTGGTAGAAAATGTACCGCGTGAAAATTTAAAATAATAAAATCGTACGCCGTAAATTTATTCGTTTTTCATTTCCCGGTTTTCCAAATTATTGTGAAAACTGCATAGAAAATCAAAAAGCGACTTACTTCGATAGCAACTAGATTTAAAATGCAATTAGAAATGTCCGAATCTAAAATGAGATTGCATTTGTATTCGGATGAAACAAAATAGTTCAATAGTAAAGTAGAAAATTGGAATCTAGGAAAAAAACGAAGTCAATTAAATTCAATAATAACTAACAATAATTATCGTATAAATAATATGCTACAGCTAATAAAAAATATTGGTATATCTCTTTGCCCACTTAAATATTCTTCACGCAATGTTTCGAGTTTATTCTGTAATTATGCATAGATTTTTGTTTGATTTTTATTTTTTATTTTTTTTCCATCGAAAAACCGCCTCACTTAATGAACCGATCTTGCACGAACAACAATACCCATCCATCTTGGTTCTCGGAACGTCTTGTAACTCGCGGGCTCAATACACAATATCCGGGCGTGTTATTAAGATGGACGACAGGCGCTGTGACCACAGGGGCGCTAATGAAAATGCTTAGAGTTCTGTTAGTACTGATAAATTTGTCTAACACCGGGCGTTGATACTAGTTACTATATTACGATACTTTCTATAATATCTATTTTATTTCGAGAAAAAATGATTCGCTATTATATTGACATTTTGTGAAACGTAAAGGAAATAATTTTGTATTAATATTATTCGTTAAAACGTTATATTTACCGAAACATTTTAATACTTCGTTCTATATAAATATACGAGTATGATGTAGAATGATTGGTACTGCGAATCTTTGAAAACAAAATATGGATAATGAATTGAATTTCGAATTTTGTTCGGAATAATATACGCCAATTAAATATACCTAAATACCATCATATATTATATACTTAGTATTTATACCTGAAAGGTAAGACAATTTTAATAGGTAGTTATTTTCTTCTACCTATAATAAATAAACAATTTGAATTAATCGAAGCTATACAAATAATTGAACGTATACCTAGGTACTTAAATACCTAGAGTAAGTATCCAATTAATTTGATGTTAAACGTTAAAATCATAAACATTTGTCTCTGTCTAAATAACTTTTCAAAATTACATTGGTTAGAATAGGTTTATACATTGTGATATTCAGCATAGGCGTAGGAGAATCCTGAAAAAAAAAACTACAATAGTAAAAACAAAATTTTCGTTATTTTTACAAATTTTTAATTATTACTATATTTTTCGTACAAACCGGCGTATTTTTTTTTTTCCGAAAAATCACAATTTTTTGGTAGGCAGGTTGCAATATGCAGGTATTTTAAATCTTCAAGCAACGATAAGCCATTGCTAACGAAAAACGATTCGGTGCGAAATTCGATGATTCATGTTTTGAAAGGCCGTAATGTTTACGAGTTTTGTCAAAATTTGATTTTAAAACTCATAAAAAAAAATACTACAAACGATCAATTTTTTTTTTTTTACCAATAAGTTCAACTTACAATGAATTATGTGTTAAATTGTCAAACATTTCTGTTAAGTCTAACTATTTTATCCACAGAATAACTACCAAATAAAATAAAATAAAATTACGTAAATACTCGAAAAATTAAAATATCCATAAATAGCGTTAAAATATGATATCAACATTTTAACACGTCTATGTAAGGTTGGGTTAAGTACCATACGCCCTCAAAAATATTCTCTTTAAATTTGGTTGCTTGTGTTTTTAATTTGAGTTTCAACCTGAACGCTACAATTTATGTTTTAAATTTTGCTATATCGTGCGTTGGTTAGACGAAGACAACACGTGTGAGTATAACATCATTTTAATACTAAAAACGTTTTATACTTTAGTAATGGCTTTCCATTAAAAACGATTTAGTTTAATAATTTTTGTTTAGACTTTGTTATTAAAAAAAAAATATGTACCTACTTATATAGGCTAGACAATATTACAGAAATTAATAAAAATCGTGATTAAAATAAAAATATACGGGAAAGTACCTGAATTATTATAACTACTATGAAACATTAATAAGATTTAAATCTAATCTGTGCAGGTATTGCATTATCGGTAGGTAAGTGGTACATTATTAAAACGCTGCACGCCGTTTCGTCGCATATAGGCGGAACTAGGAGGGTGCTAGGGGATCCTTAGCACACCCAAGTTTGAAATTAGTACCCCTAAAAAATCCCACTAAGCATTTTCATAATAATGATTGAATATTTTATCCATGTATTTCATAAAATGAGATAAACAAAATACAGATTTCCGACAGAAAATTCATGTCACCACGTGTATATGAAAAATAATATCAAAATAGTTATGATACATTTCTATGTGTAAATAAAATATGTAGTTGCTTATTGTAAGAATCGTATAAAAGGGATTATGGGGCCATAGCGCTCATAGGTTTTTGATGTGTCCACGGGAACCCTTAAAGTTTATAATCTAGGTGCGCCTATGCAACTGCAAAAATTTTGCTCCACTACTCTACTCCGACCGAGACTTAAAAGTGGAATATACCGTCAACGGATTGACGAAAATAAAAAATGTCAACACCAAAATTTATTTCAATTCCGTCTATTTATGGAATTTTTAATATAGATTACCATCTGAAAATCAAAAGTAGGTAAGTTTTATTCCCAAAAATAATGGTGACAAAAAATAACATAAATGTAAAATTGTAGAGCTGCTTGTTTCTGAAATGTTTTAGTGTCTTACGACCACTCTGTATTATGGTTAGTTTTACATTTTATGCGTAGTTAGAATTTATGTAAGTATCTACCTATATTTTGTTCGGTTTTATAGCTTAGATAGGTACCTATACCAGTATAGGAATTCGATTGTATAATGTATAACGTATATTTATAATGTATATATATATATAATAAATAATATTATATATTGACAAGGGATCGAAGGATCTTGGGTCGAAACACATTCATTGGAAACACCACAGGTTATTGTGTTGACCGTATTATACATACCATCAGGTGTTCGTGTTCGTCTGATGCATTCATTCAAACGAGTAGGTACCTACCTAACCTATACTTGTTACAAAATAATATTATTATGCCACTAAATTTTTGGAAAATCTTATATGGACATAGGACTCTATCTAGAATAGATATGTGATTTATATAAGTCTATACCAACTGTGTTGGTCGTTTGAAGAAAAAAAAATATTCAAGACAAATAATAATACCTATATCTTTTCTTTTGGGTTATTATTTTTGTATTTTTTTTTTTTTTTTTACTTGTAAAGACGTAGGTAGAACAGTGACTGATTCTACTTTATTAGGTGCTTACCCATACTATATTGAGTAGGACGTATTGTTGGTATTGAAATTGTACGTACTGAGTTTTATTTTAAGGATGGATCAAAAGATTGTAGCGGTACTCTATACATACTATAAAATTATAGGAGGGTGAAAAGAGTGCACACACACACACACACACACACACACACATAATGTTATGTATAAATGCTATCTAAAAGAAAAATATATTATAATTATTGATAATATTAAATAAAATACTGACAATTCTTAAACGATACTTATTTCCTACTTCTAATTTGTTCATGAACAGGGTCCTAAGGGCATTTATTTCTTTATAATATTAAAATCATACAATTACATAAAGTTCATTTTATTTACAATTAGTTTACCTATATTAGTAGACGTAATAGAAGAACAAGTGTGTGTGAGTGATTGTGTTTATGAAAATAAGTAGTGGTTTACCTTAGTGACGTAACTAGAATTTCTAATGCCCGTGGTAAAATATTGCATTAAAGTCCTAAAGGTTTTTCAAAAAGACCCTCACCTGTACAATAATGCCTTGGCCCTTGGTCCAGCTACTGCTAGAGCCCTCATCAGTTGTGGGCCTGTGGCATTTGCCCACCCATTATTTACGCCAATGGTTTATCTACATACCACATCTTCACATTTTGGAAAAAAAAAATTAGGTACATATATTTTTCTAAAGTAATATTACTCTGTTATAATGTTGTAATTAAAATATAATTAACCACGTTTTAAAATGCTATACCTAGGTACATTATTTTATATTATTGTTTTATTAAACTAAAAATCTCGATAATATTATTATTACCTGTAGTTGAAAGAGTTCAATTTTATATTGTTGTATCTTTATTTAGAAAGTAAGAGACGTTAATAGGTTTGTCTCATTAACAAGTATACAGACATTTTTGTATAATACTTAACCACATGATACCCCGGTCTTAATCTTCTCCTTCTTTTCAAGTTTATAAATTTAGGACTTTGTAAGTGATATATAATATTTCGCTAACATTTGACCATCGGTCTCACCTAAGAAATGAGAACGACGCGGTATCTTTTTCGTTCAGGTACAAAGCACGGATAGTCACTTGGGAGGTTAAATGTGTTCACACTCTGTGTATACAAATCTTCCGTTGATATATGATATACCAGAGTCTAGAATAAAACAAATTATATAATATTATACAAAAGAGAAATTACCTTCTAGTATTTTACTTGTATCAGTTTTGTTTAACCGCATTAAGTAAAATTGTCTAACACTAAAAAATGATTAGGTACCTAGACAAAGTATTTTTTTTTTTATTTATATTAGGTAGGTGGATACAATTTTTTTGAAAAAATTACTGCATTTATCATTCTTGTAGATTTAGAAAATTATTTTTATTAAGTTAAGTCCTTGTATCATGTGGACTTAATCTCCTTTTCAATTTTTCATTTTTAAAATATTATGCAATTGAATTTTTAGACTTTCTTTGTGGATTTTAAGTTCATATAAATCTGTTCCCTACTCATCAAGATTTAAAAATAAATTAAATTAAATAATGTTTATTGTTATATTTTTTTGAGTAAGAAAATCGTTTTTTGATTTTCCATGCTGTTTTTTAATAGTTTAACAAACCCTTAAAAAAATGAAATAAGAAAGTTTAGAGGTAAATTTTTTCAATTCTTTTTTTTTTTATGCAATTCAGTTAAAAATATTCAGACATGAAATTTAAACATACAACTTACATAATATGTCTTTTCTTTGATTACTCAAATTAATACAAATTTATCGAATAATTCACAAAAAAATGAATCATATTTAGTAGTTTATATAAATAATTGAATATTATTCCACCAATAATACAATTACCACACATCACTATTTTTCTGAAATAAAACAGTCGAAATACATTGAAAAATAAATGTCAATAATAATTTATTCTAGCCTAGTTACTGACCCAATTAAAAGGTATTAGTTACTATCATCAAATTTTAAATGGCAAAACATTTTTGTTTTATTATTATCAAAATTGTTTGAATAATGTACTTTATATTCTTTAACCTATCGTTATTATATAAAATTAAATCCACAGTATTTAGAATGGACAAATGAAATGTATTAAAAGTCCTTACTAATATAAGTAATAGCAAATTACATGTTTAGTGACAGTGCAAAACACATTATTAATATAATAACGACATATTTTATTCCAAATTAATTAGCTGGCAATAAATTAGTAATTTTTACCATGCACAGTATTTAATTAGTAGATAATTTATATTTATGTAATTTTTAATTT
Organism: Cinara cedri; assembly: GCA_902439185.1. NCBI lineage: Eukaryota > Metazoa > Arthropoda > Insecta > Hemiptera > Aphididae > Cinara > Cinara cedri. Next base: position 244,816 of record CABPRJ010000965.1, on the reverse strand, counting down.
TTAGTGATTGTAAAATATTACCATTGGTGGATACCACAAGAAAACTAAATTTTAGAGCAATAATTTATTAGTTAAAAGTAGATCAAATAGTATGAATACATTCAAATACTATTGTTCTTTGCAATTAATTTAACGTAGTCAGTATTTATTATTTAATATGATATAAAATACAAACTTTTTATTAGATTTACTATTTTTAACTATTAAAATGAATAATAAACATATAAAATGTGAGGATATATATCATTGTTCTAACCAAAATACAAACTTAAAAAAATATTTAATTTATTAAAAAAATGAGCACATTAAATAGTAGAATGTATTTATCACAAAGATTAACCCCATTAGAAAATCAAAAATTATTGTTACTTAATGTGTAAGAGAATGAAAAAAAAACTGTGTCAGATTTATAAATAAACAATAATTCCAAAATATAAATGTGCTTTATCAGTTTTTAATTATATTAAAATATAATTATATTGTTTTTTTTTTTTAAATTTCAACCATATATTTAAATATTATGGTTGATTTTCTAAGTTAAATTTATTATAGTTAATAACCTTAAATCTTCTAGTTTTAATAGATATATTTGACTTAAGATCAAAAAAACTTTTAAAATAAGATCACAATTTATTTCTGAAACATGTTGTTTTATTTAAGTTTCATTAAATATATAATGAAAAAATTTTCCTTATATTACAATCTAAAACCCTTAAAAAAAAAAATTAAATTATCATAAAAAAATTTAAGTAAATACATTTTAGTCTAATGTAATTTTCCATTTTATATTGATCATAAAAATGTATGTACAATGTTAGAGACTTTTAGACAGTGAAAAATATTTGGTGACTAATTTCCAGACAAAAAGGACAATTCTCATAAATGTTTACTATGTTCAATAGAAACTGAAACCTTGGTAGTCAATTAGATAAGAAAATGAAAAATAGTCGGTGAGATTGTACCATTGTAACTCGAAACAAGTTTAAATAAATTGTGTAATTGATTTTGTTTTAGTTGGAGAGATCTAGAAACAAAATAATACAAATATATATATAAAAAAAAGGTTTTTGATGAATATAAATTTTCAGTTATGCAGTGCTTGATGATGATGATGTCTGTTGTCCGGGAACTGAATATTGGGGTCTGAAGTTGGTGAAATTAGTATTACCAAATGTACCATTTAATTGTCCATTTTGAAATCCATTAGGGAATTGATTGCTTATGGTCCCAACTAAAAATATACATGAATTATTGATTTATTATTTATATCTTTAAATTTTTTAATATTCTACCTCCAGGTTGCTGCTGGGAGGTAGATGAAGCTGAAGATGTGGTAGCAGCTAAACGTGATAATATCGATCTTTCGGACATTTGAAGTCGCTGGGCAACTGGTGGTATACGAGCCAATGTCGCAGGCAATCGGCTAACATCAGATTTCATATCTGATAAAAGTTCTTCTAGTTGATTTAACACCTAAATATACACACAAACCAAACCCACATTTCAATTATAACTATTTTGAGACTAATTTAAATATAAATATACTTTATGAAGAACGGCATTGGCAGGTTTATTGCCAGCCAAACTCTCTTTAGACAAATGCTGGTGTGACTCTGCTAAGCATTCAACTTCAGCAAACCGAGCATTCAACGACATAGCCGGATGATTTGGATCTTGCGTCAGATTCAAATAGGCAGCCCGTCTAAGTTGTTCTTCGATAACCAGAGCTTGTTCTAGTAATTTAAACCTCCTGGCCAAAAATTTGTTCTTGATTTCTAAGAAATTACCTTTACCTACATCCATTTTAAATGGTTCATTGATAATAGCAAAACGGATGTCATTCTGAATGTCTTGCCAACGTCCATACCCATGTGTCACAATACCAGCCAATAACCAGTAATCGTGCCTTCAATAAACAAAATTATTAAGTAAAGCAGAATTTATAAATAATATTTTATGTGAAAATCATACCTCCTATGCCAGATTTCATATTCACGTCCAGGAACTGCTGCTTTTTCTTCATTTACCCATAAAGTATGAAGTTCAGTAAAACCCCCGTCAGCAATGTTAAACATGAACTTTCTAGTAATTTTGTCTTCTTTATCATTTTCAGTTCCAATACCAGCTGCAACTTTGGCTCTTTCAGATTCTTCTAATAATTTTTTCTTGGCTTCATCTTCAGCCTGCTGTGATTTTGCTGAAGCTTCGGCTGTTTTCTTTTGATCCTAAATAATAAAATTTAAAAAAAAAAATGTTAATAAAAAATGATGGATGATTGGTGGGCCACTGTTGTAGATGAGAATTTAATTTCTATCTGTATGCAATGAGTAATTTTTGGTTACGAAAAATGATTCTGAGCTGAGCTTGGTTATAGATGTTTAAAAGGCTGTAATATTTACAATTTTGATGAAAACTTGATAAAAAAAATACCTATACAAAATATATATTGTATTGAACTCAAATTTTTCTTGTAGACCACTAAGTACAACTTATAATGAACCTCCAGTTTAATAGTCGAGCATTTCAGTTTGGTCTAACAATTTTATCCACAAAGTACCTACCGAATAAATATTACATAAAAAACTCGCAAAATTAAAATGTCTCTAATGTTTTGAAAATTTTACCATGTCTGAAAAAGGCAAACATAATGTTTTTGTCAAAATTTAAAATCTGTACTCATAATTTTTACTGAATTACAATAAAAAAACAAAATTGAAAATATTAAAAATATTACGTCTGTAAATTTTTCCTATTTATTGAAAAAACTTCTGGGATAATCAGAAAATGACCTCACTAAAGTATCACCAAAGGAAAATTATTTTTCAGAAGATGTTCTATACTCGATACTCCAGACCAAGATTTTTGATAGAATTTTTGTACAGTAAAAAAAAACATTGATTATAAAAGACTACAAGAAAAAAAAATATACTTCTTTTGTCTCTGTTGTGGAAGATTCAGTTTCGTTTATTTCTTCTTTCTTAACAGTTTCAGAAGTTTCTTCTGAAATAGTTTCTTTTTGTTCAGTTGATGAAACATCAGGTTGTTCAGTCTTAACTTCAACAGTTTCATTATCTTGAGGGGTAGTTTCTTTCTCAGATAAATTTTCTTCTTTTGGTTTTTCTTTTTGAAGATCGACTGGTACTTCTTTAGTTTCTTCTTTAATAGGTTCCTAAAAGGATAATTTAAAAAAATGTAATACATAAAATATGAATACTATTACATAATTATCAGATCAGATACTATCTAGCAATAAATGCATCAATAATATTCATTGAACAAAAATATTTCATCATATCTGATTAATAAATTAGTAAATTATTATATTAATTATTAATAATAATGTGTGACAATCTATGCCTATTACAACTATAACTGAATCTTTTGACAAATTTACTCAAATAATACATATTTATCAGATACTATCTAGCGTCAAAATATCATTAACATTCATTGACATTATTTATCATCATTTTATGTATTTTTTTTTTACTATCAAATAGTATTTTTTAAATTGTATTATTGTTAAGGAACTAACAATTTAAAAATTTGATTTATCAGGAAATATATCATGAAATTTCATTACACATAAATTGTACATCATGTGATAAAATTTTTTTTTTATAATTTATGAATTAATTTCCTTGTTAAATTCCCTTTTTTTACTTACTTTTTCTTCTTTTTGTTCTTCTTGGACTTCAGATTTGACAGATAATTCATTTTCGATTTTAACAACAACCCCCTCTGTGGTTGTCCCTTCTTCATGTTTAATCTCATTTGCCTTATCAGTAGTCGCTAGTGTTTCTTTTGATTTCACATCAGTTTCCTTAAAAATAATTACATAACATTAAATTAATGAAATTTCAAAACAATATCTAATTAATCACATATTTTACTAACTGTAGTTTTATTTTCAGTTTCAGGTTCAGCTTTTTCTGAAACAGTAGTTGTTGGTGTTGAAGCTTCAGAACGTGGTACTGGAGTTGAACTAGTAGATGCATCAGCTGCTTTAATTGTCTGTATAGGCTTACGAATAAGCTCCGGCATACTGTAGAAACCATTTATTTCTTCAAATTCTTGAACCTAAAAATTAAAATTATTTAACATGATAATAATGTTGAATATTATTAAAATATTTACTTTTTTACGAATTAACGACATAACCCCAATTCTAGTGAGTACATGTTGTCGACTTAAACCTTCACGAGGCACACCATCAGCAAAATTTTCAGAATTATCAGCACCAGGTTCACATAAGTGGCGCATAAATAATGAGACATATGCCTTAAAATTTTTTTCTGATTTTCCTCTTAAATCCCTTACAAGCCTAATTTCATATTATACAAAAATAACTGTTATGAATCTACTATAAATAAGAACAATAGAAATAAATTGTCATACCACTGAGAGTTAAAAGCATCCTGAGGTGGCATTCCATATCTCATAATTGCATTAAGGAATGCCTTCCTCTGTCTTGCATTAAATCCAAGTACCTAGAGAAAAAAAAAAAAATGTTTATATCAAGAAATAGTAATAAAAAAGTGTTAAGAGGAAAGTATTTTTTTTTTTTGTATAATAAAATTAACAAAATAATTTGACTACACATAAACAACTTTATTTGTTCTAGTGTAGTTTTTTGTCTTAACATGAATACAATCAGTTATTCAAGTTGAAAATGTACAGGAAAAATATCTTAATTAAAAAGGTAAGACTATTACTTTTCTTTGGGCTCTTAAATACTTTATAATAAAAATAATTTATATTTTTTTAAAATTACTATAGAATTTTTGATGTAGAACAAGGCCTTTAATAAAAGCAAAACACTTTTTATGCTTTTATTCTATATCTCTTTCATTTAATTTTCCAAATAGTCCAACACAAAATACAAAATTTCTAAATATTAGTGTCAAATGGTCTAAATTTGGAAATTGTATCAATTTACAAAATGTGCTTAACAAAGATACTAACTTCAATATTTCCACCAACTCTAGCCAACAAAGGAGGCAAAGGTCGATCTCTTTCTTCTTTTCTTTCTGGTTTACGTTTAATTTTTTTACCAGCTTCACCATCCTTTTCATCAAAGTCATCATCTTCTTTGTCATCATCTTTAAATTAAAAAATATCAGAAACAAAAAAGAATTTTTTGAATTTCAGAAATCATACCTGATGGGGCAGAGAAATCTGAATTGTAATCAGATAGATTTTCTTGCCAAGTAGTATCTTCACGAGTTGAATCTACTACACCACCTCCATCATTGTAATTAACCTGTAATATAAAATAAATTTAAGAGAATTATATAATAATACAATTATAATTAATATTTAATTTACCTGTTTCCGAACACGTTTTCCTTTACCCAATGTTCTAGAAATATCTTCTTGATGTTGTTCGTAATGATGACGTAATAATTTAACCCAATATGCAGGATCAGTATTTTCAGCTTCTTGTTTTATAACTTCTGTATTAGCTTCTTCTTCTTCGTCTTCTTCTTTAGTGACATAACTGGCAACTTTAAATGAAGATAGATACTCGTTTGACCAGTTTTCTTTTTGTTCGATACCAATTTTTGAACGGTCCAATAATTCTTCAACAGCTTTGTCATCATAATGAATAGCTTCTTCTTCTTTACCCTAATATAAAAATATAAAACATTTCAATAATACTGAACTTTTACTTGTAACCATAATTCTTAATAGTGTTATTATTTACCTCTTCTTCTTTAAATAATTCTTCAGTACCAAAACGTAATATATCATCCAACTCTTGTTTAGTGAAGTTGGTTTGCTTTCCGCCCATACCAGGTCGTACTACTAAATGAGTTAACATCATTTTTCTTTTGGCTACTTGTGTAACTCGTTCTTCAACTGAATTTCTTGTTACAAAACGATAAATCATAACCTAAAAGATAATATGAATTTTAATTTCAAAAGTAAAGAAATTAGTATATACAATAAATATATTTTATATTACCTTATTAGCTTGACCAATACGATGAGCTCTTGAGAAAGCCTGAATATCATTATGAGGATTCCAATCAGAATCATAAATTATAACAGTATCGGCAGTTGCCAAATTAATACCTAATCCACCAGCCCTTGAAAATAAAACATTAGTTAATTAAACTAAAAAATAATAATACAATAAAAATTACCTTGTAGAGAGTAAGAAAACAAATTGTTGAGCACCAGGGGCATTGAATCTGTCAATAGCTTCTTGTCTTTGGTTTCCTGTGATGGAACCATCAATTCTTTCATATTTATACCCTTCTCCTTCTAGATAATCTTCAAGAATATCCAACATTTTTGTCATTTGGGAAAATATCAGAACACTGAAATATTCAAAATATTAAAATGTGCAAAATTATTTAATTAACAGTAATTAATTACCGATGATTTGTTTCTTGAAGTTTTTTAAGCATTCTAGATAGTAAAACAAGTTTTCCAGCTGCTCTTGTAAGTGCACCAATTTCATAACTTCCATTGTTTGATGTTGGAGCTTCTTGAGCAGCTGCCGGAAATAGGTATGGATGATTACAACACTTCTTCAAATCCATCATAATATTTAATAAGGACACTTGTTGTCCACCACCTCTTGGATTTAACGCTTCAAAATTTCTCGTTAATATATATTTATAATACTTCTTTTGCATTGGTGATAGCTCAACACGTACAATAAATTCAGATTTTGAAGGCATATTCTAAAATGAGATTAATATTTAATAGTAACAAAATATTTGGTTGGACAATAAAATAAAAAAATTACTTTTAAAACATCGGCCTTCAATCTTCTGAGCATATGAGGCCCTAACATTTCATGAAGACGTTTCACTTGTTCTTCTTTAGAAATATCGGCAAATTCATTTTGAAAAACAGTTAAATCATTAAATTTCTCAGGTGTTAAAAAGTTTAGTAAATGAAATAATTCTTCTAGATTATTTTGCAGAGGAGTTCCGGTTAAAAGTAGCTTATTGCGTATATTGTAACCAGCCAAAAGTCTGAAAAACTATATTCCATAGATTAGACCAAATAACAATAATCTACTATAAATTAATGAGTAATTACTTTGGACTGATTGCTTTTGAGCCTATGAGCTTCGTCTACAACCAATACAGCCCATTCAATTGAACCCAATAATGGGGCATCTATGGAAATCAATTCATAACTTGTAAGCAACACGTGAAATTTAACATTGCCTTTTATCTTATGACAACGCACACCAGAGCGAGAATCGTCAAATGAAAATTCATTTTCTCTAATTGTTACCCTGGAATCTTTATCTCCTACATATGACACCACATAAAAATCTGGAGCCCATGTTTCAAATTCACGCTCCCAATTAATAAGTGTTGACAATGGTACACTCACCTTAATTAAATAAAACATATATACATATAAATATTAGGTAAATAAAACTTATACATTAGTATGTTGTTTTACTCACCAAAAACGGACCTTTACAATGTCCTTCTTTGTAAAGAGAATATAAAAATGTTATAGTTTGAATGGTTTTTCCAAGACCCATTTCATCAGCTAATATAGTATCAATGCCTTGGCCCCAAGAATATCTTAACCAGTTCAAACCTTCCAACTGATAAGGATGCAATTCCATACCAGTATCTGCTACATAATCAGGTTGTTTTTCATATTTCTTTTTTAAATCTGATACTGGTTTATCAGGCGCTCCTACAAATTTACGACTGAAAATAATAAATAATAGATGTTATACTAAGAAAAATATTAAAATATTAATGAATCATATAGATTTTTTTAATTGCTATTATGTTCGATAGTAAAATTAAAAGTCGAAATTGTTATACTTCTATTTCGTCATATAAATGTATATGGCAAATAATAATTATTCCATCCAAATTGTTGATTTATAATTAGTTTAATAACTTATTTTATGAAGCTACACCATAGTGAGATGTAATCTAGTAATTAATTCACACTTAGAATAAGAACTAAGTTTTATAACAATTTAATAAAAGTTATAAACACAATGGGTAAAAAAAAAATATAGTCAAAATAATGTTCCAATATTAAGCAAATGTAGCATTGTTGATAATGAAATAAGTAAATACCATGTAAGTCCAACTGTAGCTTTTGGTGTTTCTTCATCTTCGACAGAATCTTTTTTACTGCTACTCTTTTTTGATTTCACTTTTTTGTTTTTCTTTGAGGAATCACAAGATGCCCGTAATTCCTAAAAAAAAAAAAAAATAACAATAATACATTTTAGTACAAAAAATATTTTATATAAAAAAATTTACCCAATAATAATCTACAAATGATTTTAAATCGGTATAATCAAGATTTTCATGTTCCCATGTTGCTAAGTTATATGGTAAATCTCGCCATTTAACTAAATACATCATTCGACCATCTCTTAAATGCTTATGGCTTAGAATTCTATGGACTAGGAGCCATTCTGGTTTTACTCCATATCTAAAATATTTATTTGTATATATTTTTAGTTAAATAAACAAAATATTTTTAAAATTAATGATTTACCTGTAATATTTTTCTTCTAAAGCAGCTTGGTCACCTCCAACTTCACGAAGTCTTTTCCATCTATTGTCCAATTCATCTAATGGCTCTTCTAATTTAGGTGGCTCATCCATATCATATTTACGCATGTAACTTCGAACAGTAATTGGATGAAAAACTTCCATCTATTTAATCAATTTAATTGTATAGAATTGAGCAGAATAATAGATGATAGAGAATATTATTTACTTGAACTTCTGACACCCAATCACATTTCCAGTAACTTTGATCTTGCCATTTCACAAAATACTCTCGTTGTCTTTGTTGCTTATTTCGCCGTCTATTAACTTTTTCAGATTGTTCATCAGCTGGTTTATTGGGGTCTTCTGGTATTGGTTTCCAACGCCAAGTTAAAATCTTCGATACTTTACCTGGTAAAGGTTTCGCCTAACAGTATCATAATAATCATTATAATCATAATAGTAAATTGTTTAAATGCAAAATGTTTCTTGATTCTTACCGAACATCGAGGACACTTCCAATCACCATCTGGTACATCAGTAATAGGTGGGCTCAAACAGAAAGTATGATAAGCTGCAGGACACGAATCACAGCATAAAAGTTCTCCTCCGTCTTTGCATACTCTTAGAAATATATAAATAATTTATTCAAGTTTACTACCATATACATTTTTAGAAATTTTAATATTTGATTTAAGGGGGTATTTACCTGCAAAATTCTTGATGTTCATCTTCTTCTTGTTCTTGACCTCCTTCACTTTCACAATGTGGACAAGACCATTTTCCTTCAGGGGTGTCTTCCAATTCAGGATCTAAACAGACAAGATGATATGCTTTTGGGCAAGTATCACATAAAATTATTTCTCCTCCTTGCTGGCAGACTTCACAATAATCTTGATGATCTGTTTGCTAAAAAGTGTACACATTAAATGTATTACATTATATTAAATGTAAATATCATGAAGTTGCAAAATTACCTCATATCCATCTTCTCCTTCACCATTACCATCAGGAAACTTTGAAGTCAGCTTTGTCTTTTTCTTTTTCTTGGACTTATTGCCAATTTTAGTTTTTGCTTTCTTCTTAGGTGCATCAGGATCTTCTACTTTTTTATCAGCAACTTCAGCATCAGCAGCTGCACCTTCTTCCGCATCTTGAAGCATTTGCTCAAACTCGGCGTCGGAATCACCCTGAGTATCTCCACCACCAGCGCCATCAGCATCATCATCCTAAACAATAAGTAAAAAATTAAAAAAAACAAATAATACAACAAATAAACTTTTCATAATTTCCTAAGAAATTAATTTCAGTTTAAACTAACAGAACTTGCTTGTTTGCGTTTTCCAAGCCTAATTTTTAATGTGGGAACTTTAGAGGTGGATCCTTGAGAATTTTTTTTATTGCCACCACCACCACCACTACGTTTACCACGATTACTTCGTTTTTTACTTTTCTTTTCTTCTACTTCAACTTCTACTTCTTCCTCTTCTTCTAATTCATCTAGTTCCTCCACTGACCTTGACTGAAATATTAATAAAATAAAAAAACATTACTAATTTATATACATGTACTGATATAAAATTTAACAATACGCAACTAATGCATTATGTTCTTTTAATTATAATTAAGCACATTATTTAATTTTATAAAATAAACTCTTATTTTCAATTAAAGGTATTAAATTTTATACAATACACACCTTATGTCTCGAAGTAGAACTTTTCGGTTGATATTCAGGCTCTTCATTTGCTTCAAATTCTGGTTGTTCTTGATGAGGATTTTGCTGACAGAAGTCACGCCACTTTGCAGCAACTAACATCATCATTTTGGCTATCACAACCTGTAAATATATACTATGTTATATCATATTTATAAATAATAAAACAAAATTACTACCTTAGGATTTTCTTTGGCAAGAATAGGTCTAACATGTTGCTGAAATAATTTATAAGTGGTCAAATTTTGATAATCAGCATCAGAATAGTCAATTGTAACATCTTGCAATCCAAATGTTTGACAAACTTCTTCAACTGAAGGCATTCCAGCTAAAACAAACCATTCAACAATTATTTATAAGTATCACATCATATTCAAATATATATCTTACTGCCATTATTATCTTGAGATGCACTTGCTGTACTCGGTTGATGGTGTTTCGAAGATGAGTTTTTAGATTTCTTAGACTTACGATTTGAATAATCTGAATCATTAGCTACGGTAGTTTCTTCTTCAAAATTACCAAAATCACTTTCCTAAATAGATAAAAATAAAAATTACCACATTTAATTTAAATTTAATCAAGTATTGTAAATAATACCTCAGCACTATCTCCACCCCTTTTTCTTTTCTTTCGTTTTTTTTCTTTTTTGGAATCACTCTTTGCTTTTCGTTTTTTACCTCTTTTCTTTTTACGGCCATCAGGATCATATTCATCATCTTCCTCCTAAAATAAAATAATAAATTGGGCCAATTAAACATGCATTAACTATTAGTTATATTAAAACTGTGATAAACAATTATAATAGGTATACAAATAGACAAGCAATTTTAGCACTGACCTCTACTCGTTTTTCTTCTTCAGAATCAAAAGAGTTTTCTACACGACTTGATGGTTCGTCATATTCTTCTAAAATCATAATATATAATAAATATAAATATTGGCTACTTGTACTAATTTTGTTCAATATATGAAATAGACATTAAGTACTCTTTGTACTTTCTCAGTTCAATTCATTTAGGCTCAAAACATCAATCAAGACAATTTAAATTTAAACGAAAATAGAAATAAAATTAAATATTTTAGCAATAACAATTTAATCTAAACTTATCATGGTACCTACTTAAATTATGAAATATTAATGTAATACAATTGCATTGATGTTTATTTTAAAAGATTGTATAATTAAAAATATAATTTATCAAAAGTTTATAATTTCTAAGAATTAAATAGGTATCTAATAAAAGTGGTCAAAAACTTAAAGATTTGTGGATAATGTAATAAATAAATTGGTCATTCAAATATTTATAGAAAATTCAAGTATCATTAATAGATATAACATAGATTATTTAATAGTTACATTGACACTAAGTACATTTGTATGCAGGTAGTGTTAGTTGTTACTGATTTTTATAAATAATTTGGATGGCTCTATATTATAATAGGTACCTACCTAGGACATATATATTTATTGATTAATTTCATCATAGGTACATAAATGTAACAAACAAATGAACTTATTATTTATCTATTTTCTAAAAATAAAAAAAAACGCATTTTTTTTGTGCAACAGTTTAACATAAGTACAACATATATTGGTATGTTAATCGATTACCCGAATGGATCATCACAGGCACTAAAATATAGGTATGTACTTTTACAGACAAAATAAAATGTATTGTTATGGAGATAATTCAACGTATCCTAACAAGAATTGATAAGGATTAAGGAAATAATTTGTGGGCTGCTGAAAACAAAACTAACAGATGGAAAATAATAACGATAAAATTCATTAAACCTTAAATATTTTGAAACAAAAATCTACAACTCTCAACAAAATTTGGAGATAAAAAAATATTCAAAACCGTCAATTCGACAGGTTAAATCTTGGTCGTTCAATAGACAATGATAGAAAGGCGGCTTACAATGACTATAATAGAGTACAATAATTAAAATAATAATCGTTGATAGCACGGCTGATAGGTAGGTAACCGTAATCTGGCGGCACAAAGCGCGCTCCACCATTTTGTTTACGGTTGGCCCCATTTGCGAAAATGTATTAACGGCATGTCCCCTAATGAGGTAATTAGCATCGTGGGGAGAACGCGGGTGCTGGCGCCGGACTGTAACGACGGTTCGGTAGGTTTGCGAAAAACGTCTGCCGGCGTCAAAAACCGTCGGCCGGACAGGACCGCGGAGGCGGCCGGCGGGTGTCGGGATGAACGCGCTGCAAGAGCAATAATTATTAATTACCGGTAAATGACTCGTCGATTTCCTCGTCCGAAGCCATCTCGTTTTTCGGTGTTTTATCGGTTGCCGCTAAACACGTTGAATATCACATCGGATGCCGACACTGCCGGAACAAGCGTTTTGTGATTAAGTACCGCACCACTGTTGTCGGTGTCTGTATCGGCGGCGGTGGCGGCAACGGCAACGGCAGCTGCCGCGGCAATGAGTTTTGTTGTTGTTATTGTTGTTAATGTATCACGACGATGACGGCGCGACCACCATTAGCGACCGGCGTGCGCAGTACACACGCAAAAAACGAAAACGGGTAAAAAAATAAATACACAAAACGACGAAAATCGGAAAATAATAAACGAAACATATATATGTAAAAATGTGTATGTCGTATACGGTTCGCGTTGTTTGGTTATTGTCTTTGGAATAGACGCACGGGGGAAAAAACGCGATCGGCATTTGTGCGCGTGCGCATTGGTGTCTGGTCGCGGTGCTCGTGAAAACCAGCGCCACGATTTGGACGGCGGTATATTCCGGAACTAGTGCGCGCGTTCGCGTCGCCGGCCTGACGGTGGCTCGGTGCGAGGACGAGAGGTACGTTCGGCGACTGTGTATTCGTGTGTCGACTCTTTTGCCACACTATACAGTATACACACAAAAACAACGCACGTCCGACTACACGGTATAATGGCGGTGGGGTTACGGTGAGGAAGAAAGTGGTGGCGACGACGGTGGCTGCCGCGGCCGGGTGTAGCGTGGACCCGGAGGGAGAAGAGGGAAAATTATTACGGGGAAATGAATGAGAGAGATAAAGCGTGAGAGCAATGAAAAAAGAAGGGAATCGCGCGCGTAAGATTTGTTTTTTTTTTCATTTTGCTCATACCAATGCTCCGACGGCGTGCACAAAATCACGCAACGCGTCGGACATCATCGCATCATCACTAATCTTCGGTGGATGTGCGTACCTCCCAGGTAACTATGTACGAACCGCCGTATCAGGTTGTGCGCGGGAGGATCGAGGTGAATTTTATCGACGTGGAATATTTAGGTTTTGGTCCAAAAAATGTCCGCGTAAAACCAAGGTCCCGTGCCCTCCCTGCCCGCCGCCACCGCCGGTGCTAACGAATCCCATACCGACGCTCTCGTTTGGATAATCGCGATCGCTACCTCTATAATAATACAATATTATTAGTTCAGCCGGTCAAGTGCACGTGCATGTGCGTGCGTGTAACAATATTATTAGGTATCTCAGCGGCGACGACGTCTGAAAAACGACCGCGAATATGAACGCGAGAACATCGTCGACTCTCGTTATTAATTATTGTTATTATTGTTATTATTACAGGTCCTTTGGTGCCTTTGAATTCCCAAACCCGTTTTATTCGTGATCCAACCACCGCCCGGTTTGGTTTTAATCCCTCCGAAAACGTTATACTTACTGTAAATAAAAGGATTACTGCAGGTTTCACACAACAAAGAATTTTTTTTATTTTTTTTTTAATTAAAATACATAAATCTACAACGCTAAACCCAAAATTTGGATTTTGAAATCCGTAAATTCGAAATTCGCATTTCATAATCCGAAGTAGCCTAACATCCAAAATCCGGATTTTTCGGATTTTCAGATAATCCGGAATTATGTCACATCACTATTTTATTTACACCCACTTACAACTTAGGTACGTACTTGTCCTGTAGTAAATGGACTACACTGTCACTGTAGCACTCGGTAGTTGCATAATTTTACAGCGACAAATAATTTGTCGTTCCGGTGATTTTAAAACCAATATCCTATCAGGAACCTGCTCTTCGAGTTTTCGTATAATCAAAATGATTTAAACTTTGGGTAAATAAATGAACCCTTTTATACTGTTTTCCGTCGGTATATTTCAACTCAGTCTTTAAAAATTAAACCAACGTCCGACTTCTACTCTACCTTGATTGGCATCGTGGCTAGCCGCAGGTGCGAATAGGCACACCGGGACATTGGGATTTTGCCGGTGACCGGTGGAGCGCTACTTATAAGTTATATTGATAAAAATGGGCTGATAGTAAATGCTGTAGTTGTATAATGTACATAAACAAGAATATTCAAAGTTATTAAGAAAAAAATACTGCATTTTATATTTAAATCATGGATTCTCACTCAACTTTATTCACAAGCAGTGTCGCGTGGCGGCCGTATCGATTGACTGCTTTCGTCCATCATTAGTATTTATCTTGGAATTTAAATAATATTTTTGAGTTTGACTCACAGTTGTTGTCATCAACTAATATTAATAAAAGTATCAACGCGTTTATCGTACATTATGTTTTTGGCTTTTCGTTGTCACTTGACATACACATAGTATTACATACTAATTTATAAATGTATTTTTTTACAAATGATTTTGGAGTTCAGGCAAATAAATTTTCATATTATAATTTACATCTATTCCAATAATTACAGCTTTTATTATTATTATTTATAAATTTATAATAATTATTATTAAATACCTAGTCAAAATGTACAAATATTTTAAAGTTCGCATCAGATAAATTGACAGGACGGTGGCGGTGCAAATAAGTATTTGTATCGTCAGGCAAAATTTTTTATTTGTATTAAAGTTTAATGTATAAACCACTTGGCATGGTCAAATCGTAACTAGTTTGACTGACAACTGGTATGGACCGTAGTTAGTAGTTACCTATGATTTTATGCACCAATACATAAGAATATTAAAAATTAAATCAAATCATTGAAGCACTCCCCCCCTCCCCCCGAATACTCAACCAAGCCAAGTTAAGTAAATACTAAGTATACATATTCAATATTATTGGGACTTAAGCCCCTTTCCAAAAATATATGCATTTTTTATGCTTATGATTTATGTGTAAGGTAAGTCCTGCGCACGCTTATGAGGATTATTATCAGAAGTAGAAAAAATTCTTTATTAATATATTTAAGTAAATGTATTTATTTTATGAAATAAATAAAAATAATGAAAATGTATTAATCATTTAAACTCCTCTTTTATTATACCAGGTTCAAATTTTGGAACTTAATAAAAATAATGGTATATGGAAAACAAAACTTTTTTTTTAGCACCCTAATATTTTTTATTGAAATTGTTATATTAAATTTATATTTTTTCTTAACAAAAAAAAAAGGCGGGGATTGGTGCTCTCAAGGTTGAGGTATTTTTTTTTTTTGTTGGATCTTGGATATGATCATGTAGGCCGCTAGATTCTGTTTTTCCCGGGCAGGTCAGATTATGCCTATCCACCCCTTAGGCTAGGTATATGTGGTCCACTTTTTTTTATCAAGACATTTGTTAAATCACGAAATTCGGATGCAATCGTATGCCTTTATATGTATTGGACAATGGACAATTGGAGTCTTTTAAAATTAGCCACGTACAACTTGAATATCCTATACCTAACAACATTTTTCATATTTTTCCAAAAGCCAATCAAAATAGAAAAACATCAGGCTGGTTCATAAAATAAAACTGTTTAATGGAATTATTTCGACAGATGCCATACTAATAATGTTCCTAAAAAGGAAAATATACGTCGTGTACAATCGTGCTTTCATAGATCAAATCAACTAACCTATTTTTGTTCTAAACATTTAAATGCTATGTAAGCGAATGATTTTGAATGTATTAAAATGCTGTTATAATAAGATATTTATTTATTTATTTCGTATGGCTATAATAAGATATAACCTTGGATTAAAACTTGAAATCGCATTACTATTAAATATTAATACATGTGAAAGTATAAATTTTACCTATAATATGCAACGGAGGGCATTATAATTACTTGTTAAAAAGTTTAAGTTAAGTAAAAAGTTAATTTTGATTTAATTTTTTACAGTTCATTAGCATAAACACCCAGTTATCGAGCTAAGGACGAACGATTTTTTTCAAAATTCGAAATTCAAAATTATTTGGCTATTCTCAGTATTATGCAGCACAAAAATAAACTAGTGATATTTTGTGTATTACTATTTCCATATCGTGATAATTTGATTTAGTTTATATTTTTATGTAAATGAAAAAAAATATAAATAATATGTAGTATATAATAATATAAATAATATTATAAAACCAGATAAACTTATTGAATTGATTAAAGTTTAAAATTTGTATAGATTTATATTGTGATTGGTTAATTAGTATAATATGATAAAGAATAAAATTTATATTTGTATCACATTTACGGATTTTATATATTTACATCCGGCATCAGATTCTCATGAAATTAGTTATCATTTATCCTATAGCATAGGTATTGCATAACATAATATTATACAAATTGCATTATTTTTCTTTTGAAAAACCACGGGAGTTATTCTGTCACCCATAGCCCATAATAATATATGTTATATATTATTTAATATTTCATACGCATTTACTAAATTTAATGTTTTAATATTTATTTTATTATAAAAAAACAAATTAATATTTTCCAACCCATTTAAGTAGGTAAATTTTAACTTAACTAGTTCAGTTTATTTTTGGTTAACCTTAAACTTTTAAAAGAAGGCTTTTTGGTTTATTTAACTTAAACTTATGGAGTTAATTTTTTTTTATCATTAAATTAATATGACCTATAAAACTTAAAATTAAAATTATTATTGACAATATTATTTATAAAATATTTAATATATTTATATACCATATAACTCTATTAATAAGATAGATAGATTATATTATTAAATATGTATAGTTTTATTTTTATTATGAATTTCGTTCTATAGTGGTAAATTTATGAAACTTGATTTTGTTAACAAACTAGTGTGTTTATTCATTACCAAAGACTAAACAAAATAGTAATTCTCAATAAACACATACAAAAAGAAAAAAGAAAAGAGGCCAATAGCGAGTAAAGGCAAATGCTTATGAAACAGATTATCGATCGTTCAGTCTTGGTTTTTAATGAAAATGTATGTGTATACCCGTGAGTGGGATTGGTGGAGCCATCCCCTCACTCCCCCAGACCTTTGACTGGAATAAGAGAATCGTCCATAATTTTTTATTAATACAAGTGTGGTAACCGTATCTAGTTGAAAGGTCTTGGTAATTGGTATAACTGTACTGAATTTTAACACATTTTATTCGAACAAAAAGTATTATAATATTATAATTTCTAGTAGTAGGTAATAATAATAATTGAAACATTTAAATACCTATGTATTCAATTTATAAAAGTACTTTTATTATTATTAATTAAAAAAATTATAACTAAACCAAACACTATTTGTATTATTTTGAGCAAATAATCAAGAGTAAGATACTTGATAAGTACTAGATACTTATATAAAAAGTATTGCAATAAAGGTACTAGAAAGTTCAAGTATTGATCAAATTTGTTTCCCGTGCGGTATCTTAAAAGCTGTGGTGATTTATTGTTTAAATTATTTTTCAAAATTCCCAAAAATCCTCCCTCTTATTTTCGTACAATTAATTTCAATTTTTAATGTATTTTTTGGAAATGTATTGAAGAAAGTTCTAGTTTGTCCGGCATTTACGGGCAAGATATTTCAAAATATTTATCTAGATACTCAATACAATATTATATAAGATACTTGTATCGAAAATACTGTCTAATGCTGACTTAATAGTATAAAAAAATATAATTACATAATTAACTTTTTAACGTGCGCATGAATTTTGTATGGAGTGTATTATGAAGAAAATTGGGTCACTTTTACTTATATGAGCCTTTCCAAATCTAACTTGACATTCCCCTTGAAAAAAGGATAATTTTAATTCAAAATATCAATTCATAAAAACCCATACTGGTTAGTAGTTGTGTTTCATAATATTATTTTATTTTTTAACGAATAGATAATTATTCCGAAAAATAATTATGTTACGACTTATGTTACGTCGAATTCGTGAATTTGTCAATTTCGTGAAATCAGCAGAAAAATTGACCATTTCATGAAATAAGCAACGCCGTTGCCGAATACGTGAAATCGGCAAAGTCAACAAATATAATTACATATTACGATAAGACGAAAAGTACAAACTAAGAAAAAAAATTTATTCCGATTTTGTACTTATCATAATGTATATTAAAATTTAAACTAAATTGATATATTGAATTAAGAAAATTGATCATTAAAAAAAAAAATTGATTATTATATTAATATAAAAAATTTAAAATTATTTGATTATGATTGATTGATTTGATATGATTAATTGATAATATTTATAAAATAAGAATGCTTATAACAAATATTTGAATGTGTAATTGTATGTACAATTTGTAATATATATTGAAGGTGTATTGTTTTATTTAGGCGAAAGTAAACCGGTAACATTAATAAGATAAAATATTTTATACTTAAGTTACATGGGGAACTGCCCTATTATTATTATACACGGTTAAGTAAAGATAACATTATGCAGAAAACTCAATTTATATGATTCTTGAAATAATTTTGATTCTGTGCCCATCTTAATAGTATAACAACGAAAAATAAATTGCTGAATTAGTGCATTCGGCAGAAAAAAAAGCTGCCTAATTTATGTAATATATAATATATAATATATATAAAATTATTTTACTAATTTCGTGAAATCAAGTTGCCGATTTCAAATATTCGACAACAACGTTGCTTATTTCATGAAAGTTTTTCTATTGATTTCACGAAATTTAAAAATTTGGCGTAACAATTACATTAGAATATTAAAAAGAATTGTTACATCACTAAACGTAAAATTCAATTTTTAATAAAAGTAAAGTTTAATAATAGAAAATTAACATAAAAAAAAGACGGACATACTTCGCACGCGGGTGCAGCCGCTGTTGTAGATGTTAAGCTAGGATGGTATGATATAGAAGGGATTTAATATATATCTGTAAGCAACGATAAACCATTGCTAATGGAAAAACGATTCTGATCGGAGTTCAGTTGGTGGTTATGCTTTGTCAACAATATATATGTCATAATATGGTAAAACAATTAAATAGGCATTATATTTTTTATTTATTAATGTTTGTTTAATGTTATACCGATTTTACTGTTTTTCCTACTTTTTTCCATGTTTTTTCTCGGTTTTTCATATTTTTTGAGAAAACTCCTGGGAAAATCGAAAAATGACTTCCCTAAAGTATCATGTAGATAAAACTTTCTTTCAGAAAATAAGCTAAATTTGATACACCGGAGTAATATTTCTGGTAGAAAAGTTTGCACAACAAATTAGGGGGGTATTTTGCGATTAAAATAGTCCAAGGTTAGGTTAGTTAAGGACTCTAGATAAACCCTAATTTGCATTTATTTTTGCCTTGTTTAGGTAAAAAGGAAAAAAAATGCAAACAATTTATTTCGAAAATCAGGGTTTGAACTCACGATGTATCCCTAGGATGTTAATAGTTAACTATAACCATTATATTACGACAGATCACAGGCATACTTTAAAAAAGATAATATAGTGTTATTTAACATAACATTTAACATTTTACCACACAGTACCTACCGAACAAAAATTACGTATAACACCTGCAAAATTAAAATGTCTATAGCTAAATAAATAACTCAAAAATGGCTTAAGTTTTTTGAAAAATTTTACCACGTTTAGAAAAGGTAAATATAAGTTTTCTGTCCAAATTGCATCTTTGTAATTGTAATTGGGCCGGGGGGTTAGAAAAATACTGAAAAAAATATAGGAGAGCTACACTCTTTACCCCATGTTTTGTTTTATTATCTGGAATATATTGAAATGGATTTTGAAAGAGCTGAACGTACTTCGTACTATGCATGGTGGAAGTTTGAAAGATAAAGACTGTAGTCAAATAGAAACATTAGGTACCGAAATATGTTATGCTTAATTTTTTTTATAAATAAATAGACAGTGTTTGAATAATATGACGAAAATAAATAATTTATTTTAATATCTATTATTCAGGGTGTCCTACAGTGTTATCCTTATGCTAATAATTTATTTATTAATTAATATAATGGCAATATTCATTTTTATTTACATTTTTTTTTCAATCGGGTTTTGTGTGAGGAAGACACATATGTAGAGACAAATAAAATATTTATTTTCAGTCCTTAATTACTGGGAAAAAATAATAACTTTTTATTTACGTAACGTGTTATTCTATTGAAAATTAATTGTTTTTATGCCCTTTTTTTCGAAATTCAAACTGCTATTACTAAAAAACTATTGGTCGGACATGAACGTATATTACATTAAAATCTTTAAAATAATATATTTTACAAAATGGTTAAAAAAAAAAAAAAAAACGATTAAAAAAAAAATCTAAGTAAAAATTAATATTGATAGAGTTATTAGCATAATTATAACACTGTTGGATATCCTGTATTTATATTATATTCTAAAAGTTTAACATATTATAAACTAAAGACATGTTTTTAAATTTATTTTTAGAAATAACACATTTATTTTAGAAATAATCTATAATACTTAAAATTAGGTGCAAAATATGAATCATATTTGCTAAAATGTTATAAGTGTGATTTTTGTCTCTGGTTTTTAAGTCGATAAAGGATTTAATATTAGGACAACTAACAGGGTGACTTCACTATTTAAAATCCGATTAACATTTTTTATTAAGCACGTAGATACAAACAGATTACTATTGAACTTGAATACACTTGAATTTTTGACAAACTTAAAATGATAATATTTCAAAAATAAATCTTCATTTGAGTCATGAATTTGTAAGTATAATGTGCGTAGAAAATTTTAACGCTGTTAACAGATAAGGGAACTCAGATATAGTCCTTTACGTACCCTTTACGGTTTCTAATATAAATCATTAAGTCAATGCATTTTTTTTTTTTGCTTTGTTTTGATCAAAATAATTGTGAAGAATAAACATTTATAAATGTAGTGATACACCGAAAAAATTGAAAGTATGGACTTATTTACTTATATACTTACCAAATATATCTGAAAATGAATTCCAGACTTTCAAAATATCAAACCTACTTGAATTTTACAAGCTTTCATTAATTTAACTAAAATTATTTTTATTTTATTTTTTCATACATTCAATATAATTCTAAAAAAGCTTGTTTTACTAACAAAAAAAAAAATCTCATTTATAGTTATTTCATTTCGATTTCTTGAAGACTGTTAAATTCTATTTGTCTCATTTAAGTTTTTATATAAATATGTACTAAACTCATTATAATAATTGTTTTAAGTCGTGTATATCGTAAACAATAATACCTAAATAGTAAATAATAAATATTTATACTCGATTTCTGTAATAATTTGATCATAATTAATAATTATTAAAAATGTAGGTTATCCAAATATTTTTTCAAAATTTTCTCGTACTAATAATTTTATTTTATATCATTCACATATTATTAGAATTATTAATATTTTTTTAATTTCAAGAAGTTTATTTTTTTACGTGTCATAAAAATTTGATTAACATATCACGCGTACTATACGTTCACTATCTCTAATGGTATAATTAGCTTAATTAATTAATTTTGTATTAATAAATATTGTATAAATAACAAATAATTAGGTCATACATACATTTATAGTTAATAAAAAACAATGTTTGTGCTACTATTGTTGGTGGAATGTCGGGAAGGATACATAGATTAATTTATATCTGTATGCAACAATAAATCATTGCTTATAAAGCACAAGCTAACACAATACGATTTTAATTAAAGCTCGGGTATAAATGTTTTAAAACGTCGTAGTTTTTACGATTTTCTTCAAATTTTAATTTAAACTATAAAATTAAAATTAAATAAAAATAAAAAAAACTATTAAATTAAGTTCAACCTTTTTTTTGACCACTAAGTAGAACTTATAACGAATCTCGTATTAAATGATCAAACATTTCTATTTGGCCAAACAATTATCTCCATAAAAACTAAAAAACTCGAAAATGTTAAATATCTACCTTTAAATAACTCAATAATAGACAGATTGTTTGAAATTGTGCCACGCCTAGAAAAGGCTAATATAAGAATTCTATACAAATTACAGGTCTATACAATTATTTTTTCACCGAATTATAACAAAAAAAAAATCGAAAATTAAGGAATTGTTAATGCCGTAAAATTTATCGTTTTTCTCAATTATTATGAAAATTACTTGGAAAATTAAAATATTACCTCTTCAATACATTAACTAGATAAAAAAATCTATAAAAAGGAAGATTTTTGATAGATTAGTTATTCACAGATAAAAAAAATCGCATATAATAGTTATAAGTAATGTTATAGTTGGTATAATATTGTTCACAATATTATAGTAAAACTATAATATTCTTCTCTTTGCTTAGCATTGAAAACAAATATTTATCATAATAAAACAAATACATTCTTCGTTGCGCTTAAGATCTAAAATATTATATAGTGGTAGGTTATTCACATTCAATGAAACATTAAAACCCAACATATTTTGCCAAATATATATTTTAGCACCATCTATGTTCATACAACGAAACTACATACGTAGGTCCTTTTGTGTTTATTGATTGCATAACCTTTTCGCCGGACCACAGTGTAGCATCCTACCCTGTCTCATTTTTTAGATACTACCTGTTTAAAATGTTTGTAAAACGCCCATTATTTGACGAGGTAGTGTTTGTTTTGTTTGTTTTTCGGTGTGTTATGTGCATTTTTCAAATATAAACAGTGAAATCACGAATATACAATTTTATAAATCTAATCATCAAGAATATTCTTATGATAAGTACATTCCTTGCAAACAATAAAAAGTTTATTGTGAAAGAATATTAAAAATAATGTGTTTTCAAGAAAATTAAGCATTGATTGGCACCCGTGAGAGAGAATCAGCGCGAAAAAGGAAGCGTGCGCCTGTGGCGAAAGTAGTCGAAGGTTGTCGAATGATAATGTACTTAGGTATAGTATTGTGTTGTTTTCCAAGTCCACTAGTATATAAAGTAGTCTGTGCCTTTACAACAGTTATAGTGTAGTTTTGAGTTCCTGACAGTTACTTACTCACAGAGGATATATAAATTATAATTATTTAAAATTTTTCTATAGGAAATTAAAAAAGTTTAAATTGCTTGGTGGATTATTTATGACATTGCGTGCATTTTGAAAGTATCGTGACAGTACGGTGAGTTTTGTAAACTTCGGTAATAATATAATTTAATTTAATACAACATGCATGTAATTTATTAAAAATATGCAATCCTATTAAAAAGCGTGAATAACAAATTGACAAATTTATCACACTATATTATGTTAACCAAATAAATTGTAATTTATTTACATTATTTTTAAAACTTACATAGTTCAACGTATCTGTAATATATTTTAACTTACAAATATTACTATTTTGTTTAATTGTTGGTGTCATATGGCAGTTTACGTTTACGTTTTAATTTTAATAACACAGTCTATCCTGAAACATACACATGGCTATAGCTATACTGAAATATAAGTTTGGTTTAGAAAAATACAATCTTATTTATTATTTAATTCATTTTTATCAGATTATGTTCATTATTAAATATGCTTATAAAATGCCTATAATATGTAAAACTACATAATTAATATTTGTTTTAAACATTTTTAATGATTCGATTTATATTTTGACATATTTTACAGGATTTTATTGCTCCGTAAAAATATAAAAATTAATAAATAGTTCAATTCTTAATTAAAAATGTAATTTTCTGAATTCACATTATAGAAATAAATTTTGACTTAGGTATATTTGTTGGAGGGCATTATCCTACCGAAGTAATATACCTAGTACTAATGTATTAATGTATGTGAAGTGGGGATATATAAATTGTAAATTATTGTAAATAATCTTATAATTTTTTCCAGTATAAATTATCATTTTTAGTAAAATAATGTTGATACATTTTTAATAAATTCACTGAAGATATTTTACATTAAATACTCTTATAGATACAAAAATAAATTATTATTATTAATATTAAATTAATTTATTTCTGGAAATTTTGTCTTTGTATGACCTAGATATACCTACTAAACATACTGAAAAGAACTTATTAGTATATTTTTAATGCACAGGTATAATTTACTCGTGTATTGGATAATTAAGAAAGATAATTAACATAGCGTACATGAAATTAAATTGTATGAATATTAATACATAAAATCATACAAACGATTCTAAATATTTATACTTGCTTAATTTATTTGTAATGTTTTAGTATGTATTTTTTTAACGTATGGTACATGTATCAATCATCTAAACGGGCATGTGTTTGAAATTTTAGTCTACTGATTCAGACGTATTTTAACATTTTATTTTAAAAACATTTACTATTTTTTTTTTTTTTTTTTATAGTGCAAATAATTATTTCGAGTTCTTCTATATAAAACGATTTTTTAAAAACTATTTAAACATTATTAAGAAATCGATGTAATAAACATGATGGTATCGTTATTTTCAGATAACTATTTATGAAGATTATGAACATTACAAAAACAGTTAAAATGTATATTATTTTAAGTAAAACCGTTCATAGTTGGATGAGTTATGAAATTGGAGTTATTTAAATTCGAAAATCATGTTTATGAATAATAATTCCTCTGCAACTCCGGCGTGCTGCAATGAAGAATCCCCGCTTAGACAAACGTATAATGACGATTTAGAGACTGGAAACATCAAAGACACCGAAACTACAAATAATGGATATTTCGGGCGACAGTACCAAACACAACTTATACCCGATGTGCGGATTTCATCAACCAACGAGCAATCATCCAAAAGCAAATTACACATTCGTGACGTTAGCCCTCTCGAAATGCCCACGCGCTCCAAGTGTTATCGGATATTGGTTCCCGAGACCACTACTAAAAAACTTGGACTCTTCATGTGTCTAATCGTATGTTTCACATTACTCGTCTCGGTGGTGTATTTTTTCGTCCAAATAGAATGTATATTTGGAATAAAAGTGCAAAACTGTAAAGGTTAGTAATTATATAGATTATTACAAATAATTAGGTAGGTATTCCGTTGCGCAATAATTGTGGAAATTATAAAAATATAACAGTGGTTTTCCTATCGTGGATACTTGGTAAAGGACGAAATGTTAAATAAGCAATAGATAAGAAGTAACTAAGTAAGGATGCAAAGTACTAAGGAAAAGGCAAAACAGAGTGCCGATGTGTTGACGAATAAAAGTGCATGTCAAAATAATATATGAATAGTTCACAAATTCACAACGACGCGTAAATAAAATTTCTATTAAAAATTGTAAAATCTAATCGACATTTATTCGATTATTTACAGTTGTTTTATCCCAAGACATAATTTTTAATTCTGAAAAAATACCAACATGGAACGCAGTATGGGTTCCCCGTTAATGATATTAATAGGTTTTAGTTTATGTTTTAAATACCTAAACTAAAAAAAAAAATAATAATTATAAATTCCTCTGATATTTAAATGGAACATACCATTCTCGGTTATAAATTGGATTTACATTACTCGTTTGATATGGTGAGTGCCTCATATTTAAACGTTATTCAATAGAAAGCTTGCATGATTATAGATTCTTAAATTTTAATTGATTATAAACCAATTTATCTGTCTTCAAACGTTAAAAGGATTATCTAATCCAAAACATGTAATTTGGCTTGAACTAAAATACTTACATAATATGACGAATAAATTAATACCACTAAAATTTGTTGGTGACTCTTTGTTAACTGAATACTGGAATTTTTAACATCACGTATAACGTCATGAATTCGATTTTTCTATAATATAAGGTAGACTTTTCTCCGTTTGTGTTAACATAAAATAACTTAATTGTTTCAAATGACTTAATCGTGTGCATTAAAGAGTACCTACCGTTATATTAATATGTCTATTTCGCTATTCGTATAATTGTATTACATTTTGATTCAATATTTTAATAAAAAACGTTACTTACATTATAATTGTTATACGAAAACGTCTTTGTATTATTACGAATTTACCACACTCTATAGCCAGGTATGCACCAACTGTCTGCGTGCATGTATAACGTACTAACGTGTTGTGTGGTGATGGACATGGGAAACTGTGATGGTTATTTATAATTTCGATATAGATATACCTATATATATATATATGTATATAACCTAACCTACGTATATATATATATGAATATATATTTTTTCCAGTTTTAATTTTAACCGACAGCAGTGTTGTATCTGTTTTAACAATACTTCCCCACTGTTGTCATCATTTATCGCACATAACAACAATAAGTACGACAATACACTTACAAACAATACACTCGTTGGGGAGGATGCGAGCTAGTCTCACGCTGCTGCATCCCCTTACACAGGTATAGTTAAGATAGGGAACAATGGTATAGATAATATATCATAATAGTATACATTTTTGTATTGATAGAAGTTTTAATATTACGATTACATGCGTAATAATAATAAACGTAGGTTTTTATATTTAATTTTTATTACATCTGCCACTATTTTAATAGAAAAACATCGAAATGACACTCGATCAACTTAACCAGATATACCTACCTTGTTTGTTTAACCGAGCTATGAAAATGTTTTTATTCAACGTTTTTTACACCTAATACACCATTTTATATTAATAAACTTTTGAACATTTATTTTTAAACATGAATTATTTAAATCCATCATAGCTAAATATTGTGACTGGATATCTGTTCTAAAATTATCCAATGTTAGCTCAAAATTATACGGTTGAAAAGACAAAGTTAAGTGAAAGTAAATCGGGCACTACAATAACAATATAGAAACCGCATTCACACTATTAGCACTAACACAACATATTAAATACCATAAAGGTAATAATATTATTATTTATTATTTTATCATCATCAGTGGTGTAGACAGGGTGGGTTTGGGTGTATATTTATTTTGTGAAGCTATAGATAAGGTTAAAAAGGTTGTAGATCCCTAAACCTCCTCCAGTGATAAATCCTGGTTATTCCGCTACATCATTATAGGTACTATTTATAACTACTATTTAAACTTACATATTGTAATATAATTGTATGAATATATAAGATATATTAAGACGTATTCTTTAATACATTTGGTTAGGTCATATGAAAAAACAATTTTTTAGCAGTTATGCTTAAACGTCCTCATGGTCCTTCAAAAATTGATTTAAACAAGTCTGCTTAAAATTGCGTCCCTAGTTTGATAATCCTTTTAAACATAAAACTACAAAACCCGCAACTCTTAACTCTTGTTAAGAGTTATTTCTTCATAAAACAAATATACCTAACACCTAACAATAAAATAATAGCCGTTACTTTTTTTTGCCTTTGGATTATTTTAACGGAAGTAAATAAAATAACCTTCAGCTTTAATTTAACGTTAAACATTATAAATCTGCCGATTCGTGCCTACTTATAATATATTTCTATAAAAGACATCTAAAAACCTTGCATCCAGTGTCAAAAATGTCTAGGCTATATTAAAATACAATCAAAGCATAACCACAAATAGCACATAAGGTTACATACCTACCTTTGAAGTATTAAATCACAACATACAATGTTGACAATTGTAAAAATAGCAATAGATTATAATGAAGTACACAATGTAACCATTATTTGTCAAAATCTTTCATAATACAACTTGTACAACTTTTAGTCATTAAAAATGCCTATACGACATCAACCGGTTTTGAATTAACCTTGACACTATTTATGTGCTGTTAATCGATTATAATAAATAACAATGACATTGTCCTGCACTAATTTTTATTTAAATATTATTTGTAATTAATTTTTTGGTTATTATTTTTCAATTATTTTAGGTAGTTGGTTCAGAAATATAGGATCCAACATATGTATGAAGGAAGAATGCGTTAAAACAGGTAATTAAAACATAATTACTTTTTCCAAATATATATTACAATATCTCATTATATATTATAAGTTATCTATTTTTATTATATTATCCATATAAATATATAATATTATGTAAAGTAAACATATAATATCTACTATAAATTTAAATAAGTATACGTTTAAACATAAAATACAATATATACTAATATTATATCATTAAAAGAAACTAGTCTTTTAATATTTTTTTCAATATTAATGCCGGGTTGCATCAACTATTTACACAGAGATATAAACTCGTTTATCTGTAGTTAAACTAAATTCTATTGCACCAACCACGTTTTAAATTTTATCTGTTGATAAAAATGTAGTTTATCAAGAGTTAAATTAAAGGTCCATTTATCGCTGTGTAAATATTTATTAATAGTTAAATTTCGTTATCAATATTGACATTTTTTGTCACCAGACTGCCATTTTCCGAATTAGATGGAGATTCTTTTTCCAACAATTGTATAATTTTTCTGTCAATTAAATTTCTTGCACCCATTTTTTAGGAAATCGAAGTATATTACTCATACAGGCTGTCCTACAAAGATATACCTCTTGAACATCTCTAGAAATAATAAAGATAATCAAATTCTGTTTTTTTTTTTATATACTACTCACAGGGATGAGGACTACAAATATTTATATTCGAACTAATTTTTTTTTTAGTAATAAAGTAAAAAATAACTTTATTTTATTATTTTCGGAAAATTTTAATGTATCACACATTTATATCCGATGAATAGTTTCTAAGTAACAGCCGTTTTAAATTCTGCTAATTCGTGTGAAAACCGATGTTATTGTGTAATTTAGGTTATTCCTTAGATAACATCGGTTAGGTTAAAATTTGTAGTCCTCATCCCTGCGAGTAGTATATAAAAAAAAAAACAGAATTTGATTTATTTATTATCTTCGAGAATATTCAAGGAACAGCCTGTATAATACTGTAAAATTAAAAACGCGGCATAAAATTAATAAAAAGAGAAATTAAAACAAGAAATTAAAAAGTGAGAAAGTCGATTTGAAATAGACTAGACAAATTCAAATCGGTTTTGAGAATTATTATCGCTTCACTAGACCAATGAATACTGTTTCTTTGGAAATATAACATGTCTAAATTAATTTGTTACATGTATGTAAACAAAGACAGAAATTCACCGATTCCAAACTTCTTAAAATATGTTTAGGAACTGGGAACTTTGCATGCTCGCAGAGTGGACTTTCGGAGCTTGTTATTTAAATAAATTATAAATATTTATTTATTTGTATAATATTATAATTGTATCTTTATGTATATTATTACGCAATGGGTGCTCATAATTTTATAGCTGCATCATTATTGTCTGCTATGGACCCAAATGCTGACCCATGTGAAGACTTTTATCAATTTGCTTGTGGTACTTGGGATAAAAAGCATTTAATTCCAGAAGATAAAAGCAGTATTAACACATTTGAAGTGCTTGCTGATCGATTACAAGTTATTTTAAAAGGTTAAATATTATATTCACATAATAATAAAAACATTTTTTATTATATAGTTCCATTTTTATTCAGGTCTTCTAGAAGAAACAATTAATCGATTTGACAGTTCAGCAACAATAAAAGCAAAATTATTTTATAAATCGTGTATGAATATTTGTAAGTATACCTATTACAGTATTGTTTACGTGCTTGATTATACTAATTTAATTTAAACAAATATACGAATACAGCTCAAATCAGGCACATTGGAGATACACCTATCCACGAACTTTTAAATTCATTTGGAGGCTGGCCAGTGATTTGGAATGATAATGACTGGAAACCACCTAAGTATAGTATTGAAGTTCTACTTGGCCGATTAAAAAGGGAATATAATGAAGGAATCATAATTGAATCATGGATTGGACCAGATGATAAAAATTCTTCTGTAAACATCCTTCAGGTGCGAAAAAAGTAAGACATTATAATGTAGTCGCATCTAAACAGTAAGAACAACGAACTCAAACAATAGCAATAATAATAGTATATTTTATTTATTTATATGGAGTAAATTCCAATTTACAAACGGATTTAAAAATCAGCATTTCGTTAAAACTAATATCTTACCTATCATAATATGTAGATAGTGTTGTAAAGATTACGCTATGTTAGGTTATGCTAACAAAATACTAAATATATAAAACTTATACAATAAATTAATGATAGATTCTGAGTAAAATGAAGAAGTTATAATGTTACTATATTAGTTTTGTAATGATGTGTATTTTTTACTCTGAAAACATTTTTTGGTTAGTAAAAACGCTCCAATTTTTTCACATTCCTCAAAAGATGGGAATTTTTTGATTTAAAGTATTATATTTGAAAATTCATTTATTGAAGTTATTAACAGTCTACCTCTTAGGTCTTTTTTTGAGGTTTGTTGATATCTGGATTCCTTAGCAACAATGGAAAAACAACTAAAACTAATATTTTGTTCAGAATTGTTTTTTGTTTGCAATGATTATATCATTGCACATTGTATATAAACTCTGATATAAACTAAATTATCACAGAAGTAACCTATCCATGGTGCGAAATAAGGCTGGCTTTTTTTTTTTTTTGGTGTTATTATATAACATGAAGTTAAGTATTATAACTAACTATAAAATGTAATTTATAATTTATATTTTTTTTACAATTTAGTTGGATCAAATGCAATTGGGTTTGCCCAGCAGAGATTATTTCCTTAAAAATAATAGTATGGAAGCATTACAAGCATATCATAAATATATGACTGAAATAGCTATATTATTAGGTGCTAATAAATCTACAGCACCCATGGAACTATTAAAAATTATTGAATTTGAAATTAAAATGGCAAATGTGAGTAAATTTTAACAATTTCACTTTACATTGTTAGTATAATTTTTTGATAACATTATATAACTTGAAGATTACACAAACGGATACTGATAGGCATGATACTTCAGAGACATATTTAAAACTTTCACTAAACGATTTACAAAATCAAGTTCCAGAATTCAATTGGACATTATATTTTAACACTATTTTGCAATTTAAAGTATCAGATCAGGAACCTATAGTCAGTTATGCCATGAATTATTTCATTGAATTGGGCCAACTTTTAAATAATACTGATAGAAGGTATCTATATCTATTAAAAGAAAATACAATACATGCGATTATATTGTACTTCAATTATATTGTTACTTGTAATAGGGTTATTCAAAATTACATCATTTGGAGATTAGTTCAAAGCACTATTCTTCCACACATGATTGATGATTTTCAGTATAAAAGATTAGATTTTAAAAAAATATTGCTAGGAATTCTCAGTGAACGAAGTAGATGGAGAGATTGTGTAGATTGGACCAACAAACGACTAGGTATGGCAGTTGGAGCCTTATTTATAAGAGATAACTTCAGTTTGGATAGTAAAGTAAGAAAATGTATTATTAATTATAATTAAAAATAGAAAAGTTCCCTAAAATATAATAAAATAACTTGCAACACTAAAAAGTAAAATAGATCCTAGTTCACAGTATTATTTTTCTATTATTGTACAAGGTAACTGCTATGGATATGATACAATCAATTCGAGAAGCATTCAACGAACTTCTAAATGAAAACCATTGGATGGACAAACAAACAAGAATAGTGGCAAAAGCAAAAGCGGATGCCATGAAAGAACGAATTGGGTACCCAGAATTATTAACGAATGCTGATGAATTGGATAAAGAATATATTATGGTAAATTTCAGCAGTTTTAGAATAATAATTTTATTTATTATAGTAAGTGCATAAAAATGTTTTCTGTAGTTGAATGTGACCGAAGATCAATTCATTCGTAATGTATTCAATGTGCTGAAATTTGATGCTTATCAAAATATTGATGTATTAAGAAAACCTGTTGATAAAGATAAATGGTCAACCGAACCAGCCGTAGTTAATGCATTTTATAATCCAAATAAAAATCATATCGGTAATGGTGTAATTGTAGTTATAGTCTATTATAATTAGTATTTTATTTTGATTTGTTTTTATTAGTTATTCCTGCTGGTATTCTTCAACCATTATTCTATAGTCAACATTTCCCTAAATCATTAAATTACGGTGGGATTGGCGTAGTAATTGGTCATGAAATCACTCATGGATTTGATGATAAAGGTAATTAATATCCTTACAGACTATTATTTGTATAAAGTGTATGCATTTAATAATTAATTAATCTTTTTTAACATAATTCAATTATTTTGTAGGTCGACAGTTTGATAAAAATGGTAACATGATCGAGTGGTGGGATACAGAAACAATAAATACGTTCAGAGAAAAAGCACAATGTATGGTAGATCAATATTCAAAGTACAAAATGCAAGAAGTCAATCTACATGTCAATGGGCGCATGACACAAGGCGAAAACATTGCTGATAATGGTGGACTTAAACAATCATTTAGGGTATATATTTATTGATTTTAAATGACAAACACTTTATTGGTAATTAATAAACTTACTCAATTATAGAATTTTCCTAAATTAATATAGTATTAATCAGATACTTCTAATAATATTATTAGAATATAATTTCTAATAATATTTCTCAATATTATTTGTATTGACTAGAAAATTACAATATTAATCATTAACCGTTATGGTAAACCTCTTGATCAAATATTTGACCAGACAATGTGATTATTATTTAGTACGTATTAAATAGTCATCAAATTATCCCTCAAAAAAATATTTATATACCGTATATTATATAGCTATATAGTTTTACTTATAAAATATTGTCAATTATTGACAAGTTTTAATTTACTAATTGATAAAAGCATTTGCAAAACATTCATTTTATAAATTTAAAGTGTATGTATTGTAAATATAAAAGAAAACATTACTTTTCAGGCTTATAAGAAATGGGTGACCAAACATGGGGAAGAACCATTACTTCCTGGTATTGATATGACACACGACCAACTGTTTTTTTTAAATTATGCACAAATCTGGTGTGGTTCAATGCGACCCGAAGATGCACTGACTAAATTCAGATCGTCTGTGCATTCACCTGGACCAACACGAGTATGGGGACCATTGTCAAATTCAGATGATTTTGCCAAAGCATATGGATGTCCATCTGGAACTCGAATGAACCCCGTAAATAAATGTATTGTTTGGTAAAATGCGTTATTAGGTTTTATTTACATTTTTACATTTTAAATCTATTTTGAGTATTGTTTTACTTGAAAATTATTTGTATTCTCACATTTCGGTTGTTTACACATAATACAGGGCAAAGTACATGCAAGAGCATATCATAATTTAAATATTATGTAATACCTAATTGAACTGATAAAATTATTCATATTATCCATCTATCTATTATATCTGATATTTCTTTTGTAAATTTGTGGTAATTTAAAACCACAAGAAATTGAATATAATTGGTGATTCGTTATTCACCAACTTAATTAATACATGTAAAAAAATTAACAAAATATTATATATTTTTTCCATAAGACAGTAATTAAAGAACTTTGCAATTTGCCTTGTATTGTTATGATTTGTAAACAGATTATCAAAATATTTTGAATTTAGTTGTAATTTCCATATAAATGTGTGCGTGTGTTTAATTTATTTATAAATATTAATTAATTAGTTTTAGTTAAGTAAAAAAAAAAAAATTTAATTGTCTAATTAATTTTTGACTATAAGGAAATTAATATTAAGGTTCGAAAACTATTTTTACATTTTGTTTAAATTTAAACTATTACTATAATTTATTAATTAAAAAAAAAATCTGATTTAACAGCCTAAGTTCAGAAATTCCAGTTATGTAGTATAATAGGTACCTAAGTTTATTTGTTATTCTCCCTACTTACACCTACACCAATCATAATACCTAGGTATTCAAATAATCACCTCTAATAGCTCATGGAAACACCGGCTACAGTCAATATATCTATTATACTATTTCAGAATTTTCTTCAGCCACAATACCTATCTTCTGCCAACAGCCCAACGATTCTATTTTCTTGTATTTTGCTCTGAGTTATTCGTTGTAGTGACTTATATTAATATTTTTATCTTATATTTGTCGTTAAATATATTCGATTATAATTGTATAAAATGTATTTAATATTTATTGAAAAACTGTTTAGTACAAAATATGAAATATTCGAAATTTCGAACCTTATTATTAATATTGTTAAGTGATGAAACGTGTTATTTGAAAGGACATTTTAACTACCAAATAGTTCAAACGTGACCACAAAAGAAGAAACAATTGAGGGTAAAGACAATCATGGGATAAGATAAGGATTTCCAGGGGTATTATAAGTGCCAATATATTATATGTTTATTTTTAATTTAAGGTCAACACATTATATAACCTAATCAAAACGTTAAATTTAAAATATTTTACAATGTTTACGTGCAGAGAAAGTATGTAAAGGCACAATGAGTAAATTCAAATTTGGGTCTTAGTTATAGCTATAATTGGTAATTATCATTTGAAATTGGTTGATTTAAAATTTAAAGTTTTTTCAGATTTATAATTATAATAGTTAGGAGGTTTTTATACACGACCCATAGGTGCAATTAGACCACTAACTATGGGGGTGCTAAAATTATGAACACATCAAACACCCATGGAGGCTATGCCCCCACAATGCCTTTTACATGACTCTAACAATAGTTAACTACACCTTTCATTTAAAGTTTTGTATATACAAATTTATCGTGACTATTTTAACATTATTTTCATACACACATGCATTATCTGTAGGAAATCTATATACTTAGTTCTGCTCATTAATTATTAAATTCATGGATCAAATATTTAGTTGTTATTATGAACAATCTGACTGAGATTTTTGGAAGTGCTAATTTTGGATTTGGGGCTGCTAAATACCCCCTAGCACCTCCTAATTGCGCCTATGCGGCTGTATTTAAATCTTGCGTGTATAGACAATTTTAGCGAAATTAAAAAAAAAAAAAATTGAAATTTATCACCCCAAAATATTCATATTCCCTTTCAAGTTTTCAATAAATATACAAGTATTTAATGTGTAATAAAATTAAAACATTTACCTAAATACCGGTTTTCGTTGGACAACTTTACTTTTTGTGTGTTTATAGTAGCCATTACCTAATAATTTACTATAAATAAGTAAATAAAAAAAACAAAAACAAAAAAAAATAAGCACGTTAATACTTACACAGATAAAGTTCGTTTTGATGAGCTGTAACGTCATTTCGGTAATTTAATTACAAATTTGGTGTGAGAAATAAAGTTGTCCCGCGTAAAATAGTTAATAACAGGTAAAATTCAAGCATGGGCATAGGTACACAATTATAATAATAGCAAGAATATAAAACATATTATTGTATTTATAATAATATTATTTTCTTCCGGATTTCGCCAGAGTATATTTATTTTATCATAAATATTTAAATATTATTTTTACATTTACTTTATATACAGTGGTGAACGTAGGAGAAACTCCAATGGGGTTAAATTCCCAAACGCCCCCAGCGTTCACCACTGATATTATTACAATAATTAATAATGAAACCAATTTACTACGAGTATTTGTGATCTCAGTTTTAAGTTTCAATAAATTATATACTTAAAAAAAATGCTTATTCTCATGATAAAATACATTTTTGTTTTTTTATTTACTAAATTTTTGTGCACATTTATGATTTTATTATAAATATAATCGTCTACATTTAAGCTAAAAATTTATAATGATTCTAATCTGTGTTCATATTTTCACCGTCATCATCGCATATCCTTTAAGAAACAAAATCTGTTTGGTTTCGATAAAGTTTTCGTGCCTCATCATAGTCGTCATTCCAATGAATATTGTGTATTGTGTGTGTTAAATTAAAAAAAAACTTAAAATTATGTACAAATTTGTTCGTTCTTTACGGGTTTTACATATATTATTATGTTGAATTAAAACCGTGATTTGTTTTTATTAAAAAAGGGTATTATCACGGCGGGAAACCTGGAAAAAGGAGTTTGTAACGATAATAATAATAATAATAATGTTAAAATGTGCGCAGTAATTACGCCTGTGTAAATAACATCGGAATAATTTGCACAGTGTCCTAAATGTTTCGGTACTGCGACGCACGTGTGCCTAATAATAAGAACGTATAGGTATAACATTTTTTTTTTCTAACAGTATGAGTCAAAGTAGACAACACGCGAGGAAGTTTTTTTTTGTTTCGCGCGTGTTTTCCCGGTGCAAATATTTGAAAATGACGTTCGCGCCTAAAATATTGTCATGATTATTATTATTATTGGCCAACTACCAATAAAACGCGATATTAATATTGTTACAATATTATTGTTGTTATTTGCCCGTCGCACGTGTCCGGGCGACAATCACGTGACCGCCGGGGAATTTCGTCGCGTCCGGAAGTCTGAGCGTTCCCGGATAGTTCCCGGACGACGACGGTGGGAAATCGTAACGGTCGTGGCGCGCGCGGTACAGCGATAGGTACTGCGGGGACGGCCGCCGGCACGTTGTCGCCGTCGTAGGGGTGTGGCGGTGGCGGGGAAGAAACGACGGCGGCGACGACGATGTCGGCCGCGCGACGCGTAGCCGCGCTCCGGTCGATGGCGGCGGCGATACCGCTCGCGCTGCTGTTATAAAAACCCCGAGTCCGCGGCCGCCGATCGCAGATATGTAGCCGTGTCAAACCGTCCCGCCGCGAAGGTACTCGCGATCACCGTGCCCGTCGCCGTCTCCCTGATCTGAGCTCAGATCCGTCCGATATCGTCTCGCCGTCGTACGCGCTCAATATAATAATAATATTATAATATAAAATAATATCATTGATTATAATAATATAGTGTACGTACTATAATATAATTAACTGATAAAATATCGTATTATTATTATTCTGCGTCATTACGCGTGTGCATGGCACCGGATTTGTCGTCGGGCCGCCCGCCACCCCCCTGGAGGAAAAAATTCAAGAACGCGATAATATTTCCGGTATTTCGCTGTGGCCAACCCCCCGCCAGCGCCTGGAGCAGTCCGTGACCGCGGTGTCTATACCTCGTACCACGACCCTTCAGCGCCCATTGCAGTTGTACCTACGTGTCGTTTTCAGCTGCCGTCATCGGACAAAAAAAAAAAAAAGGTATAATATAGGTAGGCAGCGCGAGTATATTTTTTTTCCACCCTCTTTTCGTTTTCGGCAGTTTTCATTCAACATGAACACCGGGCCGAGTTATATTACCTTTACGTGTACATTTTGTATATAGTATACACGTATAATATTGTAGTTATGAATATTTCCATCAAACCGTATATAATAGTGTTATTCTTTTGCCAAGAAAGGAGATATTGAATTTGAAAAATGTATCATATTTGTGTAACGTGTACCCAGGTTTTTAAAAAAAGGATCAGTTTTTTATTTATATATATATTATGTATACTTTTGTAAGTAATGTACAATTCTAGGTAGATAAGAACTTATTATTAAATAATTGATTTACTTTTTATAAGTGCTAATCTAATCTCCTTCATATTTTAGTGATTTGAATATAGGTTTCGTTTTAAGAAAATATATACATTCAGGTTTTTTTTTTTTTGATAAATTAACATTATTGACTATATAGGTAGAAACCGACACGTCAAATTTTTGATTTTTCTGATTAAAAAGTAAAGAAATTAGAATTTAAAAATAGTTAGTAGTGTAAATAATAGATTCGAGGGGTAGGGGAAATATATCTTGCTAATCTCCACCCGTAAATACGCCACTGAGTATTATAGTTTCCGGTGGCGTATTCAGGATTTTGCCAAAAAGAGTGGTACTTGGAAATTGTTATTTATAAATTATTATTATTGTACAACATGTGACCAAGCTAAAAAAAAAATTGTAAATTTTACATGAAAATGTGTCTGATAATACTATTATTGCAATCAAATACATATATAGGGCATAGGTGCACCTAGATAAGTAATTATTATTAATTAATTTACTATTTATATATTAATCCGTAACCTCCTTCATATATTATAAGTTATAACAATAGCGGTTAAGATTTAAAAAAAAACAAGTTCGTTCAGGTTTTTTTCTGATGGATCAACTACGTAGATAACAAACCATCCATGAGTTATTAATTTTTCAGACTAAATAGTAAAGAAATTTAAACTTTGAATTAGGTATCTAGTTATCTATTTTTTAGCCATAATATAAATTTCACAATAATAGATCCTAATAAAAGGTCAAGGGAAGTGATGTATCTCCTTAACCTCCCTCCGTAAATACGCCATTTGTATAGTTAATACATAATATTGGTTATGCATATTAATGATGTTCTCGATGATCAACCTCACCAAGTAAATAGCGAAGTGCACTATTTCAACGCTACTCAAAATGATATTTCACTTTTCTTTCCTACCCAAACTTTAAAGTGGAATATCTCGTCAACGGATTGACGGAAATTAAAAATTTTAAAACCAAAATGTATTAAAACTAACCTTCATCTATTTATGTAAAAATCAAAAGTGAGTAGTTGTATCACAATCAAAAATAAAGGTATAAAAAAAAGAACAACAATGTAACATTGTAGAATGTACGAGAAAGTTTTTACGTACATAGGTCATTTTTTGAAAAAAAATAAGTGTATTATGGAAAATTGTACTCTAACATAAGATATGCAAGATAATAATAAATAAGGAATAATACATTTATATATTATAAATATTTTTATTTTAGATTCCTAGCAAAGGGATTATTCCACATGTTTTGTTCTTTTTTTGATTTAATTTCTTACGGTATTATCGCCAAAACTTTTAACCCCTTTTTGAGCTTTTAGTGAATTTTAATTTTTGGGAGTTTTTTGCTGTAATTCGGTTATAAATACACGGAGAGACTTGAAACTTAGTAATCATACTTTTAGTGGACTTACCTAGACGTGGTAAAATTTCCAAAATCATCGGACTTTTTTTTTTTTAATAAGCGTTTTGAAATCAAATTTAAACGAAAAAAGCAAAAAAAAATAAAAATAAATATGGCACTTTAAATTATATATTACCGAACTGCGCTCGGAATCGTCTTTCATCAAACAATGGTTTATCGTTGTTTACAGATATAAATGAAATAACCTTGTGTATCTCACCCTCTTAACTTTTCACCTACAACAATGGCCGCTCTCTATCAGTTATTTGTATTTATTTATTCATAAACCATCGTTCGTCGATATATGCG
This sequence comes from Cinara cedri, assembly GCA_902439185.1. NCBI lineage: Eukaryota > Metazoa > Arthropoda > Insecta > Hemiptera > Aphididae > Cinara > Cinara cedri. Next base: position 205,299 of record CABPRJ010000965.1, on the reverse strand, counting down.
TTAATCGTTAGTTTTCAGTACCTAGTAATAGTTTATAGATTATATTACGTAAATGTATCGTGATTTTTACTTATTTTACTTGATTTTAGCATTTATTCAAAATTGAATTTGTCCTCTTTTTAAATAAAAAAAATTAGGGCGAAATAAGTTGAAAATCACGATACATTTGCGCGATAGAACCTACAAAACATTACTATTATCAATACTATCGCCAATTAGAAAAACTAATAAATTTGTAAAAAAAAAATGTTGGTATGAGACTAAATTTTATTATAAATATATATAATTTAAATTTTACATAATTTTTACATACATGTTGAATACGAATACCTATTGTATATGTATAAAATTTTCGTTACTACAATGTTATAAAATTATGCGTAGGTAATATAAACATTTACAATATTTGATTTAAATAAATATTGATTTCACGATAGCAGAACAATAAAAATGATTTATAATCTATTGATATTAATTCAATCGTTTTCGCTATATTACGATTACATTTTAAATGCGACTAATAAAAAGCGTTTTTTTTTTTAATAAATGGTTTTTCACGTTATGACCGAAGACTGTTATGACTTTTAAAAGCTCCAGTGGCATACCTAGGCCTCTCTTACGGGAGGGGGGGCGAAATATATTTTCACCTATTCTTAAAATAGAAAATTTCTTAAAAATTTAAAAAATATAGTAATGCATACATATTGTCACATATAATTATACGAACCACGGGAGGGGGCAAATGCCTCCTTCGACCCTTCCCCCACAGGTACGCCACTGAAGAGATCCTGCACAGGTGTATTATAATTTACTATTTTACAATACCATTTTAGGGCTCTGAATTAGACATATACTATGTATTTACTCGCCGTTATTTACTCACTTCGTTATTTTCATACATTTTCTTCGGTTTAACGGTCCCAAAGCGCCCGTTTTATTTCAGTAGTTTACGAGTAATAATTGTGACTTATATACCCGTAAAACGTTCGGTTTCTTCTACAAACGTTGTAGGTCGATAGATAGGTTAGGTAGTTTAGGTGATTATCGTCCCGGGGTTCGATTCACGGCGGCGCTGCCGCCTTTTTAAGCTCCGTAAGAATAACTCGGCCGCTCGGTCGATCAGATTTCTTGCGTTTTTTTTTTTTGTGAATTTTTTTCATATTTTTTTGCCTGACTTATATTTATTATTTAAAACGTTTTACTGTTTATATCCCCACCAAAACCCTTACGAAATATCTAACGTGTATCATAATAATCTGTCTTTATATTTTTCATATATTGAGATATGGGTACGTCTCAAAACTCTATACGCATACTGTACATACATATACACACACATATATATATATATTGACTGCATTTAGTCACAGTGAATTCAATCATTTTCCATCTCAATTTCTCCTGTGTTATACCAGGTATACCGGCTGTATCCACTTCCGAGAACACTAACATCTAGACATTGTCCTAATCTCTCTGTATCGCCACTCATGTCTCTCAATTTCCCCTGTATCCAGCATTATAGTGTATCATACATATTATACTGCATCCAGTACCCACCCGTCGACTGTATTCACTACAGACTCCTGTATTCTTGCCGACTCTGCGCTTCCATAAGTCGTTGAATCTGTACTGTGAATAAAAAAAAATCCGCATGCAAAATATAAATATTTTCTTAGAAAAACATACTTTTACATTTCGAAGGGAGCCTGTGTAACACGTTAGGTATTAATCATTTCATAAACATCTATTTGATATTTTTCAACTATTCCTACGTAATGCATTTTCTAAAACATAATAAAAACACATAACAGAAAATTCAACGTTTTCTCCCCCGCACAGAATCCATTAACATTTCGAATAAACACGGTATTAAAACATCACCTATATAGGGGCTATATATTAGGCACTCAACTTTTAAGTTTGCGGATATCGCTTTAAAACTATATATATAGTCTTAAACAGTTAAACATAAACGTTACATCTCGAAATATTATGTACATTTTTATAATACATATATTATATAACAATACAGTCTATTGTTGAATTTTTCAAATAAATAGTAAAATCGATATAGTCATAAATTTGTATAACTTACTATAACATTTCAAGTATTTTACCCTAACAACACGCGCGTGAAATTGGTATATATTTATAAATGTATAAATTACTTATGAGGGATTAATATTATTGTCTTATTGTAGTAAAGATATTAACATTTCATCATCGAAACTACTTATTAAGACTCATTATATCTACATTAATCACTTATAGAGCATTTTCGGGACACGATCGATTTTCATTTTAGTATCGGAATTTGTGTACTATAATAATTTTTTGGGTATATTTTCGAATATTCGTAATACCATCGATTATGGATAACCAAATAAATTTAGATAGGTGTACTCATTCTCAGTGCATGTACCATTTATAGAATTTTTCCCTTTTTCCGTGTTCTTTTTCAAGTAATCGCCGTAAAAATATATATTAGGTATGCTATAATAAACATGTGCTAGATACCACATTAAATTGTATACAGGTATTATAGTGCGTATACTATCATTATGTACGATACTTAAAAATTGGATAAATTATAGTTTGATTTAAGTTTTGTAATGTCATTTCTATATCATCGAGATTATATACGCGCGATATACCACCGTGCTCTTTATGACACTCCGGTCTTATCTCAAGGCAATAAATTATATTAAACGAAATCTTAAACAATACATTAAATACTACGAAACCATGTTACAAAGGAAATATTACGACGACGTGACGTCTTATCGAAAGCCTATATTTATTTATAATACAATACGATATATATATTATACTATATTAAAGAGATAGTTGATAACATACTACGTAAACCAATTGTCTTTTTTAATATACCTAAAACCTGTACTCTATAAACTGTAGTATATTATTAAACTTGAGGGGATCAGGAGTTTGGGACACACCTATTTTGCATATTGCTTCAGACCGATAAGTGGTGTAAAACTAGACATGTGGGTATGTGTATAAAACGTCTCATTCGTCTATAAATGGACGATAGATTAGTCGAAAAGTCGTATCATTAAGGAAGTCATTAAAAGGTAAAAACTAATTTCACAAAATTGGAGAAAATTTGGAAAATCGGCTTAAGGCCCTTAAGAAAACGTGACGATAATATGCGACATCTGCACAAAGTTGTTCCCGCGCGTCTATTTAGTGTTACCTATATATAGAAAACAAGTTATAATATTATAAACAAAAATAATAACACGACTGGTAGACACGCTAAGTCATATTATTGTGACGTAAAGTTAAAATTATAACTTTTAGCAACTCAATGTCATTTGGATTTTTTTTTTTTTTTTTGTAAGATCTGATCTAACAAAGAAGTATTACAGAGTTTTATAGTTATAAATGCTTTGCGTACAATGTAAGGTATAAAGTATTTCTTTTACGGATAATAATGTATTGCAAGTCAGTCAGACATTGTATACTGCAGACGGTTGTGATATAACGTCTTCTTATTCGATATTAAGGGGTCCGTTGCCAGCGTGTTTTTTAGTTCTAAACTATACTTTATGACGGGAAAAACTCGCATGTCTCGTAGATTGGTCAGATTTTGATAATTATTTTGTTGTTGGACAGAGACAGACTACTTACATACCGCATTGGATTCCGTTTTTCAATATTTTTATCTCGTTTTTTGTAAAATACTTCTTTACGAAATGTCCATTTCTAAATTGGAGTTCAATGTAGTCAATACAATATTTATATAAATAAATAAATGAATGCTTTGCCTGGAGGATTTTGAAATGTGTATTGTACGACCAGTTTCGAATTAAAATTCATTGTCAGAAGAAATCACAAAATCAAAAAGTAAAATGTGACTGAATATGAAAAAATAAATGAAGAAATACATAGTGAAAAAATGATAAAAATTGGTCGTTTTACATAGAAATAATTTATTTTAAATAATTTTGTTTTTATTTTATTATTTTATATTGTTATTTATCAATTGAAAAAAAAAATCGGTAGAGAACAGGGGCACCATTTCACATTACTTTTGTGGGATGCAAAACCAATATACCTGCAAAGTCCCTTATATAGCACATTAAGCGTGAAATGAATACATCATTTCCATTATAAAAATCTATTTTTCAACTATAACATATTCAAATATATATTAAATTATAATAATAATAAATTATATATTATATATAGTAAAAAGACGTCCTAGGATAATGGGGATGAGTGCAACCACTATTATTCGTAATTATTTAATGTATACGTAAGCAAAAATAAACCATTGCTTACGAAAAAACGATTCTGCGCGAAGTTCAGTTGACAGTGATGCTTTGGCAACAATATGCTATATTATAGTAAAATAATTAAATAGGCTTTAGGTATATAATTAATTAGGTTTTCTCCATCATTTCACAACTGTTCTTCTCTAAATATTAGGTAATTTAGATACGATCAAATGACTATTTTCATTTCAAATAGGCCAGTGCGACTACTATTGTTTCTTACATATTTGCTTTACGGTCATATTTTTGGAATTTGCGCGTGTTTATTAAACAATAGTTAAGTTACATTTAATAACTTTATAATTGAGATACCTTTTAGTTTAAACAAAATATGAATAATTCACAAAAAGCTGATATGCTTTTTATTTACTGGGAATGTGAAAAAAATTCACGTCAGGCGGCACGTGTTTATGTTGAACGTTACCCAAGTGTGTATTTATCGTTAATTATAATTTTTCGTGTTGTTGATGAAAATAATAAAACAATTTTTTGTTTTTCTAAATTCAGATAGGCAACATCCGTCACATAGTTATTTTCATAAATTAGCAAGAAATTTAAAAATACCGGTTCTTTTTCCAACACAACAATTATTGCCAACCAGCAACCTAGACGAGTTAATGCATTAGGGAAAGATATTAAGCTTCAAGTGTTGGCGTACGTAAGAGCAAATCACAGAATTAGTATGCGTCATGTCGGCTTTGAAATAGGTATTTCTCATAATAAATCCCGGCACATAATGCAATTGTTGTGAAGAATTATTTAAATGAACATTTTGAAAATCGTTGGATAGGAACTAATGGTATAATAAAATGGCCACCTCGATCCCCAGATCTTACACCACTTGATTACTTTTTGTGGGGATATCTAAAACTGTCGTCTATTTGCAAACCCACTTACTAATCTTATTGATTTGAAACAAAAAATAATTGTGGCGTGTAATCAACTTACTGAAGGGCAAATTTAATCTGCAACAAATAAAGAATTTCTACGGAGGACAGAACCATTTTTAAATTATAATGGAGAGCAGTTTGAACAATTTATAAAATGAATGTAATTTTGAACTAATAAAAATAAAATTAATTAACATTGTTTTTTTTTTTTTTTAAATCGCCTAAGGAAACAAACTTAAAAAAATTAGTTGCTATAGGGGAAGAGGATCCTTCCGAAAAGTAGGCACTAAAAATATCACTAGAAGATATCATGAGGTGCTAAAAATTTAAGCCATAAAATTGATGAGTAATTCAAAAATGTCAAAAAAATAATATCAATCTTTGAAATATCCATAACTCGGCTATTTTTTAACATAGGAAGTTGGTTTTACCATTAAAGTTCATAAAAAAAAAAAGAGTAAAAATATTTAACCAAAATAAGGTGGGATTGCCTTTTTTAAAAAAAAAAGTTGATATGCGAATGCGCGAAATGACGTGGCATACAAATTGTTTAATTAGTCAAATAAGTTATAAAAAAGTTTTTTAAGCACCAAAAACAAACATAATTCAAATATATTTAAAATTTGTTAAGTTATAGAGTGTTTCCAACAAACGATTACACACTGTATAAAGCCTATTTAATTATTTTGCTATAGTGTAGCATATTGTTGCCAAAGCGTCACTGTCAACTGAACTTCGCGCAGAATCGTTTTTACGTATACATTAAATAATTACGTATAACAGTGGTTGCACTCATCCCCATTATCCTAGGACGTCTTTTTACTACATATTTAAATATGTTATAGTTGAAAAATAGAGTTTTATAATGGAAATGATGTATTAATTATATTAGGGAATCGCCAATAATGTAACACCAAATGAAAAAGTTGATTAAAATTATAATAATTTCAGTAATTATTTTCATTTTAAACTTTATAAAACTCTAATTTTGTATTTTTGTTTATATTTTGGATTTATTAAATTAAAGAAATATTAAAATTAACGATTTAATTTATATGAATACAATTTTTGTATATGTTAAGTAAGTAAGTAAGTATAATAATAAGTAAGTATATATTATATACTTACATAATGGGCGGTCGTATCATCAAAATAAATAATTTTGGGGATCGTGGATCAAAAAATATTGCGCACCACTGCTATAGCCATACAAATATTTGTATACCTCATGCACAGTATTCAAAATAAATAAAATAACAGGCATACCAGAAAAAAAAAATGTTTTAAAAGAATCATTTTCGTGATTTCGTGATACACGACAATAAAGCGAATAATATTTTACTTAAATAACTAATCTACTTATTTCTACCGGTGATAGTAAAAAATATTAACGATAATATGATAAATTAATTTTTTAAATCCGATCAAGTGAAACGTATACCTATTAGCTATTTATTATCCATATACGCCTGCATATATATCCGTAGTCTACATTGGTAAGAGAAAATACAAATCCCACTGTCGTCGAGGCACGTGAAACGTATACAACAATTTTTATAATATCTTTAGACATGGCTCAAAATGTATAACCAATATCCTATTTGGTTATCAACATAATATACGATATGACTAATCTTAATTATTAAAAAAATATTGATACTACGTTAATTCTACATGTCTACGCAATCACTTGAGCTTCAGATACGCCTATAAATTAGCGTTTTGTATAATCAAAAATCGTATGCATATACCTATTTATTTAATACATTTACGATACGAGTTAAAATGGTTTTGAAATATAATCGTTTGGAAATTAAAACTTATTCTTGTCGTGTTAACACTATAAAATGATTTAAACAACATATCAAATTGTTTTTATTTTTAGTTAAGTTTCAAAAATAAAATGCCCATGCTAGGTAATTCAAGAAATTAAAACCGTTATTTCAAAACGATTTATGAAATAAACAAATTTATTATGACCGCGTTTTTGAAACCTCATCACTTTATCAGTTTTTATTTGTGCGCTCATAACCAATCATTATTACTTTTATTTTAAAGAGTCGCGTCTCGATTTCTTTTTTTTTTTTTTATTCCGTCAAATACTTAAATACTTTAAAATTAAATTATTTATTCAAGATCACAGAAAAGTTCCACATTAAATTCGGTTTATAAAATTAATTTTCACTAAACCGTTTTTATAACTACGGAAATTGGACTAATATATAAAGGAAAATAGTAGATTTTTAGTTAACCAGTTTTAATATATTTAAAAAATATTTAATTTATTAAACCTTTTTAATGTCATCGTATAAACATCCATATTAATTTATTAGTCGTGTGATTCGTGGAACGATAACATACATAGGTACATTAAATAATTGAACATTGGTATATTTACTTTATTTTATAAAATTGTAGTATCACGTACGAGTATTATTTTCTATTCTGATTATTTTTTAGATCTTGAGCACAGTGAGGAATGTGTTGGTATAACAAGTGCGGTTTTTTTTTCAAAATATTTTGTGTCTGTGAATGACTTGTCCATCAGAAATGTTATTTCAATGAAACACGTTTTCTTGTATATAGTATGTATCCAATCGAATACATAAAAATAAGATAATTTGATCGTTGTATTTGTATTATTTCGGTAATAATTAATTTTTTCCGTCTACGAATAAATTGTCAATGGTAATTTAATGCCCGCTGTCGAAAAATTATACCAAATTTCTTTTGAGTCCTAATTAAGCTTTTATACTGAAAATAATACACGCGTTAATGATGAGTGATTAGCGGTATATTTAAAATTTTACAGTTGTCATAAATACATTCAAATCATAAAACCCATGTTAAAATACATGGGTTTTATTATACTTTAATATACAACAATATATTAATGTGTTATTGAGTGACTAATATACAGAGTGACCTATTTAAGTACTAAAGAAATTATTAAAGAATTACTAAATTAATAAAGAAATATTTATTATTTAATATTTAAACACTTAAATGGACCATCCTGTACAAATATACGTATAGAACCTACGTGACTTTTAGAACAAGTTCAAGTGGAATAATTTCAATCGAGTGTTTATTTTGTTTAATGTATTTCGTATTATAGAGTTTAATCTTATTATCATATTAAAAAAATTACAATCAAATTGCATAGAAATGTTAATAATTATTAATTTTTTTATGTTTATTATATTTTTTACGAGTAAGGGACATATTGGATTTTTGAGTAAAAAAAATGAAGCTGTTAAATAACCTACCATTATAGACGTACATTATTCCATTTGTGTTTACACTCTAGTGTAGTCGGACAAAGAAAAAAACTATAGTTGCTATTTTATCAGTATAAATATATAAAGACAGACTATTATCAATTTGCACGTATTTACACAGTATAGGCAATAAGAAGAAATAATTACTTTATAAAAACACTAATGCGTTAGGAATTTGTTTGACTGATTAAATTAATCCAATTATCTTAAAAACAGTAAAATGTCATAATGGTCAAATCAGCAAATATAATATTATTATAATACCTACCTATAATGTTTAGCTGCTAGTGGGGAAGAAACAAATAAAGGGTTTTCAATGAGGTATCCAAATTAACCCCCTTTGTTTTCAAATACTAAACATAATTTTCGAAAACATTTTGTCTATTCCGGAAGTGTTCGTAATCCGGTAATTTCCCCTACTGGTTGTACTACTATATTGTAAAAAGTTAAAATTGAATTTAATATTATCAAGTAATCCGGTTTTTCCTTAACCATTTATTATCGATTACAATTATTTTCCCATTCGATTTGTATGGATAAAAAACAAAATGTTTGTTTTATTTTTCATTATAAACGGTGTAATAAAATTGTGTATTAGGTTGACTGATGGTGAGAGTGTTTTTCCATAGTCGAGTACTAGAGTCCTTTGATCGAAATAATTACCATAGTTTACCGTGCATGTCCAATACTATACAAATGTCCATTCATTTGATTTCAATTTTTAAAAAAAATGTTTGTTATTTTCTTTGTTTACTCGGTGTTTTGGTGTACCTATCTGCTTAATAAAATCGTTCAAAAGTCCAACCTTTATTTTCTTCAAAATCAAACCGCTAGACGAATACATGTAAAATACTCTTATTCTTATATAAGTCATTTACTTATTTACCGTATATGAAAACAAATATTAACTAATCTAATTTAATGCCGGTCTGTTATGGTCTATACTAATGCGTAAGTAAACAATATTTCACGCATTCATTCAGAAAACGGTGTTAGTAACGAATTTTAATAATAATACCAAGACGCATGACAGTCATCAAATTCGACAGACGAATAGAGTCCCGAGGCCGTTTAATTAATAATCATCGTAAGGAGATAATAATTACAATTTCATTATCTTGTGACCTTTAAATTTAAACCCAACATCATTACCTGTAGGGATTTACCGTTCTTACCGTACGATTAATAATATTAACCTATCCAATCCACTAATATTATCAATATTATTAACTTTTATTTATAAATGAAGATATGCCGTTTTCTTCTAGACATCATTATGAAGTCGATAGACTTTTTTCAAAAAAAAAAAAAAAAACTAAAAACTATATATTTATAACGATATCGGTTAGTTATGATATTAATATTTATAAAGTCGTTTTCGTATGATCATTAATTATGCGTTAAGTACCTACTAATAACACAACATGCAAAGAATCGGACAAAACTATCATTTTACTCGTTCCTTCAATATGATACAGGCGATCTTTAATCTTTACACTATCTCGGTGATTTCAAATTCGGTTAAATATTTTAATGAAATAAATACCTAATTAAATTAATGATTTATTTATTTTTTTTTTATTTAAATCTTGTAATTATAATAATTGTATAAGTATATCTATTATAAATTACGAGTACCTCTATACATGAATCACTATTATAATACACGACGTATGAGTAAAAAATAAAGAGTAATATCTGACCTAATTGTTTATTATATTATATGTATATATATATTAATTTTAGGGGAAAATGTCAGCGATATCAAGTTTTTGCGATATCTTGATGGTGAAAGTTGTTGGAGACCCTGATTGGAGACAACGATTTGTTGTTCTCAGCAACAGTACACTATGGATTTATGGGTAAATGGTTTTTCTATAACGCGAATTAATAGATCTACTACAATAGGAACAATACCATTTATAAATACAATGTTTACATAATACCCTAACAGAGACGATCAAGATCCAAGGAGAACAAAGATTCACCCGGTAAGAGACTTAGCGGTGAGCCGGAGAATTTGCGACGGATGCCATTTGATTTTGCATATCAAAAACATAGCAAAGTTGGATTGGTTCAAAATTAAATTTAATTCGGAGAAACAATTAGCCGCCTGGAAGAAGCGTATGCGGCAAGTGAAAGAAGCTTGGAACGAAGAGACTTATTTTCAATATCTCAATCAAAAATCTCAGCTCAGATGTAAAATAAATTAAATACGAAATATAATATTTTAAGCATTCATTTTATTCGTGGATTATATTTTTTCAGGTCCTTATGAGCCATTAACTAGATTAAATCGACAGGTAAGATTCAAATGCTAAATTCAACTAACCTGCAATAACATTAAGTTATATTCATGTTTAACAATCGTTAATGAACATATTATTATTATGTTAAGGTTCCCAGTAATAAATTATCGAAACCACGTATGCCGTTTTCCAGAAGTCGCTCACTTCAAGAAATCACAAGTTGGGAGAAGTTACCTATGACGCTTACACATTTAAACAAGGGTGAGAAACCATACACAACGAATAAAACTACTACGACTAGTTACAATGATTGTAATTGTTATAATATTACTGAGAATAATATATTGCAATGTTTTAATTCAATATATAGAAATATTATGCGGAATAGACGATATTGACGCGATTTTAGTCAGAGTACGTATATCTATTCTGGAAAATGAAATGGCGTACAATAAAGAAATGGAAAAAATGCTAGTTGCGTTTAAAAAACGTGCACTGTGGCCCGATTACTTTCTGACGGACGACAAATCGTTAATCGAACAAACGTTGTCTAAGCGTGAGTGATGATCTTTATCTCAACAGCAGAATATTACGCCACGTAACGTGTATTTTAATGTGGCGGGGTATAATTTTCAGTGAAGGAAAGTTCGGACACTCTGCTGCACGATGTCGAAGACATGTGGCCGGACGCACCGATGGTGTTGGAAAGGTTAGACGATCTCGCCGATTTGCTGATTAAACATTTGAAATCAGTGGCCAGAACCCGCATGATTACCTACTGCCACCTCCTGAGAGATTTCAGACCTTTCTTGCGTAATAATTTGTAAGTAACATATCTCTTCTTCTTCGTCTCTTTCACAAACTAAATTTGGAGTCACCGAGTTGGTCTCATTTGTCCTATAACTTCCGCTTAATACCGGTACAGCACGCTTGAACTTAATACGATTGAGCATAGAATATTTTATGTGACGTCGCTACATTCATGTTGAATTTTTGTATTTTCACGTATTATTACACCAATTAATATGATATCAAATTTAAACGAGTCCTCATCATAATATATTCTTAATCGTGTCCGACCATATCGGATACGATACCATTTCGGTATTCCTATTCCCCTCCTTTTCACATTGATTCGCATAGCCATTCGTATACAGCCTCTGATTCGTCACATGTTCAAAATATCGTCTTGGTCTGTTCTCTCTCATCGCATCAGTTTTTTAAACAATCCCTCGCAAACATATAATAATATACATTTCACGTTCATATATGTTATTTAGGGAGAGTGTGGACGACATCTACACAGACGTGTACAGCGAACACTTTTATATGGAACGGGCGCTGTTGCCGATTTTCAGGGTGTACAAGCTGAAGGGTATATCCAAGAAATTGGCGGTCATGTTGTCCGCCGCGAAGGACGAGAACAGTGCACGTTGGAACAACCTTTTCGACCTTTGCCACGAGGTAGGTTCGGACGGATATTATCGCACAGTGCACTCCGTTTTTGTTACCACAATGGTATCATTATTATTAATATCATGCGTCACTTGAAACGCAATTTTTTTGTTTGCACAATCGATTGTCGCACAAGTGTCTGCAGTATACGGGATTACATTTAATATGTTCTCTGTCAGTTCTTATTTTTGTTCTCGTGTGAACGCAACGGCCGACCAACCCGGTCGTGAGGCCCGCAATACATACACGTTTATAATAAACGTGATAATCACCCGGATTTGCTCGGTTTCCCGTAAAGTATAATTGAATGACGTTGTGTAGGTACGATTTTTATCTATCGACTCGCCAATATCGTACAGGTGCGACGAAACCCGCCACTTGAGTCGGTATTCTTCTTATATGTACGAGAAATATCATCCATAACGTAAAATAAACGTACTTGTTTTTCTGCATTTGTTTGTATACACGCCGTTTGTTCAGCTCTTCAAACAAAAACAATCTTCAGGAAACCTATTTAATATGCCGTATTGCGTCATTTACTCGGTGTCATTTTTCACGAACGGCTTTATATTTACACGTTATTTTTACTCGGAGAATGCGTTCGATTGGCGATTACTCGACATACGTTATTAGTTATTATATATATTATTATGATAAAATAACGGTTGAAAGTATTTCTCAGAAAAATGTTTTACTTTTTAGAACACGAGTATGATCGATAACCGACAGACCCGTACACCTCGTGTTTTTATTCGTTCGCATTTTTAACCCAAGGTCGTGGGGTCACGCAATTGCATCAACACCCTTGCTCATGTCCTAATTTATAAATATTTTCCCAACGGTGCGTATTTAAGCTACGGACGATTTTTATTTTAAAATCTGTTCAAAGTACTATATTCACCACGTTTTATAAGGTGGTTGGTTCAAATTGAAATAATATTTTAATTCATTATACGCCAAAATATTGGATTTGCAATGGTAAAAAACAAACAACAATACTCGACTAAAATAAAAAAACCATACATCGAGCCATCGACCATGGTTTTAGTTGGGAAGTTCCAATAGTATTATGTGATATAGGTTAATTTAGATGACACGCTGAAAGCAACGATAAATCATTGCAGCCGTATAAAACGATTCGTAGTGGAGTTTGGTAAACTGTTAATGTCGCGTTGTTTTCATTTGTAGCCGAGGTAACTCAGAAATCGACAAAATTTAAACCAATTTGTTGGGAATCTAAAAAATATTTATAAAGTACCGTCCGGCGAATAATCTGCAATTTTTCGTAGGATTTTTCATGGAAAAAAAAATACGTGCAACACATTAAAAAGCCTCTTCGTTGAATTCAAAATAATAAAAGATATATATTTATAAAGTTGAAGAGTTGATAAAAACACGTAATTCGTGTAATTTTAAACACGATATTCTATACTGTGCTGTTTTGTTTTGCAATCAAATTGTTGTTATGGAAACCGACGGCATGTTGAACTTTTTGACTTTAGGAACCCAATAAAGGTGTCCCGAATAGCGATACATATTATACTCTTTCTGTTAGTAAGTATTAAACTATAGCGGTTTATTAGTTTGCCAGTGTGACGGTGCTAACTAGGTATCAACAAAATACTAGTATTTATAAAATAAATGTCGTTTATATTATATTTAGTATCAACATAGATATATTAAAGATATATGGACCGGAAATCGGTAGTATAATGGCCTACACTGTCTTAAAAGTTAAAACCCAATGATAAAGGAAAGGCGTTCATTACGTATCCGATTCATTTCTTTAATATCTATATGGGTTTCGATGAAAAAAATTATAACGATGTAATATCATATGTACAAAATATTAGGGGCCGCGTAAAAATCAGGAAAAATGTTGATTAGGAATAAACAATTCCAGCAATGTAAATAACCGGGAACGATTTTTCTGACGGATATACTCAGAGTCCTACTTAGGGGGAGAGCTATAGGGGTGCAGCCCCGGGCCCCGGCATATTAGGGGCTCCTATATATTAATTTGGTTTTAAAATTATTTTTTAAAACCAATAACAAAATAAATTTGTTAAAGTACAAAATATTTACTAAAATACCACTTATGACAAATTTCTTAATTATTTAATCAGTAGTTGATATAATTTTTTATCAAGATAAAGTTGGGAAATAGTGAATTTTGAAAAAAAAAATGAATTATCAACATTTTGTTTTATACTGATGATAACGAAATACGGGTAAGAAAAAACAAAATTCCCGGATTTGAATATTTATAAAAAAAAAAAAATGGACTTAGTTCGTACGTGGGTGTCCACTGTGTAGGTGAGAAGTTGTAAAGATAGAGGAGAAATTTAATGTATATCTTTACGCAGCGGTTAACCATTGCAAACGAAAAAACGATTCTGAGTGGCGTTCTTTTGTACATGATTTAAAGGGCTATAATATTTATGATTTGAAAATAATAAATTTCATAAATTTTTCCATTTATTAGGGAAAACCTATAGAAATATCAAAATAAGATCTCTTTAAAGCACCACTTCAGTCAAATTTTTTCTCAGAAAAAGTACTACACACGAAAATTGAAGCAAGATTTCTAGTGGAAATATTGTTCACAGAAAAAAAACACATTGTTGTAAAATTAATACATTTCTCGCTCTGCTCAGAATCTAAAAATTATAATAATAAGTCAGTTTTTTTTTTTTATAGAAGCGTTTTATTGTATCATCAAAAAGTATCTTTTTTCACGATTTCAACAATTTATTTATTAATAAATTGAATATAAAAAGTGATATAACAAAAGAACAACTGAATTTATAATTTAATTTAAGGACTCCATGAAAAAATTAGCCCCGGGGCCCCAAAATGCTTAAGTAGAGCTCCAGATATATTATAATTAAAGGAACGATACAAATCAAAAAATTAAAATAATAATATTTGATTGGCCATCTGTGGGTACATTTACATATAATTACAATAAAATTATGTCGAGTATAATGGCCCAACTCACCTCTTATTGGTAAAATTCGACTAATAATAATAAAATAAATAAATAATTAAAATAATATGAACATAGATATAAAAGTAAACATAAAATATAGAGATAAGAAAATAATTTGAAGTACCATGGTAAGTAAGGAACAAAACAATTTAACTAGCTGAACCTAGGTTCACATCATAACTTGTACAAGTGCTCTTAAATGTTAGGGATATGGTTGAGTCATAATTTAACACACTTTCTGTATTGTATGTATGATTTAAAATTTATGATATGAGACGGGGCTTTGTTCAATAGTTTAATATTTATCTGTGAAAAACATAAACTTAATTTGAGGGTTCGGATAATAGGGATCTCTAAATTATTTTTCTGTCGTGTATTGTAGTATACTGGTTTTAATTAAATTAAATTAAATTTATAAGTGATATAAAGTGCATTCCACCTCATGCGGTTGTACCATATTAGAAAATAGAAAAATAAATCACGCATAGTGTTTGTATGGTCAGTATTTTTCTTGCGTTGATATAAAGGTAGTGAAGTTTTCGTAATTTATTTGAGTACGTGTGTTAGTCCAATTTTAAGCACTGGTCAATAATTACTCCTAGATATTTCGAAAATTCTGTTTTATTAATAATATTGCATGGATTAAATTTATATGATATATTATCTTTATCTTTAAATAATATAAAATCGTTATCGTAGTCGTAAATTTTAAACTGTATTAATAAATTGTAGAAAATGCAAAAAGCTACGGAACTCGTGTAACTAAATAAATAACACGGGACGGAATTAGTATATCCATTTTAAAAACCCGGGACGGAACTCGGATGCAGCCGAATGAATGAGACAGACTGCTTATAGCGCTCTCACTCCCACAGTAAGGGGTTTTATTATTATTATTATATTTCACAATGATAACTCAATCAACGTATTTGTATTTGAATTTTGTTTATCGTAACAATTTCAAGCAGATATTTCAATAAAATATGATATTATTATTATCATATTTTTCAAGAAATTGGAAAGATTAAAAGCGATAAAAGGAAAATCGTACCAGGGCTAAATTAACGAAACCTATCCATTTCAGACATGAATAAATTCAATTGAATACCTACTATTATTATAGCAAATTTTCATTAACCAAAGTTGTGATTTATATATGTATATTTTTTTTTTCTAATAGCGTACTGTATATGATTATAAAGCACTAATTAAGTAAAAATGTTATGAACTATTGATTATTTTCGATCAAGTTTACAACTTTATTGATAAGACCCCTTATAACCATAAAAGCGTTAATTTGCATGCGATATATTCGCATGGCCTATCCATTCTTATATCTCCTATGGTTTTGACTTTCCTGATTCTGATATCCCTCCGGGTATCTGTTATTATTTTTTTTTTTTTTTCAGTAGTAGTGATTCTCTTTTGATAACCCTCCCCCCGTCCCTGCTACCCATTTCATCAGTTTTGCATCCGCCTCGGCCGACGGCCACACAATAATACCGCGATGACAATAATACTGCAATTTGATATAACGTCTCTAATAGGTTAACGGTATAACCGATACCTCTATAGTTTTCTTAACGATTACACCCGTTCGGTATATTATTTCGCGGGACCATTATGCATACCATATTGTTGTTATTATTGTTTTAATACTTGGGCGTATAGTACCAACGGTAATACAATACGTAGATACCTACCGTATTACTCCGCACGTTGAACACAGCGTACAATACGGCGTAAATGAATACGTAAAAATAATATTTCGTAAATTGCAGACGCTGACCGAGACGTACGGCGAGCTGTCCCGGCTGTTCGGTGACTATTACGCGCTGAGCGTGACGCAGCTGTTCGCCTTCAGCGACAAGCACGCGGCGTTCGAGCGCAACGGCAACATGAGCCTGTTCGAGAAGTTCGAGCTGGCCCGGGAGGTCAGCGAGATATGCGACTCGGTGGTGCCGCTCATCAAGGTGGTGATAGTGGAGGGCGGCAACCGCAGCGACGGCACCGACGTGGCGGCCGCCGCCGTGCAGGCCGGTCATCGTAGACACTGCAGTGGTGGCGCCGGGGCCGGTTGCTGGGACGACGAGTGGCTCAAACTGCGGGTAACTGGCGGCGGCGGTGGCGATAAACTAGTGGCGTCTGCCGTCACACCGGTGCCGATGCACTCGGAAACGTGCAAAAATCCGTTCGGTGCCATCATGGACGGTGACGTGGACTGCGTGGCGGCGGGTTGCCAGCGGTCGGGCGGCAAGCGGAACAAGACCTCGGCCGCCGGCAAATGCATCGAGCTCAAAGTGTACTCGCGGTCGGTCAGCTATTTTCACGAACGGGCCGTCGACGAGCGTGCGGCCGCCATCACCGATTTTGTCGCCAGACGTGCAACTCCGATGCGCGCATCCGTGGCGTGACGCGTTTGGTTTATCCATGAGATTTCGCATCACTTGAACACAGAAATATCGAACAGAGTCCACACACACACACACACACACACACACACACACACACACAAACACACACACACGCACGCACACGCAAAGGCACGAAAAACGCGAGAGTGTTACATAAATATAAAAATAATAATGCAGGTCATCGCATATTATTAAATAATTAAAAAGTTTTAAAGTACGTTACACATGTATTTGCTGTTTCTGTTTAACAAACACGAAATACAGTAAAAAATGCTTGCGGTGACTACACAGGATACCAAATTGTTTTTGATTCTTGAATAAAAGCACCTATTATGATATTGATAGCGAACAATATTCCGGGTGGCAAGACGTTGCGTTTTATTTTGAAAAAAATATTTTTTTTTGAACGTTTTAGCGAATTCAATGAAAAACGTTGAAAAAGTCTCGTTATTTATAAACGGTAAATTGACTGTTAAATTCGGAAAAAATGAAAAAAACGCAAACGTCTCGACCTCCGGAATATTGTTCTTTTTTTTTGATTTTACATTAGATGTTTTTATTCTGAAACCGAAATCAAGCGAGTTCTGTGCAGTGTGCGTAAGCGTGTTCAAAACTATACCATGCGTTCGTAAGACGGAAATGATAAATGCACATGTGACCGTCATCTTAATACAAAAATGCGTAGGCATGTAGGAAGAACGAATGATACTCGGTATAAATTTATAATATTGCATTAAATTATACGTAACGCAGTGTCGGGGCAACGACATGAACGCTTTTTAAATAAAAATTACGGGGGCCGAGCCCCGTCTTATAAACCGCATCGGGGTCTTAAGCCCCACAGCCCCTCCTTCCACTGTGCGCGGCGCCCAGGGATAACGACGTCCGGCGACTACCTATCATTGAGATCCTGTTTTACGAGTGTCCCTATCACCGTCGACGAGAAAATATTTTTCGATCTAGCGATATATGGTGTACGGCTAGGTGTACACAGCACGGTGGCTATAGTGTACAATATGTTACGGTAAATGTTGTAAAATCGGTTAATGTTGTTGTATTTATACTTTTTTTTCTTTCTTTTTTTTTTTGTATACGAAAACCGATTGTGTGCTGTTAGTGTATTAACATTAGGGTGTATTTGTCTATTATTAAACCTGAAAATACAAGAACATTCAACACTGTCTATATTCGTACGTTGGGTTTTTTCTCGATATTTTAATTTTCAAGCTAGTTACGAATGTGTACAATATTACGATTTTAAAATCACCCTATCTCGCCGAAAAAACCAACGTACAAACACAAACAATATACTCACCTTTAAGTTTGATACTAATCGGCCAGTTTACTCCAATACTAAAATTAAGGGTAAACAATAGGTTGATACAGACGTATAGCAATATTAACCGATTTACACAACCTTTACCGAATCGTATTTTATATTGTCCGACCGTCCCTTTTTTTCCGTACACGTGCATTTGTGCATTTTTAGCCAACAACTCGCTGTGTTCGGAGCGTTTACATAAAACGCTTGCGATACGTGTGATAGTTATGAAGTTGCCACGTGATTTTAATTTTCATAATATCATAATAATATTTACTATTTAGTGAGAGAAAAAAAAACGAAACAAATTGCATATCACATATAAGTACCTATAATGTTTTAATATACATAGTATTATTAGTATTATATTGGTAAACGCTCTAAGTATTAAAATGTCACCGGTAAATAAAATATATTCACTGCAGTGTTCAAAGTATGTGTTCTTTTTTATATTTTTGCCTATTTATATTCCTGCCGAATCCTTCGCGAAAACAGAAACGTACGTAGCACAGTGGTATGAATAGTAAATTTACTCGGTGAAAAGTCCCGGTTTCGAATATTGAATTTCATGTTCCTAAAAGTACGCATTGTTTAAATAATCTGTAGCCTTCTGCAGATATGTATTTCTATATTTTTATACTTATTTCAGCAAAATAAATATTATATATAATTTTTTTTTTTTCGCTTATTTATCATTTATAGTTTTAAATAATCACCAGACAATAATTAAATCATAATATGTTCCATAGATTATAATAATAATAATAATAAAAAAAAATGTATATATTTATAAATTGTAATTATTTTTATCAGTAATTAATTTAAAAAAAAAAAATACTTGAATTATAACGTTTTTTCTACTTTTCGAGACCTCATCAAACATTGACGCAATTTTTTTAAATAATTATGAATATTAAAGAAAGTATTCAGCTATTAATAATAATAATAATATATTTTATTTGTAACTAAATATATATATATATATATATATATATATATATACATACAATGAGCATATTCTTTTACATAAAAAGTCACTAAACCCATGTAAACTAATGCTTGTTGTGGAATTAAGAGTTCAATAATATGACATAATGCTATATTATATTGTATGGTTGACAAAGCAACATTATCAACTGAACTCGACTCATAATCGTTTTTTCGCTAGCAACGGTTTATCGTTGTTTACAGATTTAATAGATTAATACATTAAATTCCCGTCTGTAGCTTACCTTCCCGACTTCTCACCTACAACAGTGGCTGCACCCGCGTGCGAATTATGTTCGTCCTTTTTTTTTTTCTTCAAACTAAAAATCGAAAAGGAATTCGATCCTTATTCTGCAATAATGAACAATTCAATAGTTATTTTCATGTGCAAAACTATGAGATACGCGTTTCACACGAAAACATTGACGAAAAACCTAAGTAGTAAGTATACAAAATATTATTACTTTGACACACAAGAGGAATAAGTGAAAACAAAATTATTAACACAATTGTTTTCCAAAAATGAAAGGTTATATTTTTATTATCTACAACATTCGTGGGCGAAATTAATAATGTGTTAATTGTTGGTAACATCGGTTCAATAAGTTCAGTAGGTATTGCTATCATAGATATTTTATTATTATCCAAGGTTGTGAGGTGGCAGCCCGCGTATGCGAGATAACACCGACCGCCGCAGTTGTAATAATAACAAAACCATTGTTTATAACGATTATCACCACAATTAGACAAAAATATCTAGTAATCTTATAAATCTAATAGCCAATAGGCACTATCTTATTCTGTGATAATAAAGTGATATTATTAATAGACAGCGATAGTAATCTAAATTATTTACTTACGAAAATAGTGTATTTTAAAAAAACCTGTCCTTATACTTAATAATTATTGTTACAGTTGAAACTTGAAAAATATACAAAATGCATATATATATAAATATGAATACGGTCAATAGGGGGGGGGGCTCAGCCCCTTACCACCCGTGTATACACCTTATGTCTAGTCCAGGAACTAAAATATTTCAAGAGACACAATTTTTAATTAAATTATTGATAGAATTGATAAATTTCCATAGCAATCAATAAAAATAAACCTGTAGAACATCACAAAATAAATATAAGTACAGTTTTAAAAAGTATCACTAATATAAAACAGTTTAAAATGAATAATATGTATTGGTTAGAATGAAATAATTAGTAGATTGTTATCAAATTTACTGTTATTTCTACAATTAAAATTAATATACACACTATTTTAGGCCATGCTCTGGTCCCCAATTAAGCTCAGCTTAAAATTCATTTATAGATACAGAATTCAAAATAAAATCTTAACACTTTGGACTTATACTTTGAAAGGACTTCAATTCCTACTTAAAATAATACATAACCACTCTGCTGAGAAAGGGGAATGGATACTCCAAACAACTCCATGTAATTACACCTTCTGTTTAGGCTTTCTTTTAAGTAGTTACTGCAATCACCCTGTAATAGTAGGCTGAGTAGCCAATACGGGCTGGCAAGCAGCAAACATTGCATTTTCTCAAGATATTTTTCAATAAATCAATTCCCCTACAACTTCAAGGAAACTTATTTATCATTTGATGTTGAGGTCAATTGTTTTTGATAAAAATTGTAATTATTTTTCATAACATATTTGTAATGAACATTTACATTTTTCTAACTTTAGAAAAGTTTGGATTGACATCACAAATTTCACCAATTTTGTGACAAGTTTTAAAACTGATCTATAAAGTCACCGATTTCAAACAAAACTAAAACACGTGCAACTGTTTATTAGCAGCTTTACTTAGTAGGAAAACTGGATGAATGAAGAAACAAGAGTTTTTAAATGTGATCAAGGATCTCTACAAATAGAAATTATTAAATTCCAAGAAGATAATGTTCTAAAAAATCTATACAATGAAAACTTTTAAAAACTAAGGGACTGGTTAAAATTTCTGTCAAAAAATGAACCGAAAAAAAAAAACCAGACATTTAAATTATTAATAGTTAAGATGTGTACCTATGCTATTTGGCTCTACATACATCTGTGAGTTGCTTTTTCAAAAATGAATTGTATCATGAAGTTATACAGATGTCGATTTACGAACAAATTCCATGCAAAAAAGATGATGAAGATAATGAAGAAAGTAGCTATTTTCTTACTGAAAAAATAATATTTTACTTTTTAATTTTTTGATTTTCTGTAATTTTCATAAGTTTTCATATTAAAATATTTATATTCAGTTATTTATTAAATAAAGTTATAAGTAGGTATTCATTTATATGTATGTTTTTTTTTTATTAATAAGAATTAAATAATGTTTTAATTAGTGAACATTTTGTTTTTGAATTGATGGCCCACGAAAAATTACTAAAATTCTTAATATGGCCACTGAGTTTCACAAAATAATAATCAGTGACAGTGTTAAACAAAAAAAAAAAAAACATTAAAATAATATTATAGTAGTTTATTTTTTTTAAAAATTGTATTATCTTAATTTTTTTTTTACAAAATGTATCAAGGTTCATTTTATATCCATATATATATATATTTTAACAACTCTTGCACTAATATAGTGTTAATTTAGTTTTCATCGCACAATATATCATATTATATAAGTATACAATTTTATTTTTTATTACATACACACAAATAAGTTTTTCCTTTATATAAAAACAAATTTTCCCGTCATGGCTACAAGAGCCCAAAAAAAAAAAAAAAAAAAAAAAAAAAAAAAAAAAAAAAAAATAATAATAATAATAATAAAACAATATTGTAATTTTTGTCTAACATAACAACAATGTTAACAGAGGGAAAATAAAAATAAATAATATACAGTTTTTCTTGTAATAAAAAATGAATTATGAATAGTTTATTCTCACCGCTGCCATAAAAAAATTATCAACTGGCATATAACACAATAATTTACTAAATCGGCTGTTCTATGCATCAGTCTCAACGGAGTTAAGTGCGCACCCAATTGTAAAAAAAAAAAAATAAAACAAAAACAATTTGTCCGTATTTGTGTGCAACTATAATAATATAAATATAAACACTAAAAATTGTGTTTATTATCACCGGTTGCTGTATCTAGCACATAAAATATTCTCATAATAAGTATCTATTTTTTTTTTTTTAACGACCTACACACAATGCCTTGCACAAAAGTAATGTACAATAACAATGATATTAGACTTAAAAAAGTACAAATTATTTTTTAACACTGTTACTGAAATGTTATAATTATCAAAACGTTTAAAAAAAGCATACTAGACACTTAGTGTACTTATTTTATATATACACATATAAAATATATATAAAACCAAAAGTAGAAAAAAATTATAATTTACATCATTTTTGATCTGTGGAACAATAATTATTTCATTTAATTTTCAAAAATAGTTTTAAAAGAACTACTTGGGAATACACAAAATCAGTGGCGCTAAACAATATAATATTTAGAAAGTAGTCGAAATTAGATATTTCTTTTCCTATTTGTAATAAGTTAATCATCATTTTTAATATTGTGTTTATGTCCAATAAAATTGAACTATTACATATACCTTTAGTTTATAATACTCCAGTTAAAACAGTGTTATAACATTTACTATTTAAAAAGCCCAGTTTAGCGCCTCTGCATACAATAAATAATTGAGTATTAACATATTATTTTGAGATAATATGAAATTTTGTAGAAAAACAATGATCATTGAATTTATTTATAATTTAAATGTTTTTAAGTACAAAAGAAAAAATGGCAGTGTCATAATTAATATTTAACTGCACAAGTGCGCTGAAAAACGGCGTAATTGTTTAGAAGGGCAGTGAATTTAAAAATTCTATGCGTGTAAATGTCTAAGTTACAATAAACTCGTTTTAAGTATTTATAACTATTTTCACATCAATTTAATAAAATCATCTTAGTTTCCAATGAATACAACGTCAAAATTGGTTTTCTTAAAAAAATAAGTTTCAAAACACAAATCATAGTAATCTTGACATTTTAATTTAAATGTTTGACTTCAAACATGTATAACCTAAAATTTAAAGCCATTTTTATTAATACTAATAGTCATTTCTGTAAAAAAAGTTGTTTAGTTAAAATTTTATAAACGTTAATACTTAAATTTTGCACTAATGACAATTGTTATTAACATTAATCACGCAATGGGGGCTGGTGGTAGTTGATCATTTAAATTATACAAAAATATTTCTTAATTTCTGTAAACTACTTATAGAATATATATTTTGATGAAAAACAATATTTAAATACATTTTTATTTCACCAAAAATGTTATACTGGGTATTTGAAAACAAATGTATGGTTGTTGTATGTAACACTTAGTTAATATTGGTTACTTATATATTTCCTAACGTCAAAATAATATTTCCACGACAATACATATTTCTTATATCTATAAAAAGAACAAGATCATTTTTCAATGGTAATTTTAAAAAATTTTCTATACAAAAAAAAAAAACACATTGTATTAAAATTACAATTTAATTTCCTAAGAATTAACATTTGCACGAATATAATCATAAAAAATGTACATAACATAATAAATATATAATTGTATTAAAACTGACAAGTGGGCGGTTTTTTCTGTGTTTATGAGTGAAATTGTTTTTACTAAAGACATCAACTCAAATAAGTAGAATGTAAAAAACATCATTTCATCTATAAATTATATAAACGATTAAAATTATCCCTTAAAAATATTATATCAGGTAGGAATATCCAAATTAATTAACTTGGTAAAGAGCTTTATTATGCATTACAATTTTTTTCCCTCAATATTCTCTAGTCTTTTTTATATTGATTAAGATTAATATAATGAAAAATAAATTACAAATAAGGAAATATAACAAGGTACACCTTCAACAAATAAAAATTGTTACAAGGGTGCACTCAATGTCGTTAAAAATAGGTAAATAAAAAAAAATCATAATAACAAAAAATATAATGTAGATAAACCAGTAGGGATACAAAAAAAAAAAAAAGATAATAATCAAAATACAAATATTTATGGTTATTTAGAATTAATATTCCACGTAAGTGTAAAACTATAAAATGATTTAAAACAAAAATTGTCTAATCTTAAATTTACTACCTGTGTTTTTCAGGATAATGACAGTTATCTAGTAATAATAATAATAATAATAATAATAAAAAAAACAACACCAAGTACACCCTAACTTACAAATATAATTATTCCATCAACCTAAAAACAAACAATTACACTTATGACCCCAATAAAATTGGTATTTCATTTATATAACAGTTTTTTTTCCTTTTCCATGACAAAATAAATATAAATAATATTTTTTAAACTTGATATCTATTGCACTTGTAGGATACATTGTTTTGGTTTTATACTGACAATAACAAAAAAAAAAAAAGAACAACGTAAAAAAGAATAGGTATAATAATATATGGTTAGCAGAGTAAAGGATTTTTATAATCATACATTTGACTAACA
This sequence comes from Cinara cedri, assembly GCA_902439185.1. Taxonomy (NCBI): domain Eukaryota; kingdom Metazoa; phylum Arthropoda; class Insecta; order Hemiptera; family Aphididae; genus Cinara; species Cinara cedri. The sequence goes on along the minus strand of CABPRJ010000965.1, from coordinate 179,908 downwards.
TTTAATGCAAAATTAGCTTTAAATGTATTAACTAAACCAAGAATGTATTTTGTTAAGTGTTAAATTGACTAATAATTCAAAGAAGAAAATAAAGGAAAATGATAACTGTTTTATTAGTTATTGATCAATAAGAAAAACAAATCAGTAAATAAAGCAATTAGAAGACAATTGGTCTAAAATATTAATAATAATAAAATAATATAAATATCTTAACGTTGATGTTTACAGTCTTCATCTCAATACACACAACACAAACACACATTAATTAGAGCTATTTTATTTTCCTACTTGTATTTTTGTTTTGTACTTACAAATATTAATAATTTTGTCTAAAAGAAAATCTGTTTTTTTTTTTTTTTTTATGAATAAAATTGCAATAAAATACTTTCTATTAATATAATTGCTTATTTAGGTTTTGAAAGCATAACAATAATAAGTAATAAAAAAATAATATTATACTTATGTACATAAAAGAGTGTCACTTTTACCTTAAGCCCCCTGAACCTATGTTTGTACATGTATAACAAACGCTCTATGTTTAAAAACTAAAAGATGTTAGTATACACAATATTTTATTTATCATATTATATAATATTTAACCTAATATCACAGTTTTCGCATATAGAAATGATGTTTCTTACATTTCTTAGAAAAAAAAAATATATAAATTTGTTAATAATAAAATGAATTGGCTTATAGATAAAACATTTAAAATATATATATAAAAAAAAACATCCAACACGCAGGTACAAAACAGTACAGTCTCAAAAACCACACGAGGATAACAGAGAAATAATATAGCACCCTCATAAATAATTATAATATGTTATGTCTTCAGTTAAAAAATGTTTAGTTCAACAATACCTAATTTTAGAGAGAATTTCAACATACTTATACAAAAACGAAGAGTGCTAAACATTTTCTAAATTCCTTGTGTTTAACAACAACTCCTAATTTACCTACAGTTTCAAACTTTAAATATGTAACTATACTTAAACGTGTTAAAATTAATATTTTACCTGACATGCTAAATAGTTTATTTTCAATATGTCCGTTTTATTTAGATTAAGTGAAACCTTATTCAAATAGTCATCCAAGAAGTAGAACATATAGTCGAATTTATGTTCTGAACTACACATATCCGCCTATGTCTGTCCAAGGTTGTGAGGGGTCCGAAAAAATATTGACAGTCTTCAAAATAATACCAAGTGACACTAATGGTGTGACTGGGTACAAGGTAACTAGCTGAAGCAATTTACTATGGCATGACGTCCCATATTTCTGCTAAGAATGGTGGAACTATTCTATTTTTTAGTTTCAGTGTCATACATAGCTCTGAGTTTTCATTGCCCAATGTGCGCAATTCTGTGAGTACTGAGAGAAGTCGTGCATATCTGATGGTCGCGGTGTCGTGATCTCTATTATCAACATAAGCTTTTAAGGATTCTAAATAAATCTCTTGAATTTTTTCCACTTTCCAACCATCCAAAAGGTTTGGCCTACCTACAAATTAAATTTTTAATTAAATTTTTGGGAATGCATTTTGATAACAAAAATAAAATTCAAGTAGGTATATATTTACTTGAAAATATGACTATAGCGGTCAATAAGGCATATTCTGCATTATCCACCTTCATCTTGTACATAAATCGACTGAACGCCAACTGATTTTCTATGGCATCTCCCAATCCAGCTTTATTATAAGAATCTGCTGAAAATGGCTGATTGTTGGCAAATACTATCGAGTCAGTGGTGATATCATATTTCCTAGCTACCCGAAACATCATAGCTTCACTCGAACAAGCCTAGGTAAATTACAAAAACACAAAAATGTAATTTATATATATGTACATATAAGATTAGGTTAGGTTAATAAATTATAAATTATCATTACCTTGAGTAAAGTGATTTGATCTTCTCTTACAAGCTTATCAAATCCTGGTAACCGTTTGGCAAACTCAACAATCAATTGGACTGTAAGTATTGTCATTTCAGTGATGATTCGATACGTAGTGTCGCTCTGTTTTTCATCGTCATATTCGTTTGTATTTTGCTGTAATAATAAAACAAAATTAAGTAAATTGTGCAAATTTACAAATAAGTTTTATATAATTAAGTACATTGTTTATAGTTAAACGCTTCATGTCCTTTTCACTGGGTGCTTCATACTGATCCTGAAAATAGACAAGTCGGCTGATCAATTCTCTCTGCTCACCGCTCAGCGGTTTCACTTGGTGATGATATGGAACAGGTGTCATTGGTGTGCCCATTACCATTGGTTCAGCACATTCAACCTAACAAAATAGACAAATAAAGGTTTACATGACCGTTTGAGAGAAATATTTATCAGTCTGATTTTTCAAATACCTTCAACTCCGGTGGTTCTATTTTGATGATTTCGGGAGAAACATCTGTAGTGGAATTCGGTTTGTCTTTTTCCCGTTGAGCTTTTTTCTCCCTTCTCTTGACGGCGCACTGGACTTCCGGTACAACACCTAAAATAACCAAAAACAATAACAATTTTTTAATACATGGCATAATCTAAAACGTCATTGTAATGATATTTCAGGAGTAAATATATACAGAAATAATAATACCATGTTATGGCAAAATGGTAAGAACCAATAATAAACAGTACCTAATAATATTTAATATAATATTAATGACCTACACCGGCTTTAATATTTATATCTAATACACTTTTTACTCATATTGAATCTAAACGAATGGTGAATCATTATTGTTAAGATAAATATTTACACAAATAAGGAATTATGCACTTTACTCGAACACAATTTCTATAACGCAAACATTTTAATAACGTAAAAAAATAATTATACAGAATAAAATCCAAAATGATATATGATGTACTTGGTATAGTTGTGTATGAAGCAAAATTTTAAAGATTTCTAGAAACCTTTATTATACATATTATTTAAAAAAATGTTGAACCCTCTGTGTACTTGTGGGGAAAAAATAAAAAAAATAAAGAGTTTTTTTTTAAGGAGTACTTTGGAAAGTATACCGTATTATTTAAAATGTACTTATTTCGTTACTTTTAAGCGCTTTGCAAGAAAAACAACCCCCAGGTAAATTTGTTATGTAAAAATTGATTAGGAGCGTATTTATGAAGTATCGAAGGGGGTCAATGGCTATTTTAAATAAAAATGGGTTAGGTTCTGAGACCCTAACAGTATTTTTAAAAACAGAAAACCTGGATGCGCAACTAAAATTGTTATATAAGCCGTTACTACACTCAAACTTGAATTCGTCTACCGGTTCTTACTGTAAAATGGCCATAAAAATATGCGTTTTAAAATTGATAGTTTCAATAGTATTTCATAACAATTTATAGGTGGAAATTATACGGACATTTTTCATAAGTGCAATGAAAGAAAAATTGATTTTAAAAACATTAAAAACTGAAGACGTCAGAACATTCATACACACTGTTTTATTAGGTGTTAACTGATTTTAACGGGGATGATTAAATTCGGATAAGGAGAGAGCTACGCCGCCGTCGCCACACGCTTCACTTCTCTACCCCGATATTCAAACTTAAAAGTGTAATATCTTAACGGTTCGACGGAAATTCAAAATTCAAAAACACCGGATTCCCGAAAAGTGTTGACACTTTCCCTAGACGACGAGCCGAGGTAAGATCGGTAAGACCTGCGGTAGTTTGCGTCCGACGACACGACTGTTTAGAAAGACCCGCGTTATTATCGTGCCGTTAACCCGTTTAAGTTTCGAGTGTCCGCCGAGAATCGCCTTAAATCCACGACGCAGTGGCGTAAATACCGGGCGGGCGAGGCGGGCAAACGCCACGGGCCTACAACCGATAAGTCTGCTTATCGGTTCAGTCTTCGGGGCCTTTATACAATATTTTGCCACGGGCATCGGGAGTTCTAGTTACGCCACTGCCACGATGCCCCGAGAATTGCGGCGCGGGACGTGTATACGCATACTGCGTTTGCACGCGGGGCGGAGGCGCACGGTGAACATCGAAACGCGAATACCCACACGGCGCGATTTAAATATTTAAACGTGACGTGCCGTACACGCCATAACGGAGTGTCTTCCCCGTCTACGGGCTCGTGACGGGTAAGGTGCGTGTCGTCTCACGCGGACGGCGTGGAAAAAGAAAGGGAAAAACACGTGGACGGAGGGGTTGAAGAATTAGGGCCGTCGCGAACCGAATTTTTTTTTTTTCACTAATATTGTATCGTTTCCTCTCCTTCGCGGCCGACACGTCCATTAATTATTCAACAAATCCAAGACCCGCGGTAATTTCGTGCGCGTTGCGAAACCGAGTGAAGAGAAAAAAAAAAAAATCCGCGCTTCTCTTTTCCCCACCGGCACCACCGGCATCGATCGCGATAATAAAAATACAGTAACGATAATAAAAATATAACAACAATAATAATAGTAGTAGTAGTGTATTGCATAGTGTAACACATAATGGCGCGAAAAGGTCAACGGACCCGCCGCGTGGTATGCGGGTGGGGTGGGTAGTTTCCTAGCACCGCCGACGACGACGCCGGCCCGGTCAAGGTTGTTTACTGCGGGGCTATTAAATTATTAATACGTATAATATCCAACAATAATAATATGTGCCGGGGATATGGTCAAGTTCGATTTACTGTCGTCGTTCTCGCACCGCGCGTCATTCGAATTCGTCGTAATCGCCCGTCGGAACGGCGCGCGCGGACGCGACTTTTGCCGCGGGGCACCATTCGAATTCAATACGGGGATGGGGGGTGGGGTACCGGCGGCAAACCCTGGAACGGGGCGGCGGAGTTAAATTTGAAAATTTCGCTCTTTACCGGAGAATTTTTACGCACAGGCGCCAGCGTGCGTAAATATTTAAGAAACTAACGGTTTTTCAACTTCTCGAAGATACACCCTCCCCCTCCCGAAAGTCTCATTGAAACGACGTCGTCGCAGCTTCGACGGAAACGTCTCCAAGTATGCTGTGAACACAACAACAATGCCAAACCTACTGGTCGCCGACCAGTGTGTAGGTATTTCTCGTATACGTTTCGGCGACGCATGCGCATCCATCCGTATTTAAGGAGTAAAAGTTTTCACGATCGAATTACAAGGGGGCGCGGGGGGGGGGATCGCGTAATAATTTAATATCATTCCAACGGTCGGCCGGACTTTCCGTTAATCGAATTTATAATCAGTACTGTAATTTACGTAAGACAAATTTCAAAAAAAAAAAAAAAAACCGATACCCGTGTAACCCACTACGAACATTTTTCAAAGTCGTCTCGGAGGGTGGGGGGGGGTCAATTATAACCCAACCCGATCCGCGCCCCGGGGCTACGCCGGGAATTTAAAATCGTCGTCGTCGCCGTACGTATATTATTATTATTATTATTATTATGCGGCCGACGACGGTAAATTACGACCGCGGTATAATATTATTATATCATTGTATACCGCGATTACCGACACGGTACCACCTTTCTAACGATATTATTGCGGCCGCGGAGACTCCTACTCCGACGACCATGGTGATGATGATGATAATAATAATAATAATACACTCCGGCCGGGTCGTTACCGCGCAGCTCTCGCGTACATGCGACTCGGACCGACCCGAACGCGCGCGTCCGATGAACAACGGCAGCGCACGACAAACAAATTGATAAGACGGGTGTACCCACGGCATTACGACGGGTCTCGACGCGCGTTGTCATTATCAATTATTACAATACGCGACTCGTGTGCACGGGTTACGGATAAACCGCGGGGAAAACGTGAAAACCTCCTTCTCCTACAACTCCGCCCGTCCGCGCCGCTGGCCCGAGAATTCAACGAAAGCCGGTCCGTCGAAATCGACATTATTATTATCGTCATCACATTGTTCGGACCCCGCTCTCGCCGTTTTTTTTTTTTTACACGCCGACGAATCCGTTGGAAAAATGCGTCTTTTGCGCGTTATCGAAACGCGGCATTCCGGCGTGCGGGTCATGAATAATGGGTTCCGGTCGGTCAACCGCGAGGACGACGAATACCCACCCAAACCAACGGCCGGGGGTATTTGCGGAGCGTCCGCACGTACGACGGGGTCCCCCAGGGGATTTTAACGACAGTATATATCGCGGGCCCGAATCGTACGGTGATAACACGAGTGTTGGATACCCATCGCGAACGCACGAAACACGAGGTTTTCGTCAAGTACTCGTCAAGGAAATACAAAGACGTGGGTGCAACAACCAGACATCTCAGCTTTTTTTCAAAAATAACGTTTTTTGTACATTCCTACGGAAAAAAACATCCCCCTAGATAAGTGCAACAATCAGACAAATCCGACTGTTGCATACGGAGATTTATGCAAAATGGAGATGTCTGTTTTACCTTTTGTTGCAACAACAACACTTCTCCGGAGATGTCTTGTTGTTGCGCCGAACGTTGGTCATACTGTATTGACTGCGCATATCACTGGTTCATTCAATTCGTTCAATTCATTCAATCATTTAATTTCAAAATATTGTTTTTACTTTAGTGGTCATGTAGTTTTAATAGTTTTACTAACTTTCAACTTAAAAGTTAGTTGCTGTTTGTTATAGTTACTTGTTCCTAGTTTGATACCTAGTTTCTAGCTGGTTTTCCTGGTTAAATATTTTAATAACAAAAAAATTGTTCTTTATATTAATATTATAAATATTGTTTCATATATATATACTAATAAAAATGAAGGTAACATTTTTTTATTTTAACAAAAAAACATGTAAACTCTTATTCATATATTTTATTGTTTTTTTTTTTTCATGAACGATTTTATAATTTGTTTTGTACGCTAATAAAATAAAGGTAACAATTTTATTTTAACAAAAAAATATCTATCGTATTGTTATTGATTTGTATAGAAATATCAATGTTTAAAACCATACACATAATATTATAATGTATTATTACTGACGATGATATTTTTAATGCAACAACCAGACATCTCCGATTAGTTTTGGGTTTTGTGACTTTAGACATTTGATTTTTGGCATAAATTATAAAAACCAAAAAGGGATTTAAAAAATAATTTTTATTAATTTTTAAAATAGTTTAAAAAAACTATTAGTTAGGAGGAAGGCCCCTACCGCCGTAAAAAAAAAATAATCGGGTGTTTCGCGCTTACGATATTACTCGTGTAGTTAACATACCAATCGTTTTCGTTGTGCTAATTCGGAATTTCCTAATATCACGCAATAATGTATTATGTATTCTGTGTACGCATTACCATAATTATATTTAAAATATTGTATTATTATATTATACCGTATACGTTTATGCGTGGGTACTTACCTATTTTTTCGCTTTTTACTTTATTCGCATTAAATATTCCTGGCATTAAGACAACACAACGGTGGTTTTAATATTTTCGAAGATAATTATTCATTCATTTATTTATCAAAAAAACACGTAAGATAATATCAATTTAAGAAACCAGGTAAATCTTTATAGTTAACCTTTATGAAGGGTCCGAGTTGGCAGCACGCATAAAGCGAGAAAGAGGAGAGTTGAGAGTAATCAGAAACACGGCGGAGAAGAGTGTATGGAATGAAGCGGAAGCGAATTGAGATGACGGAGAAGGTGAATTTGTTTCGCCGGAGATGAGATTAGAGAGGAAGATAAAGTTAAATAAGTGTGCTTGCGATCTATATTATAAATATCTATATACAATAATATTAATTTCCCCCACCCCCCTCTAAATACCCCGGGGGAGAGCATAATAAATAGCATGTACGGATAATATCGAAACTCACATTCGGGCCTCATGCCGACGGTCAGACACTTTTTCAACCGGCATTCCTGGCACTTGCGTCTCATGTACATGTCGATCTCGCAGTTGTTGCCGTACTTGCACTGGTACACCGCGTTTTTGGTGATGCTCCTCCGAAAGAACCCCTTGCACCCTTCGCACGTGAGCGCGTTGTAATGGTAACCGGACGACCGGTCGCCGCACACCAGGCACAGCTCTTCGGGCGGCCGGAGGACACCGCCGACGGTCGCCCCGGCGGTACCGCCGCCGCCGGTCGGCCCGGCAGCACCACCGCCGCCGGTCGCCCCGACGGCACCACCGCCGCCGGTCGCCCCGGCAGCGCCGCCGGCCGGACTCGCGGCATTCACGCCACCGCCGGTCGCCGTGGGGGTGTGGGTGATTTTTTTCTTCTTGATGCCGTCCGAGTGACTGCTGGCGCCGGACAGGCTGTTTGGCGGCGACCATTCTTCTTTAACTGCGTATGGGGCAAGAAAAAGAAAAAAATGAAAATAAAAATAAAACATCACACACACACACGTTATTATTGTTGTTATTGTATTTTACACTCGTCGGCTGCAGCAGCAATATGCGCGGCGACCATCGTCGCAACGAGAAAAAGGAGACGGGCCGGAGAGAGAGTGAGTGAGAGAGAAAGAGCGAGAGAGGAAGCAAAGGATGTAAGTAAACAGAACCCGAAAACCTGTTTTGGGAATTGTCCGCGGCCCGATCGTTATTATTATTATTATCATCATCGGGGGCTATCGCGCGGGTGTAGTGCAGCGCGGTGTAGTGTAGTGTAGTGTAGTAGTACACGTCATAACACGAAATAGTGGACGAACCCAGTGACCTTGATCGACAACGGGCAACACACACAATGATAATAATAATAACACGAGTATAATATACGTGTATCGCTCGCGCCCGACACCACTATTATTCCCTCGGAAATTCGCCAGATATAATAGTACACACACACACCGCGGCCGCCGAGGTTATTGTCCTCGCGGATTCATTAATATTATAATTATTATTATTATTTACGAACGTCGTCGACCAATATTATTTGAGCGGCGCGAGCGCGAGTCTCGCGTATTACATAAAAAAAAAAAAAAAACAAAAAAAAACCCGTAACAATAATACGCGCGACGTTTTATAATATCAGTTTTTTTTTTTTTTCCATGTACAAGATACGATATAAGGTATCCGTAATAATAATAATAGTACGATCGCTCGCCCGCAGTGGGCATTTATCGACGGCCGGCGCTCCTCGCGCGCGCGGGAGGCCACGTTTTTTTTTTTTTTCCCCCCCTCGGAGCTGGAGATCGCCGCCGCCCGTACGCGTACAGCAGATACACGGCGACACGGTCGATCGACGGCGGCAACGCGCGATACGCAGTAATAATACCGAATACATATTTTACGTCGCAGCGCAGAAGGAGACGGCATTACAGAGAGTAGAAGAAAAAAAAAAAAGTAACCGGATGAGTTTGCGCGCGTACAATAATATTTTATATAGCGTGCGAGCGAGTTATTTATTTTGTTTTTTTTTTCTTCATTTCTAAAGAAAAATCACTAGACAAACGTTTGACGACGTCTGTTCAAGGCCGTCCGGCGTTTCGCAACAGTTGCCGACCGCGACGACGACGACGACGACGCGCGTTCTTGCGCAGCGCGCCCCGCTCGGGTAACGCGCGCGCTCGTGAAGAAAAAAAAACCACAATAACAATAAAAACAGATTTATCGGCCGCCCCCGCCCGCGCGTAATTATCGCCCGGAGCCGACGGTGGTTTTTTTTTCTTTATCTTCTTCTCGTATTGTTTTCCCGCAGGATTTTATCACCGCGACGGTCCGAAAAGAATAACGTCGCCCGGGCGATGCGAAACCCGCACGAGAGATCTGACAATAATAAAAAAAAATTAGCGCTGTTCGTTGGGTGGTTTGTTTTTTTTTTTTGTTGTTTTTTATCATTCTTGTTCGCGAACGGAAACGCGACACAAGCGTATTTTGCCCCCGCGACCTAGCCCAACGGATATTGCCGAGACACGTTCGCCGCCGCACGCACACGCGCACGACCGTCGCGTATCAATACGCGATGATAATCACGACGACAATAAACGCGAAATAATAAATCCCGGTAATAAATCTCGTCCGTCGATATAACACAACGCAGTCGTCGGACACACACGCGCGCGCGCGATATTATATTATATCGTTATCGAACGTCCACAGTTTATTAGATAAATTCGTTATGGTGCCGCCGAGTACACCCGTAATAATATCATTATTGTTATACTCGTAAATACAACGGCGCGGAACAATGACCCGGGGGAAACAATAATTACGATAGAGAGAAAAAAAAAAAAACAATGCGAATTTCGCGTAGATTTAATTTTACGCGTTTCGCGTACACCGGACACGCACACACACACACGCGCGCGTAATAATTAATAATAATAATACTGGAAAAAAACAAAAAATAACAGACAGATGTTTTATTTCTCGGGCATCGCGAACATAAATGAATATTCATCGGACGCGCGAGCCGGCGAATATTATTACATCACCTACACGGTATCGGAATATATTTCGCGGTAATTACCGGAACCGCCGGCTCCGGTGACCAGCGGACCCGCACGGCAACGGCGGGTTTTCGGGGCTGGTACCTATGGGCGAGTTCGTTGATTACGGGCGTTGTGGTACGCCAACTAAAAACGTGTGTGCATTGAAGGTATGCGCGCGAGCTTTTAATTTACCGTGAACATTAAACCGCAAAGAAATAAAATGAATTGAACGTAATAAAAGCGTTTTATTCTCGTACATTTCCCCGTTTCTCCTGCGTATCTTCCCGATTATTATGAAACCGCTTGGAAAGTCAAAAAACGATCTGTGCCCCAGTACATTTATAGTAGGTCCCGGAAGGGAATAACACCGGTGGTCAAGCACTCGAAATGTCTACGAAAAGATCATCGCGGCGGACGTCCCGCTGAATCCCAATACTGTCGGGTTACGATCCACTTTCGGAACCAAGTTTAATGGCGTTTGCGCCGTTTTATCGTAAGACTTGAGTGCGCCAAAACGCCCGGTTCCACGTGTGTAACGCGGTGTAGAATAATAAGTGCCGTTTCGAGCGTGTCGAGAAACGTTTTTTCGGCGTTTATTCAACCCCTTGCGGGTGCGCGTAACCCGTGAATGTATTCGCCGGCACACCGTTGACCGTGCCACACTACATTATGATCACTGTAAACGCATATGCGCGGTACCGAATTTCCCGGGGCCCCCACACGCAATACGTATCGCGTACCTATCCGTAACCCACACCCCAACCCGAAAAGGCGTACGATATTATTTTATTATCATTATCGGACGGGAGAAAGACGGGGAAAAAAGGCAGGTTCGGTTATTCGGGGGGCGAGGAACGCACGCCGCCGTGGTCGAAAGATGAGAGGGGTTGGGTTTGTATCCCTCCGCGGTATAATCGCTCTCGCCTGCGGGACGGATTCGGGGGAAACCCCCCCCCCACCCCCGAGACCGTAATATATTAAAATAATACGGCGTATAGGTATTTATATATATATATAAAATAAAAGATACCATTAAAAAAAAAAAAAACTACGATAATATCGTTATTATAAGGCGACGTTCGCCCATCTCCGGGAGAGAAATGACTCGGTTTTGTATACCTACGTCGCGATGCTTTTTTTTTTTAATATTTTTTTTTTTTTTTATTCTACGGACGACCGGGTACAATACATTATACCGTGATAATAAAATAATATCGTGTACATTTTATTTTGTCCGTCTTCGTACATAATATCCAATACCCAATACGCGTGTAATAACAATATTATCGTCTCGGTCCCGTCGCCTGTACCAGCCATTGTTGCGTGCGGTGGTGTGCCGGGGAATCGATCTCCGAACGCCACGGGAACGATAATAATAACGCAGCGCCATTATCATTATTATTATTATTATCATTACGTATTATTATTCTCGTGCGTACGAGAGGCCTCGGCGGCGGCGGCGGCGGTACACACACGCCGGTGGAAGTAATAATAATATTATGTGCGTTGTTTGGAGATGCTGTTGCTGCTGGTGCCGCGGCGATGGCGTGCGGAGACCGAGAAGAATTTCTAGGAATCGAAACCGGTTAACGACGACGACGACGATTGTGTATTGTGTAACCGCCGCCGCCGCGTCCGTGGAGAATGAGAAAAAGCTTTTTTATTTTATTTTTTTTTTCGAGTAATACGCGCGCGAGTATTACATTGTGTATAATATCGTGTTTCGATAACGTTTTCGAGTCCGGCGGCGAAATTTTCCGCCGTCGAACGACGGGCAATGGTATTTCGCGACGGAATGTTCGAAAGGGGAAGAAAACGCGACGTTTTTTTTTTCTGTCTGTTTATCGCGTCCCCGGGAAAACCAAAAGCTTTTTTGCGGACGACGACGACGACGTCAAGAGCAATTTTGTGCGCGCCGCCCCATGGCCCCGGGTAATCTACGCGGTCGGCGAGCGGAACAACTGCCGTGCTGCGGCGGCAGCAGCAGATGATGGCGGCGGCGAGAGGAAAAAAATTACTCGCGGGCCCGTGAAGGCCAAAAGAATCGGAAAACCGCGAAGATCTGCGGTCCGGATAATAACCGGAACGAACCGGCGATGAAAATGGAAAACAAAATTGTGTTCTTTTTTTTTCCTGTTATTATTATTATTATTACTTTTTTTTTTTTTTTTTATCGTTATTACGTTGTTGTTGCTCGTTTTTTATTTTTTTCCATCGTAATACCTTATATTTTTCTCGTCGACGTTACCACCTATTACTATTGTTGTTGCTGTAACGTCGATGCAATGTGCACGGATCACGACGCAGCCGCCGCCGAAACGCGCGTTCGTGACGAAAAATCGACCACGTCGGGGATTCACACGTTTTCGACGGTCTCCGGAATAATTGTTTTTTATTTTTTTACGGACTACGCGCGTTTAAAGGGCAACGGGTCCACACGGCGGAGTTGAAAGGGCGACGACAAAACGCGTTGTATTTATTCGTCATACCGGACTCGCGGTCCTAGGTGCACCGCACGAATACTACGATTATCATCAATAATTATAATGATAACGCAATACTGGTCGTAGACGTTTTAGCACTTGTGAAGTGCGCCGCTCTCCATAATGTTATATTTTGTTACGTAAAGTGTAGCGTACTGTTGACCGCGCGCAAAGGCGCGATGACGTCTGTTATAATAACGATATAAACTAAAATACAAAATTAAAGGCGTGATACTGTCGTCGGACGGTGATAATGACTGTTACGACGACGGTAGCAATAATGTCCGTTTTATAATAATAATAATAATATGGTGCACACTGTATATACGTAGGCACGTGCACTGGGCAGAACAGAACGACGACTAAGGTTCATTCCAACTGTCACGGTCAAGTGAACGTGAACGTCATCGTCGTCGTCGTCGTCGCGAGTAGCAGCAGCAGCATTATTTTATTGTATTGTTGTTGCTGCTGTGCAGTAGTGAGAATCTTCCGTAACAGTACTACGGGGGGGGTTGATATATATAAATACTTCCGAACGCGTAGGTATTTTATTTTAATTTTTCATACGCAATTGCGGCCGGTAGGAAACTTAACAATTAATATGCGGGAAACCGGAGAACGGGAGGGGGATTCATCGAGAATATTACGCACGTGCCGGCTAACAACCACCGTCGCGAAACCGAACAATACGTGTGGGTAGGAGGGAAACCCGATTTCCCGACAACAGGACGAAACACCCTCTCGGAAAGTATTGCGACTCATGTGCTCGACACTGTTTTTCCGCGAATTATCTTATCCGGATCCGAAGTTTCATGTACACGGGAATACGGCCGTCCGCGAGTATACGAAACAAATAAAATTCACCGCACTACAGTACGAAAACCGGTACGTTCCTGACGTTTCGGTGAAAATCTATTAAAAAAAAAAAAAAAAAAAAAAAAAAAAAAACAGTTCGCAAAAACCCGCGATTGTGATCGACTGCATTCGCTCAGTCTCCGAAAAAAATATACAATGACATATTTATGGACGTTTTCCCGGGAGAAAAACACTGCAGTTCTGAAATGGCACGCGCGCGAATACGCAACAATAACAATATTATTATTATAGGGCGTATTACACCTTGGTGTTATATAAAAGTCTACACGAATAATTATTTGAACTCTTTCACACAGCCGCGCACACACGCCGTGTATGGTATTCTCGTAACCACACAACAGCAGTTTTCGCACTTGTAAACTTGGTAAGTTCTCTTGCGGCCATTGCGCATTCTTCGTCGTCGCGTAGAAGTTGATACCATTATTGTTATTGTTATTATTATAATATTATACACGCCGCTTGCGACCGACGTTTATCGATTATTATTACTGTTGCCTGCCATTCGGCGTTAACAAAACGATACGAATTATTCGAGAGCACCTATTGTACCTATATCCAGAAAACGGGTATTCAATCATTTTTTTTTTTTTTTCCTAGTAGGTACCAAGGTTGAGAGAAAAAAAAATTAAAATTCGACTCGCACGCGTATCCGCGTGATGAACGTGGTTTGTCTAAAAATAAAAAAAAAACAAGCTCGTTCGAAACAATATAATATATCGGACGTTTACTACGATTCGTAAATTACGAATATCGATTACAACGCAATTATTAATCTGCGCGAATAAATGTAAGCCCTAAATAACGTATTTTAGAGGCCCCCAAAAAGAATAATAATAAAAATCGTTAAAAATGTTCACTCGTTACCGTTTGAACAAAATAAAAACAACGCATAATATTACAATGGAGATCTAGCAGTTTCCGCTAAAGGTAACCGAAAAGTTACTAAACGCAATAAAATATATACGAAAAAAATAAAAATAAAATACCAAATTCAAAATTTAAGATTGAACACGATGCATTGACAATGACGGGTTCCTTCAACAAAAACTGTGGCCCCCGGGGATCTGCGCTTAATCCGGGCTCGGATAATAATCCGATAATAAATCGTGAAATATGAGGCCGTTACGCCGTTACACTATCGCCGTATACACCGGACGAGGAAATTAACAGTCTTTTCGGGAAGCCTCGTGACTTAACGGTTAAAACGGCAGAGGAGACACGATCGTCAAAGCGGAAGGAAGCGACCGCGAACGTGCCGAGGAAATATTAACGCGTTTTGGCGTATTCCCAACGGACCCGTGCGGCGACGGCACGCGTATCGGGTGAGTCACAAAAATCCGCGGGATTGCAACGACTGCGATTCCGCAGTAGAAACGAATTGACGGGGGAGTTTAGAACCGGTTAATTATTTTTGTTTACATCGCGAAAAGTCGTCCGGAACGCCCGACGCTTCGGACAAATGGCATTCCGACCGATTCGCGTCGTCCGTCTGGCTAAAAGCAGACGCGAACACACGTGAATTACAGCCGTCGACGGAAACATTAACAACACTATGTAATAATAATACGGTAACCGGAACGATACAATATTAGTACACGGCGAAATTATTATCACCGGTCGCCGTGTTTCCTAAAATTACCCACCAACGACCCGCCCAGTTACCTCCGATAGTTCTCCGGCGCGTACGTAATCACCGTCGGACGTAATCGGCGATCGTTCGGAGACCGAACCCGCGATAGAAACAAAACTGCCGAGTAAATAAAACGCGACCCGGCCGAGTCCGAGTCTTCGATAATACTCGAACACCGCAATAATAATAAACGCGGAACGTTTCGATCTCGGCAATATTACTGCGGGACTGTCTTGTCATAAAACGCGGCATATGGGCAGGCATTCTTATCAATTGTAATGTTTTCATATAATTCCGATAGAAATCGAAAATTGCGCGTCTAGTGTGTGTGTACCACGCTTTTGGTCGAAATATTCAAATTCTCTCTGGGATCGGTCTTTCAAATTTCAATATCCCATGTAGTCCCGCGCGTCGGACAAAACACTAAGACGGTTCTATCGTAAAATATGTGAACGATTGTGACTTGCTGTGTTGTATTAACAGACCGCGCATTCGTAATATAAACGCACGATTTTGTATACGTTATTACACCGGCGCGTATCGGCAATATTAATATTATGTCTTTATTAACCGACGTAAAATTAAAACGGAGATCGTCCGTGGAGAAAATGATCGATTTTACAGGTTTTACGAGCTGTACAAACTGCACGTCTACCATAATACCGAATGATAGTAATATTATAAACGATATTTTTATCACGTGATTGCAATTATTATTATTGTTATTATTAATTATTATAATGTTACGGTGCCTATAAATCGATCTCGACAACAACAATTAATATTTAATTAATAAACATCTGGCAATCGTGGAAACGATAATGCAACGAAAATAATATTGACTGTATCACGGTTATTTCCACGATTGATAAAAATAAACTCGAGAAATAACTACAATCGCCAGAACACGTGGATAATATTAGGTTATTCCGTGGAATAATCCTGGAGAGACCGAAATAAAAACACCGTGCCGATAACATACAAATTATTATACACAAACCGAAAAGAAAAATTCAAATTCAAAAACAAGAGTTTTGTTCCTAGTAACATTATAATCAACGGTGTCCATTCATTATAATAATAACATCATAGTATATTATTATCACTGAGAACCGTATTAAACGCGCGGTGCCGAAACCGTGTCACCGCTATAAAAATATATACTCCGACCGGGGTACGCGCTTAGTTTTCGGATACCTAATGGAATAGAAGTATATACAAAAAATAAATAGCCGTCTGGTACGTCGTGGAAACGGTACATTTCGGGTACGATACATACACCTACATCATAAAAAAACGAAACACGCGAGGAATTTAGGCAGAATTTATGTGCGCGTTTATTGTCTGTGGGCCAAACCGTAGGCGTAGTATCATACCGCGGTATACGTTTACAACGAGTTGATAACCACTCCGATAAATGGTTAGCTGTACTACCACCATTATGCGTTTCTCGGGTATTCGCGTTGGGTTTCAATTCGATTTTTTTTTTTTTACTTTTCGTTACACAGAGATCGATTACGCGCGGACCGACGATACTTTATTTTTTTTTTATTCGTAACGAGACGACAGAGCCGCGACGTCGTTGTCGGCGGTGTGTTCAATGAACAATATTAAACGCATTTAATTGGACGGGTGTTTTTTTTTTTTTTATTGTATTCATTTTACTATCGACACGTTGGGAAAAAAAAGCTATTAAAAAATCCTTCTCGATACCAGTGATTACCACGGGAGGAGCGCAGGAGAGGGGAACTCGGGTGGAATTATTATTACACAGCAGCCGGCTCGTATACCTAATAATATAATCCCACCAAGAGTATTTCACGGTCTCTTTTCATTTTTTATACGCAGTTACCTACCAGGTTTTTTTTTCTATCCTTATAAATAATAATCATTTGGAGAATTCAAAATACACATTTTAAGTAATACAGATTTAAAATTCGAGATAACAATAATATTATGCGTTTCGGTTCGAAAACATTTCTTACCGGTAACGCAACGCGCAGAGCGAACGACGTGTCGTGTGTGTCATGTGACACTGGCCAACGACTGCCGAGTGACGAATGAACACGATATTTCAATCGTACGGTTAAAAAATACACACCGAACGGGGATTATATAATCGTAGAGAAATCCTTTTTGACAGTCGTTGTGTATGTATAGTACACGGTACGCATGTATGTAGGTAGGTAGGTAGGTGACCGGAGACCGCTTTTTTTTTTACCTGTTATCACGGGCACGGAGGTATTGTGTTGTGACGTCATAAACCGGTTCATAATGGCGTCCTGTTGGTACCGCTGCTGGTGCGTGTACGAGGGCTGTTCGCCGAAGCTGTCGTCGAGCTCCTGCAGGAACTCGAAACTTTCGCGGGTCATCGGGCTGTTGTTGGTGCTGAAAAACGCGTTGATGAACATGCTGGTGGCCGAGAAACCGGCGGCCGCGGACGAGGAAGACGACGAGACCTCGGACGACGAAGTCATGGCCATGTCGTTCTGGGACGCCAGTCGTAACATTATGTCGCCGGACGCCAGGGCGGCCGCTCACATGTGTAAACGGTACGCGGGGCGGCGAACAGCTCGGGGCCGCTGCCGTCGTCGTTGGTGCGGGGCGGCGAACAGCTCGGGGCCGCTGCCGTCGTCGTTGGTGCGGGCCGCACAACGACGCTGCTGGTAACGGCGGTGGTGATTCTGCAGCTGCTGCTGTCCGCGTTACGGGATCGTCGCGGTTCGACGGGGTGGCGGTACTTCTGTAAAATACGACGGGTTCGGAAACGGGTCCTGACGGCGCGCGGCCGTCGCGCGGATACGCTGTTTTATAAAAATATATGTTTCGCCGCCGTTTTTCCCCGCGCGTGCGAGTGGCGTCTCCGCGACGCCAAACTCCCTGACGACTCCCCGGGGCACTCCCTGTCACGTATGATACGCGCGACTTACTAATTTTTTGGTTCTCGGTCGCACTGTGGACGAGCCGCCGCGGCAACGTCGTGTGAATGATGTTTTTTCGTGTATAGGTATACTATATTATTATTATGATTATTATTATTTTATAGAATAGAGGAACCAGCAGCGATTTAATAACGTGACGTCATTGCGCACAATAGAATCTTTTGTGCTCCGTCGCCGGTCCATCGAATACACACGGTTGTTTTTTATTTCTTTCATTTTCTTTACACGATATTATTACATTTTATATTATGCAGATGTCAAGATAATTATCTGTACATACATATATATGTACGTATATATCTAGCAAAACGAACGCAATACACAATGATATACGTGTAACATAACAGCGTCGTCGAGTAGGTATTAATGTATTGACCGCCCGGATTATTATTATTATCCTTAGATACATTAAAGAGACGGATCGCCGAAAAATATAAAAAAGCGATTAAGCATAGGTATATGTATATAATACCGATAGCTGCATATCGCGCGTAATATACGTTATGATCGTAATAATAAAGCGCGGCGTTATAAATTTTTCACGGGCCCATTACGCTAAGCGGTTTTGTTTTTGTTTATTGTAACGCGTATAAGGTCATTAACATTATCGGGCCTGCATGGGTGTCTGTATGTCATCGGGAGCGGGCCATCCGAAAAAAGAAAAAAAAGTCCATTAAAAAAACAACATTCCACGCGCGTCGTGTCGGGTGCGATACGGAGCGACGACGCCGTCGTCTGCGACGATAATAATATAATGTAATTTTTATAGAGAAATCTATATCGCCCATTACGCATAAATACTTGTACACGATTTAGAGGTATCCACTTTCAAAAAGTGTACGGCCGTACGCCGTTATACGTATTTGTTCTTTTTTTTTTTTTTTTGGTTTGCCTCGAATTTTTCCCATATCCTTTTACGGATCCGCGAAAACGTTTCGACGCGCAGCAACTATAATATTATTGTGCCCGAATGCCCAATTTCCGGCTGAAAATATGCATCCGACGGAGTGGGTACCTACCACTGATTTTTAATCGCATAAACGGCTTAGAAACATATATATTTATATTTGGTTTTTTGCGCGCACGAATGTTTAGGTCGTCGTTTTAATGGTATATAATATGTATAGGTGATATTATGCTATAACCTTAGACACTCTGTAAACGGAAATTTTTTTCACAACATTATTGCCTAAACGTGAGTATTTTTATTTATTTACGACTAACGGGTACTTTTAACTAAAATTCAGTAGATATGTCTCCGTGTAATATCACGTGTTAATGCAAGTAATTTATCGTGAACATCAGAACAACGCGGACAAAACCAACAGAATATTAATTACAGTACCGAAAAGTGTTGTGTAATATATATTATTTATGAATAATAAATTATATCAAAGTGGAGGGGACGTCACTTGACTACCAGTATATGGAATACACGCTAACATAATATGATGTTCGGTAACACACGGGTGAGATTGTAGAAAAAAAAAATTATAATTATGTATTGTATTGTGTGCGGCGTTTAACGACTACATTGATTTTGTCGGTTATTAGTACCGATTATATTTTCGAACGATTAATACAACGAAAACGTAATAATATAACGTGTGCTTTTCCGAGTCAATTGAACGTACCTCTTCACTATAGATAATATTATTATAGTACAGTAGTCCGGTGTCTATGGTCGCATAATCTGCACACAAATAGCATAATATCTTTTTTTAAAACGACGGCCGATTTGTTTACCATAACATTTTCTCGTACCTCGTACGGAGAGACGGTCGTCCGTGGGATGGACGACGGGTGCACAGTGGCAAAAACAACGACACGAAAACACGAAAAAAAAAAAATTTAAACACAAATTCGAATCTGACGCGCGCCAACACGGACGTATGCGTACGTTTATAATATTATGTTCCGTCTTCGGACGCGCACAACTATTCGAAATAGAATTCGGCCGAAGTAATAATAATAATGTTTGAATAAATGAATGATAACTATTTCGGAAACAGCGACAAAAAAAAAAACACAAAAAGTGTCGCGTTCGAATGTCACACACTCGGTCGGTACACGGGTACGACTACTACGACGACGACGACGACGACGACGAAAGGAGACTTGAACGCGCGACGGGATGACACTGCCGGAACGATGAACTTGAACTGGCGGCTGCAGGTGAGAGAGAGTGCGACGTCCGGGCCGCGGCGGCGGCGGCATTGGCCTCCGATATCAACACAACACGCGAGCGCCGCCGCCGCGGCCAGGTGGGGATAAGTTCAGGGCCAACGCTTTGCTTGCGTCCGCCCGCCCGCCCGACCCCACCATTACCGCGTACACGAGTACGACTATATTCGATATTATACCACGCTGTACCGCGCGATATCAGCCGCGACGCCGCACCGCCGTGGTATACAACGACGACGCGGTACGAGAGACGCGTCGACGTGCATCATTCTGTGCCGGGCGCCCGACGGAGACGCGTAGATGGTGACGGTGATGACGATGACGGACGTTTATTGCGGTCGGCGAGATACGACGCGTCGCGTTTGAAACGGAGATAGATAGAGAGAGAGAGAGCGACCGAGTGACGGGTTAGCCGGCGAGCGCGCGCACGAATGAAAATAAAAATACAGAAAATAAAAACGCCGCTCCCTCTTACACAACAACGACGCCGCCGTCGCCGTGCAGACTATACGCGCGTACGCCGCGGCGTTCGGTACGACTCTCCCGGAACGTTTCTAGTGAAAGTACTCTCTCCGCGAGACGGGATGCACCGGCCGGCAGCGGATGTGATGCGACGTCGGCCCGCGCCGCGCAGTGTTTAAAACGAAACATCGCTACGTGCCCACCAATAACAACGATTTCGAAATATTTCTTTTTCTCTCGAGCCGTACGCGAACGTTGTAATATAATATTATTATAACAATATAACAGTAATTATTATTGTACGCGACACGTCGTAAACAGTGTACGCCCCGTCGGCAACCCGTTATTTCGACGGGATTACAATATTGTCGTATTCGCGCGTGCCCGGACACCGTCCTTCCGTCCGGAATTACACGCGCATACGGGAGAGGGGGAAGATATTCTCCCCCCCCCTAGTAACGTAGCTAGGGCACTTCTTATGCCCGTAGCAAAGTATCGCATTAAGGTCCTAAAGGCTGAACCGACGGGCCAATAATAAAAGGTCATTCGAAAAGACGCTCACCTGTCCAATAACGCTTTTGGCCCGGTCTAGGCTACTGCTAAGGCACTTATCAGTTTTGGGCCCGTGGCGTTTGTCCACCTAGGCCCTCCCGATATTTACGCCACTGACCCCCTTCCCCTATTGAATTACGGAAAACGCGTTGTACATTAGTAGAGTAGTACATATGTAGTATTAAAGATCGTTCGAAATGTTTGTTTTAAACTTTTATTGTATTGCTCGTGTGAAAACATTTCCCGAAATATTGTTTTCTACGCAACTGACCGCCGCTAGTTCAATTTGCGCCAGTAAAACAACAGCAATAATATTATTTTCTAACGTCGTCGTTTATGACGCGTATCCACTGTGGTAGGGCGGGGGCGCCTGGTGTATAAGGGGAAATCGTGCGCATTTCGCCTCGACCGTCATGGAAAGTATACACACCACTCATCGCCGTCTCCGCGAACATGTTTGATTTCGTTTTATTTGTCAGTGTGTACGTGGGGTTTCGTTCCGACGTTTTTTCATAAATCTTTCGAATATCAACGGGCATTTATTTTTTATTTTTTTTAATTTAGTAGAAAACACTTTTCGTTTGATTTGACAAACATCCGTGCAATGATAAATTGTATAATACCGGGCTAATGGTGTACGCGCGTTAAAACACGTCTTATCTATTTTTAAATATCGCTTTCTGTCACTCCTGCAGTACGCAACCGTTGAATATAAAACACGCTAATTAATTAATTAATAATCCATTAGACCGACAACAGATGTGTTTAGAAATATGTGGTGCACGTTGAAAAAAAAAAACGTGTATTCCTTCGGTTAGTTTTGAATCGAAAACCGTACTGGACGGGTTGTACTACGCACGAGCATATGCGTTACATCATACAGAGCTATTTGTAAAACACGAAAAACCAAGAATATTTATTTTAATTTTGACGAATACCTATAAGGCGTGTCGTACGGATAAAATAAACGCGGCCGAACGGTTCAATAAAAACGGACGCGTTTTAGATATTATACGTATCGTTTTTTGTCACGAAACACAATATTGGGTACGTTTATCACCGTCGGGAAACGATCGCCACCCGTCTGCAGCGGTTGCTCATAACCCGTAGTCTAAAACCCGTCGATACCCGTTGCAATCGAGATGTACGCAGAGTAGTTTACATAAAAAAAAAAAAAAGAAAAACGAATTCCTACGGCGTACGGCGATAATAGGGGAGTTTAAAAAAAAAAAAAGAAATGAAATGTAGGTATTATCATTCAAATAAGGATCGTTTTTATTGTATTGTATTATATACGAATACAGAAAATACACGTTTTACGGAAAAGCCAAGAGCTCGGGCGGACGTCTACGGGTAAGGTAAAAAAAAAAAAATAAATGTTATAATAACGTAATCGGATCACGTGACCGATTGTCGGGAGATTTTTTTTTTTTTTTTATTTATTTTTTTCCCGAGACGCTATCGTACATTTTAATGTCCCGCGAAGGGGTTAATATTATATTAATTTCGTTCGTCGTGTATAATAATACACGTCAATGATTAATGGATATTTTTTTCATACATGGAAACCCGTGACTAACACGTCCTCCGCGCACTATACTATATAATGTTTTGTACGCATTATTATTATTATTATTATTATTATACACGTATACCGTATATATTAGACGTATACGCTCCGCACCGCGGGTCTCCGGAGGATTTATTTTTTTTTTTTTTCCACCGTATTTTTTTTATAACCGACGTCGGACGGGGTAAAAACGCGGTACCGGCGTGTACAATATAATAGTCATCGCCCGTATTATTATTATTATTATTATACGGTTTACGGAGAGAGTCTTGGCGACTACGACGACGACGGCGGATTCCGTTCCCCGCATACCGTATTAGTAGGCCCGGGCGTATAACACAATAATAACGGAGACGGAGACGCGACGACTGCGACGACGGGGAGGCTCGTCGGAAACGCGTTTCGACGCCGGGGCACTTTGTGAGCGGGTCCGGCCCGAACATAATAACGCGCCCGGGGCATGCGCGTACCATACGCGCAGCGTACGCCGCGTCGCTCGGCGGCAGGTGTTACACATTAAACGCGACGGCGGCAACCCTCTCGCGGGGGTATTTTCAACCCTTGTGAGCGCGGCGCATTCTTTAACGGCGGGCGCGTCCGTTCGTTCGCGGCCGAACACCCGGTCGAAACACCCGGCGCGTAAAAACTCGTTGGGGGCAATAATAATACGCGTACACCCAAACCCTATGTACGCGGGCGGGCGGGCGCGCGCCCGGTGCCGCCGTTGCGTACGCGGGCGGCGCGCGACCGCCGCGGCCAACAGGTATGCGTGCGCCACGGTACGCACGTCGGCGGCGCGGGAGAGCGACGGGAAACCGGTTTTGCGTTTGTTGATTTTACGCGTCTTCACTCCGCGGCTCGGAAGCAGAATAATAACGCTCGCGCGACGAAAACGAAAGAAACAATAACAACGCGTATATTACGCGCGTTAGGGGATTCCGTCGTCGTCGTCGGAGGGGTCTAATGGGTTCTGTACGCCGAGTAAACCGCGAGAGAGGGTTTTTTTTTTTTGTCTCTCTCGCGCGTACCGACGATATCTCGATTTACGGCGATACGTCCTCGACCGTCACGGACCATCTGGAGACCGAACGACAACAATCGTGAAAGGTAATTATATTATTCCCGGTATATTATTATACGCCGTCGGCGTCGTACGAGAGGGAACGCGTCGGGATAGCAACGATAAACGTTAATGCGCGCGCGCGTGCGATAATGACGCCGCGTCCGATGTTTTACGGTGTTACGCGTCAACAAAAAAAAAAAAATTATTATAAATTACGATTATCCGCCGAGTGCGCGATGAGGGAACTTGTTAAAAACGCCGCGAAAGTCGGTGTTAACAAATTTTTATGATGCGTGATGCGCGAGAGACGCGAACGGTTTATAATCGTATAATAATATTGAACCCAATGCGGATAATATTTCTTGTGGTCTCTAGTTATTTCACGCGGATTGAAGAGGAATAAAGACAATAATATAAAAAAAAAAAAAAACCGTCGCTTTTATCGGCGAAAAAACGACAACTAGCACCGTAAACCGAACCGCAGAAAAAAAAATTATTTTTTTTTTTGAGGCCGCAAAATCAATTCTCTTTGCACTTGAACATCACGGTTTGATAAACATAATAATATGTTGTTATGACGCGATGGTTTCGTGACAAGTGTAAGGTTCCGTAGTCGTGTTTTCTTGAATAACAATAATAATACGCCTACGATCTGACGTAATATTATTAAAAAAAAAAAAAAAAAATTGAAACCCAGCGTACCTGTAATAGGGTAGACACCGAGAAGTCCGTCGATAATTAACAACGATACACACAATGCGAAACAACGATGTAATCAGAGTTGCCGAACGGCGGAGTTTATCGGTTATTTACATTATTAAACAGAGATAATTCGCTTTTGACGAATGACAATAATTAATGGAAACGGAAAACGACGGCAAACAAAGAGAAAAACATAATACACTTGACTAATTATTACTGTTTTACGAGACGGGAAATCGGGTAATTAAAACGAGACGATAATAATAATTATTGTCATTGCTGTTTACCGCGGTCTGCAATAATTGCCGTCGTCGTCGCGGCGTAATTGACAATAAATATAATTTTACGCCGACCACCATTTCGACATTCGCGCCTTTCAATCCGATCCTCTGCGCCACTCTTGGCTGCACACACGTCTTCTTTACGGCCTCTTTTCGGTCTCTGAAGGTGTCTCCTCTCGCCCCGACCGCAGTCATTTTCCGTACGAATTAACGTGTTTCGGCTTTTCCGGGAGTGCTCCCCCCCATTTGTGCAGTCTCTTGTCGTTCGTTCTTATCGTCCACTCGTCGGTCCCGGCGTCCACTCGCCATTTTAAAAATTGTTTGCGGGACTTTCCTTTGGAAAACGATAAGTCCGTTCCCGTCGGTTTTCTAGACGGGCCAAGTCTGTGCGCCCCGTACGCAACGACAGATCGAGGTATACAGGGTGATATTTTTTTTATCATAAACCCAGCAATCATCTCGGAGGATTTTAAGTGAATTCGATTCCCGTTTTTTCTAATCATTATATATTACGTTTAAGCTTTATTTTAAAATCATTTTTTATTTTTTACCCCTACTCCATGTACCTTGAATAAGTGTATATTTTCAAATAGGAACACCTCCCCCCTTATGAACACAGATTTGAACAGAGAATATTTTTCTAAAAATGTTGATATGCAACACACTGATAATTGCTGGTTTATGATAAAAAAAAAATCACTCTGTAGTGTGTAATATTATAGTCACGTCCAGTGGCGAAACGTATCTAAAATAATCCAGAAGTAACTTATACAGTCCAACCAATATCCACCCACCAATATTCCCAATATATCGCAATATGTTCGCTTATTTTTACCAAACGGGTATTAAACAGTTACTGATATTTATAATTATTTTCATATTGAGCACCCAACTCACCCGTAAATCTTAAACAAAATCGAGAAGCGACCTTAGACCGCAGATCTCATAGCGCAACGGGATGTCAATATTATTCTCGTGCGCGTACGGTCAATGCCGGATAAGATAACGACTCTGTGGCATACGCGGTTTATCTCTGTGGTAGTAGATGAGGAATTTGGGATTTTCGATCGCGTCGTATACCGCGCGCGGCTCTGCGGCAGGACCGTTTTTTTTTTTTTTTTTTTTTTTTTATAATCATTTTGTTTGTTCCTCGCTCCGCTCGCCCGTATACACCTACCTCCCGGTATACAATATCGTGTACCTACCTACCTATCTACCTACCTACCTATATATACCTGCGTTATAATATTCGTTGGCAACGTTTTACGCGTCGTCGATGGGTTTTTTTGCGCCGCCGTGATTTTTTTTTTTTATTTCCATCTTCTGTTTGCTTGTCACGGATGCGTTAACGTCGTAATAATAATAATAATGATAATAATAACAATATACTTAATATTATGTATATACCTATATAATAATACATATATATATATATACGCACACGTAACTCCCGCTGGCATTGTTGTAATATTATGAGATACTTTGATCGATAGCAACGTGGCAGTTTTTTTTTTCTAGTTTTTTTTTTTTTTTTTACGAATCCTTTTCCCGACCTCCGCCGCCAAACTGCGACAACGACGACCGTCCGCTCCACCACTACGGGCGTATATTATACGCGACATTATAACCTTCATGCGACCGCGGCGTTGACGTTCCGTTCGGAAACGACATTATTTCACGTCTGCTAAATGCGTACGCGCTGTTAAAATCGCCGAAAAATTAAATCGTCAATATCATAAGACGAGACACGGACGGGGCACGTTCATACTGTTCTCAAGAGTGGCTCGGTCCCCGGCACGGCGGCCGACCGAGGCCAATTATCAGAGCGCTCCCGGTGATTTTCGATAAGATTTGTTATCGTTCCCGCCGTTACTATCTGGAACTAATCTTTTTGATCTACGCTCAAGACAGCCATTCAGTCAAGACATTACAATGTTTAAGGATTAAACTCGGTGTTTTTTTTTTTTTTCTAAACTTATAACTGGCTACATATTATTATAATGTGTCATGTTTAGAAAAACAATGGCTTTAGTTTTTTTGTCGTTGAAGAAATAAAAACTAAAGCTTATCCGAGTGTTTATTATCCACGGATCCGACCGTCGCGACTCGCGGTCACTGTGTGAAAAACTGAAAACAAAACATGATAAAATCGTCCGTCGATTAAAAAATATATTATAATACGTCTCTGACGACCTGCGGTTTATCAGTTCACCTACAATATTTTATACGCACAGGCGCGGAGATATAATAATTATTGTACTATTATACACGGAGCGCTCGTTAAAAATTTAAGCGAGCGTTTTTTTAAACAAATACACGACGGCACGATAGGCGACATAACGTGTTACGGTTATATTCGGAATTTTTAGGTTGTTCACCGGCCGCCTCCGGAAAGACACACACTCCGGATCAACCCTAGCCCGTGTATTGAGACAGCGTAGTAATAATAATAATATACATATGTATATTATACACGCATACAGGTATGTACAATGTACATTGACTAGAAAAAAAAAAAAAAAAACGGATCCGTTATCGGCCACCTATACGTGACGTGTGTGCTGCCCCCGGTCCCGGCGCCATTGTCCGGAGAAACGACGTATACAATATTATTATTATTGTTTTGGTCGATAGAAAAAAAAAAACCGTATACGTAGGTAGGCGTACGGGGTCGAGATCGGTGTGCGCGGTGTGCACTCGCCTCCGGGCAGATTTTTCGTTTTTGGTCCGCGGAGAGACAGACAGACCGCCACGGACACCTGACACATACTGCAGAGAGAGAGAAAGAGAGACAGAGAGAGAGAGACAGAGATAAACTCGCCCTGCGTCCCAAAGTCATTGAACGCGCGCAGTCTCCGACGACGGTATGTAACAACAATGAATTATTATAGAATACGATATTGTTATTATTATTATCCTTATTACCAGGATTCGGATTTTGTAGCGCTACGAATAATTGAAATACGTTCTATAATACGTATAGACTTGAGGAATCTTAAAACGAACGCGATAATATACGCCGTAAAAAAAAAGGCAAAAAAGAAAGTGTGTTTATATTTTGAAATATATTTTTTATCGGTCGAATATATACGTATATATGCGACCGACAAGAAATCATAGAATGTTCGACGAGTCAATACGCCGGACTGCTTAAAAATCGATTACGATACGAAACGAAATTGTAGATACTTTTCATATTGGGCGGATTCACGTAAATGACAGATTATTTTTCTGCTATTTATAAAAAAATACAAAATAAATCATTGTTCACATTAGCAAAAATTTTCCCTAAAAACAGAAAAAAAAAAAAGTACGCAAAATAATGCAAAAAAATAATAATATAAAATATGTCAAACCTGCGCGGGCAGCAAAAATAACGACGATTATGTCGCCGTGCATTTTTTAAAAATATATTTGTATTATATATTATTATATTTAATTATATCAATGGGAAGTGATATAACAAATAAGAATCGTGCATAAATCGTAAAATTCTCTTCTCTACTCCCTCCACTCGACTACGGTATAGTTGGTATAGTTTAAAAGTCGGATCCTAAAACAAATACAATTTCTTATCAATACGCATCAAGCGTTTTCTTCGTAACTCGGCTGAAACACATAACATTTCGATGTTAATCATTACTCGTATTATTTTTTTTTTTTTTCGTATTTTCAAGCCGATAAGGGGCCCCTAACCTCCCACTTTACGCGAGCCTCCGTGCGCAATATACGATATTATTGTGATTAATATGGTACGCGCCGCCCGCGCGGAGATTTTCGCGTTTGCGGGCGGACGGTTCGTCGCGCGTTGTTATCGGTCGCAAGGTCGCGCGCGGGTTTTTTCGCGATTTTTTTTTTTTTTCCCGTTTGCTTTTTGACGCGATTTCCCCTACGACGACGCGGCCCCGCTCCGCGGCGTGTTCTCTTGACCGCCATTTTTCACACCGTCACGGCCGGCGAACACGGCCGGGCGCAATTGTATCGTTGTAATGTTTTATTCGACTCGATTCCGAAACGCGGACGGCGGATACGAATCGCCGTCGGGTCGCGGCGGCCAGAAAACAAACAGTAACACCCCATCCCCCCCGCCGTTTAGTCGAAAAACAATACGTTTTAAAAACGTTATTAACGAACGCGGCGGACTGTACTGTATATTATACTGATTGTTGACGTTCATTTCTTTTTTTCTTTTTTTTTTTTTTTCAATAATGCCTAATTGACGTCGCAAACACATAGTATTACGGTCCGTAAATATAACGTACGTTTTATCGGTCCGCGCATTATTATTATTATCATCCCGTCCGTCCCGTACAATATAATATTATAGGCACACGAGCGCATATAATAACAATGACGTGCGGAACGTGAGAAAAGCGATTTTGTTTTTACGAGACATTACATTACACGCACAGAATATTGTATTTTATATTGTTTAATATTTAAAGACCGCCGCAAATAACGAAATAATAACGCGGGCCGCGTGTCGTATACAATAATACGCGCGTGCGTTCGCGGAACGACGGCGGAAACGCCTGCGCAGTAGATTTCCACGGGAAAAGGTGTCCTTGAAAATGAAAAAAACCGACCGGGAAAATGATTCTGGAAAAAAAAAAAAGTAGATAATAGGTAATCTGGTGGAAAATCAATGTTGTTGTTGTTGTTGTTGTTGTTGTAAACCCGTGTAACCGTGATGGCGATGACGATGACAATAATTTCGTGTCCCGTCGGACGGCGACGGGGCGAGCGAGGGGAACGTGTTGGTGGTGGTGGTGGTGGTTGCGGGAAGACGGAGGGGGACCGGACCGGGAGGGTTTTGCTTTCTTCAGAACGGAGAGAAAAAAAAAAAAATCGGTTTCGGTCGTCACGGATTGACAGGTTGATTGGACTCGGCCCAAAACATCGCATATACACGCATATGCAGTATAGGCGGCGGATACGTATAATATACGCACCGGCCACCATTGTAATGTATATAATAAAACGCGCGTGCGTAGTACGCGCCGATGTACCTGTGAATAGTTTTCAATAATAATTTATCGAGAAGACATATGGTGAAAATCGGCCGGACGCAATCACGTAGACCGTACACGAGTTTAGTATTATCATTATAATAATAAATATATTATAGGTACGTGGGTACATAATACGAGAGTAAAACGGCAATAAAAAAAAATAATAATAATAATAAATATAACGTAACCGCGTGTAATCGTCAGACGGCTAACGCTTGGAATACGGTCCGGCGGCAGCGGGGAAAACCTTATAGACGTTCGCAGACAACCGAGTGTCGGCGGACTCCGAATTCTCCAGGACCTCTTTACAGGCAAAAAAAAAACCACGGCTGAAAGAGGCGGTACTTTTTTTTGTTTATCTCGCCCGTCGCCGAAAATACGGTTGTGATCGGGCCGCCTAAAGCGCAGTACCCCGGGGCCATCTAAAAGTGCGAACACGCCTCTGGACTCCGGAGCCCGTCGGATGTACGAATCACATTTTCCCGGAATGATGACATTAGGTGTGTAAAAACGCACGTTTCCGACGCCAAAGTCCCGCGGACACGGGCGTAAAGAAAACAAACTCGTCAAAGCAAAATATTTTATTACAATAACACGCAGTAGGTACCCGACTGTTCGCCCCGCAGGGAATTGTCGTTATTTCGTTAGACTTCGGATCTTTTCAGACCCCGAAACGACCGACGGCCAAACGACACGAGGAATTTTTGTCGGCCAATTTTCAATGTACACACGGTTTACCGATGCGCCGTCGTCGTCGTTTTGTTTCGATGATGTGCCGATGCCTCTAGCGGACAATGTTGGAGTTAGTGCGCCTTAGTGGTTACACACATTTTGTAGACCCGGAACATGTACGAACGGTAATCATTTTGCTCGATCGATTTCCCGATTCTCGTAGGTAATCGACGAGCGATCGCAGGCCGCGATGCATAATATTAAAATTTATACGAAGATAAGAGAACGACGGTTTAATTTGGTTGGAAAATCGTTCTGGCTTAGTATTGGAGAAATCGATAATGCCCGTCGCGGAAAAACGCGGTTCGATGATGGGTCTAAATATTATCATTACGGTATAGTCGTAAATAGTACTGCTATCTACCGGCCGGATGGCTTGACGAGAACGCCGAGCTCGTCCGCCAGATGGCAGATCGATGCGGCCAAAATAATAGCCGGCGGCGGCACGGACGTCAATAAACCAGCAAGTAGCTCGTCTTTTAGCGTCCCTTTTGCTCGTATCGATTCAATCGTGTGTTTACAAACAATAATCCCCAAAGAAACCAAAACAGCACCGTCGTGACAACCGTTATTTATTCCCTTTAACTCGTTAAATATTAGTTGAACGACTTTAGTGGTTTTCCGTTCTTGTCCGTCCGCAAACAGTAATCCAGACTCTTTTCAAGCAGTTTTTCTTTATAATTTGTTCAACTCTGTAGATCGGATAAACAAATCATGGTTGTACACATGTATTTTTAAAATTGTTTTTTTTTTTTTTTATCATTTTACCAGAAATGCGCTGGCATTTCGCTGTGAGTTTGACGTCGGTCTCGTCACCACCATTGTTTTAAACCACGATTGGAGATTTTATGTGACATTCCGTAAAAAATGATAAAACTCGTCGATGAGAGTACCTACGTAAAAGATATTTCGTATTATTCACGACGAAAGTGTCTCTCGTATTTCGATAACAACGCGCAATGAAAAATACGCACAATAAAAAATAACGTTGGAATTTCTACGATGAATAACACGACAATTTTAAATCGCGGAGAATATTGAGGGGGGCAATTACGCAAGAGAAACCCGACGAAGGTTACTGGTCTAAAACGTTTTCGGTGTACTTTGTAACAATTAAGGCTTTTCGGCGCATCCGACCACACGAAAATGCTCGCTCTTGTAGCCTATCTGGTCACCCCGGTAGCCGCAGAGGCTAAAATGTATACTTTTTCGTACGCTTTATACCAAACCGTAATATACCATAGGTATCATCGCCTCTTTCCCCAGAAATGGAATCATTTCAATTTTTTATTATTTTTGACCAGCACACCAACGCATAGATAATAATCGTTACCAAAAAAAAAAAAAAAAAAGAGTAATCAAATACCCAAGTAATTTACATTTTCCTCTGTGTATTATTTATATAAAATATGAAATAAATAGCTAATTTTCTGTTTACTATTTAAAGATTAGATTCTAAAAAATATAGTATCTACCGTAAAGACGTTATTTTACGATTTTCTCAGAGGGGCTAAATTAGTATATTTTTTTTTTACACGTAAATTAATTCAAAAACAATTTTATAAATGCATAACTAATACAATCTAACCACCATGAATACAATACATATTAATAATTACAAATATAATCAGTTTTGATTCTTTGTTTAATAACGACGTATTACCTTACCTAGGAATTAAACATCGATAATCAAAGTACCTCCATCGTATTTGAAATAATATGTGATAATTGACAATGTTTTACGAGTCAACTTGTTGTTATTGAAATTTTTAATAAAGATACATTTTATAGAATTTGTCTTCACTCATAATACGCTAATGTTAAAAGTGATACGAAAAAATGTAAAATTAAAAACGAATACAAATAAATATCACAATACAGTCGTTCCCCATATTTAATTTCGGACGGCACACCTGACATTTCGCATTGCACAAAATTTTGGTTTTTGCCGTTAGGTACTCATTTTCGTGAAAAATTTCGTGTTTTTATTATATATATATATATTTTTTTTTTTACGAATGAATTCCGGATTTTGTTTCCTTGTTCAAGACAAGCTCTCGGTCTTGCAAAGCTACGGCCCCGGACACGTATGACTGTACGGAACATAGGAAAAAACACCGCGAACCAAACGAAATGCACGCGGCGATATTATTGCAGTGTTCGATCACGTGTTTTGGGAAATCGGACGGATCGTACGGCGGAGAAACGTTTACGTTCGTTTCGTATAATCACGGGTACGGCGACGCGGTTTAATAATTATTACCGCCGTACCCACACGCGAGATCTCGACAGTTTCTAACGCGATAAATTATGTTCGACTTGTCCGCGTAAAAAAAAAAAAAATTTCCAAAAATACCCAACAATTATATCGTGTACGGTAAAAATTTCATACGATTTACCGTGAATATTCGTTCCCGCCCGGTTCCGACACAACCCGGTGGCGCTCACAACAGTAATATCACGATCCCGGCGGCGGTTAATTAACGATAGAGGACGCGATGGAAACCAGCGTGGCCGCACTAAATTAATTACCGGCCCGCGTATCGGGAACATTGCGGGTACATTGCGACGCGTTGTTATGGAATTGGCCCGTTACGTCGGGAACAGAATTCCGTCGACGGCGCGGGTGAACTCTAAACAATAACAATAATATTTTCGGTGGCCGCGGCAAGAGCGACCCCGGCCCGGCGCTCGAAACGCCGGGGACAAATGTCCGATCGTCTCAGGGCGGATGGCCGGAAATTTCCGAAACGGTGGCGGCGTTTCGATGGAAAAACAAATGTCCGTTTCGTTATCACGGGTACGTCGACACTCACCCCCCCCCCGCTGCGCAATACCGTCGGACCGGAATAAATCACGGTCTTATCTCTAACCTCCGTCTCGACGGTAAAATCGGCAATCGCCGGTCACGTCCGCGATAATCGTGCAACGGTAAACGAATAAACCGTGCGAAAACCCGGGCCGTCGCGTAGTTCGCGATATCCACAATCGATCTTCGACGTCGCGGATTCGTACAAAATACGACGGACATCGCTACGATATCGCCCGTAGCTGCCGTATACTGTAAAATAATAATTTTACCGTTTTATTATGCATACGCACACGTATGGTTCGCCAGATTCACGTCGACAAGGCACGGCCATTGGCGATAATAACAAGTTAAAAGAACAGCTCTAGCCGGGTGTGATCGCGCGAAGAAATTCGATTTGAAAAAATAATAATTAGCGGGAAATCGTTTACGCACCCTAGCCGGCGGGACGAAGGAAAACGGAATCATTCTGTTTTATGCGTGTCAATAATTTTTTTTTTTTAATCGGTCCCGACCGACCGAATAATTATTATGTTGCCGACAACCAATATACGCATTTATTTATAACAAACGACGACTGGACAATATAATATCGTAACGATATTATTTTTTTTTATATTCGAACGCCGCGGATTACGAGAAAAAAAAATAATAATAATAACCGAACGAAACGCACGCATATTATTATTACGTGTCAAGTCCGATTTTTCTGTTCGGCGTTAATACATTTTTATCGCAAACCGTACGAACAACGTCATTTTCCGCCGATTAGAGGAACATAATAACGTAGAGTATTTACAACAATAATACCTACGCCGCACGAAAACGGTGCAATCGCGATTTTTTTGATTTTTTTTTTTTTATTAAATTTTTTTTTTAAACGGCGGCGCACGCACGCGACCACACTCGAAACAATACGTCACCTCGTGCAGTTTATTGTTGTTGGGCTAGATTTTTGTTTTGTTTTTTTTTTTTTTTTCTAATTTAATAACCGAACACTATAACGCACACAGCTCATTAAAAAATCTACAATATAGGTATTATAGTAAACGGGCCTCGGGCTATTAAATTGACGACGCGTATAGTATTTTTTTAATTTTTTTTGTTTCTAATAATGCCATAGATAGGGGCTCGATATAATATTATAACTTATGAGCGTATTTTAATTTTTCGTAATTCAATCACTTTTAACATCTTTAGCTGTATAATGTAACCGTTTTACCGCGTTCGCTGCGGGTTAAACCTACCGGTCGTGCAGTGCGGTACATAATTTTTATCGCGGAATAAAATAATATCGTATAATCTGCTACCGACGAGTGTGCCACCGTTTTCGGAGGGAAAGGGAGGATATTGCACAGAATAATTCAATACATAAAAACGTTGCTAACGAATAACGAATCTGAGCAGGGTAAATGATTACATGCGTATATTTTCCCCGCCAGTCAAGGTAACCCAGAAATCAATATGAGAATATTGTACGATAAATTGTCAGTTTTTGATCGATCAATTGCGAAAACATTACCTAGAAAAATCGAAAAATGACTTCGCCAATGCGCCGACCCGAATCGAAACTGCGACTACGCAAAATTTTTCTATAAAGTATTCGAATCGGAGAGAGATTTCTGGTAGAAAAATTATTGTTTACAGACGGGGGGGGAGAGGTGGAGGAGGGTGGAAGTACGAGAAATCAATTTAATAACAATTAATTCGCCGAAATATTTTCTCTTTTGTGTTCGTCAGTCGGCGGCGGCGGAGGCCGCGTTACGGTACACGCCGCCGTCGGAGCCGAAACCGGTGAAAACAAAACCGTACAAATATGCTCGACGCGAGATTCTAATTTTTTTTATTATTTTTTCTCTTAATCGGACAACGCGCGAAGGACTCGCGGACAAAAGACTGGATAACATATTCACTGTCGAACAAGCGGTACATTATGTACATATAGAATCGAAGGCGCCGATAATGTAATAATTCTGTGCGATGTACTAGTGGTGTTTTACCGTCCGATACTCGCGGTATGTTATTAACGCGGTCGTCCGTGTGTACGCGCACTGTATCGATTCGACGGGGGATTCACGTGCGTCGTGCAACGGGTAAACGGCCGATCGCGTGGTCGAAAAACTACTACGGTGAAAAAAAAACAAAATAATATAAAAAAATAATAGCGCCGTCCGCTCGGGCGCGTATTTACAGACCCCGTGTAACGCGTCCGTGTTCGGCCCCGAGCGGGTGTATAAACACGCGGGGGTTTACACCCGGGGGCCGCTCGCTGCGGCTACACAACCCCGAACTGTAACTGTGACAATACCGGGTTCGGACCGACGAACGGGAAGCGTCTTTTGCTCATCTCCTCCGCCTTTGTCCCGACTATTCGTGGTCAATCGCCCATACGTCGTCGTCGCGTACACCACACACCCGCCGTCCTCAACCCGTCTTCGAACCGCCTCGTTTTCGGGCTTCATTTCCCCCCCACCCCCTTACGTTTATTTTCGATTATTGGGTTTCGTCACGCCGGTGCCCGCATATTGGAATTTCGACTTAATAACCGCACCGACACGATTTTCATACAGATTTGTAATCACAAGATTGTTATTTGTACATCCTACCCGAACCCCGTACAGGATTCATTTTCTTATTGTTTTCTAAACGTCGCGCCGGCACCCGCATTTTTTAATATTGAACTTGTGGACTCGAAAACCACACACCAACGATTGTTATATCGTTCGCACAGGTCAGTAACCATACAATTTTCATTTGTACACCGACCGGATACCTCGCGAAAACCGCGTGAACATCAATCACGCAGTCAGAAAACGAATTTTATCGGGTTCGAGAGTGTGCATACAAAATACAAAATTAATATTTTGTGATTACAAATCCGTATACAAACATCTCCGTCTATTTTTCTCTCGTTTTGTCTTATGTACTCATACACGCATAATGTTTCGAATACTTTCCCAACACCTCCCGGTACCCACGCGGTTACGTTTCGGTGCGGCGTTTGTAAATACGCCACTCGGGTATATTCCCCCGAACGAACGGCCTGTGCAACAACTACAAGCGCGTCTTTCGTATCACTGTTTTCGTTATCATTGTTTGTGTTTTATAATATCATATACATCCGGGCGATTAACCGACGGGTGTAAAATTATTTTTCGGTACACCTATTATGTACATAAAAAATAATATAATACAAATGTCGACCACGCTTTTGACGACGGTTCCTGCTCATATTATTACTATTATATTATCGTACAGGAGGTATTGTAATACACAGCTGCTTGATGCTTTCTCTGCGGATTTTCGCTCCCCCGTGTATAATTGTATACACCGTTTTAATCGTATACGCACGCGAGCGCGCGGCCTTGAAACGTCCCTAAAATCCGTAATCGCGATTTGTTTACAAACGTTTCGATACGGTACAACACGTTTTGTGCAGATTCGTATTTTTGGGCTTTTTTCTCGTTTTACATTCGGTACCCGAAATTCGATATTTTTTAACCGTTTACCGGGACAGTGTGTCCTGTTTTACTCGTCGTGGTGGAGGGACGACGAAGCGATCGTCACTCCCCATGGACCGAATTAAAACGTCTTTCGCTCGTTTCCCCCGCCACGAACGTTTTCAGTAATAATAAAAAAATTGTTATTATTATCAATCGCACGTGTGTTGTACGCACTCGCAAGCACGCACATATATATCGCAGTGGTGGTATTTTAACTATAATATTATAATGGACGAACGAACGTTATTGGAACTCGTGTGTATAATATAATAATAATAATAATAGTTATATAGTGAAAGTATAAAAAAAAAATAAATATTGTTTCGCGCGGCGGCGACCGACCGTTTCTGTGCCGTGCCCTCGTTCGAAAAGTGAAAAATTTCTCTCTCTTTCTTTCTCTCCGTCTATCTCTTGCCTCGTTCCCTCTCTGGCACACACGCCTATATAGTGTATTCCCCTCCCTTCCAACTAGACTGGAACCTACCGCCTGGCACGTCGTATATGCCGGTGTGTAATATGTGCACAACAGTCTGTACACACACACACACATTATATTATTATATTTATATATTTATAGTCGGGTCGTAGAAATTTTAATTTTAGAAAACACCGGACTCGTTCTATAATAATGATAATCGTACACCGTCTACACCACTACGACACCCGTCGACGTGCGTGTGTGTGTGTGTGTGTGTGAACAAAAAAAAAACGAACAAAACGAACAACTTTTAAACGTGTATTTTTGACGAAATTGATTTTCACTCGTTCGTAACACCGTATTACAATACGTACACGGCACGTGTGCGACCGTTCTATTAAAACGCGGGGCACTGCGGGGGCGGCTTATATTGTTCTGTATACACACGAGCGACATCAAAATACAATTATTCGTTTTACACGCCTCGAACCGGTGTCGGCCGCTGGACCTCGAATGTTGCCCCGAGATTGAAAAATTTAACACTATCGACTGGCCTTATTCAATGCGAGCGTTCAATATGCGCACCAAGGTATATCGTTTAAACTTAACGCGCAGACTGCGCGCAAATAACAAAATACAATAATTTAGCGAGTTAATTCACACACGGATTACTGGAAATTGAAATGTCACAGCACATGTTGTAATATACTTCTACCCACGTATCCGCGAAATCCATCGTTATTTTCCGGAAATATTATCCGGAATTCCGACCTCCCCCCTCCCACATCGCGCAAAATTTCCACGACTTTTTTTCGCGTGCATAGAAACTGTACCGTTTTTCTTTTTTTCTTTTTATAATAACGACGATGACGGTCGTATTATTATTATTATACGTTAATAAAAATCGGATTTCGCTATACGATTTATTATAATTATATACCTATCCATACGTACGCGCACAATGCGATTGTTTTATATTAATATTTTATTCATACGACCGGGGCGGCTGTTGACGTCGTTGGGCCCGATGAAATATGTATAAGGCGGAATCGGGTGTATTCGGAGAGTCGCGATTGAAAATAAATTTTCATAAATTATTACATTATTATCGGAGTTTATTGCGTACATATCGCAGGTATACACAAACGGAAGACATTTCTCTATTTTTAATTTTTATTTTTTTATCGGTACTTTTTTTCGCCAATAAAATTTCACAAAGCGAGGTTTCGAATACGTTATTAAACGAGCCGAGTCCGGAGCAAAACACGGTCCTGTATAATATACGCGCGCGACACACTTGACAAAACGAACGAAAATACTGCAGAGACACGGCGCGTCGCCGGTAAGCCGAAATAACACGGTCACGGCGCTATTCGACGGGCGTTTAATTTTCGTAGACGATATCGAAATGAAAACTATCGGATTATCGACGAGACGTCACGATAATAGTGGCGCGTCGATCGGTCGGCAAATTATCCGACGGATTACGTGACGCGTGTACGCGCACAACACAATGACGGTCTGGTAATGTATTGTAACACAATACGGGAGTACCGCGTAGTGTCCCACGAAGATACGATGGTACGGTCGTCTCGCGATAGCTCGGAAAGCGTCGTTAGCTTTTTTCGTAATTTTGTTATTTTGTTTACAATTGTTAGGAAACTGCGAGTGGCTCTACGGTGTGAACAGCGTTATACCGTGTCGCCTTTACATTTGATTTAAAGATTTCGAACGAGAAACAAAACGGGTTAAAACGTATTATGTTCCGCATGAGCCACGCGGAGTGTTATGGTTATTGATGTAGTTTTGTAATTGCAATTTTCTCTTCAACCCGTTGACGAGAATAATCCACTTTTTAAGTGTGCGGCGTATAGGGGGAGAGAAGCACGGAACGCTGTTCAAAAGCCGCGCGCTGTGCATACAAATGAAGCGTTTGACTAAAACAAAAGTGAAATATTCTAGTCGGCGCGCTGTTAACGGCAAATCGAAAACTCCAACGCCGAAACGTACCTAAACAAGAAGTACACTCGTCGTCTATTCGCGCGGGCATTTTGAATGTGGGTCGCCGTACGAGAATCAAAAGTGGCTAGGCGAAAATAGGGACGACAAACTGTACCGGAAACGCGTAAAATTTTCGCATAGAGTTCAGAAAATAATCGAAAGTCAACACCGTCCGAGATGTCGCGACTGTCGTACTAAAATTTTCGCGGGACAGTGCACGGACACATGTTACATCGGATGGTCGAGGGCCGCCAGAAAGCCGCGCGCAAAGACCGTACGATATCACAGAAAATACGAATTGAACCGCATACCGCTGCCGTCAAAAACGGCGGGTAAAACGCGCGGCGACGGTATTATTTTCACCGTCTCCGCGTCGACCGGATGTCGCGCGGACGCGCAATAATAACAAACGGAACATAGACACGGAAAAAATAAAAAATGAAAGATAAAAAAAAAAAAAACCGCATGTGTACAATAATATTATGCGCGCGCCGAGGCAGAAGAGTATAATAGTAAATCGGAACCCGGGCTGGGTGAGCGGCGGCGGGGCGGGACGGGCCGCGGAGGGGTGTGCCGGGGGAAGGGGCCGGTGCCGAACGGAGATTTCACTTCTCTCGCGATTATGATGATCGCCGCCGCGGATTATTGTGTTTTCAAACGGGATATTAATACTGATAATAATAATAATAGTAAAAAAAAAAGAATTCCCGACTGGTTAACCAGGCCCCGGGGTGTAGGTCGAAACGTCTGTTCCCTTTCTATAAATACAATATTATATTTTTTCGCGTTCGACTCCGGATGACCCACATACCGGCGGCGGGCCGCCGCGCGTCTGCGAACGCGCGACCGCGGCGTTTCACTCGGCCCGAGCGCCGGTCATCCACGTCCGTCGTCCGTTATCTAATAATAATATAATAACCGCTATACCGTGAACCGGGCCGCGCGCGCGTAAATTTCGCGAGGTTATTTATTTATTTTTTATTTTTTTTTTTTTGTCGCTTCTCCGGTTTTGTTTTCTCGGCGTATACCGTCGTCGGTTTGTTACGAAACGCGAGTCACGCGACCGAAAACGAATAGACGCGGCGAAAATCTCTCTACATACGTGTAGCGTCTTGTACGGTAGTACATGTAATCGTCGTGCGTCAAGACGACAAAAACATACGTTTTTTTTTTTTTTTCTCAATCGGATTTTTAGACCGTATGTGCACAGGGTCGCGCAGTACGATAATATTGTGCGGACGCTCTCGAGACTTCCGAAAGACAATCGAAATACTTCGAAAAAACGACGCGAATTCAGTCGTGCCGTAAATATCCGTCCGGTTTTACGTGCGGAAATTTTCTCCCGATTTGTATTTGGAAGACCGCTGGGAAAATCCGGACGAATCACCTCACCCCGGCGCACCGATTAGATTCAAAACGCGATGGAAAAAAATTAGCGCACGTTGCGCGGATAAAACCGAGAGTCTCCGCTCGGAATCTAAACAAAAACGGAGAAAAAAATCCAGCGTAAACGACATACGGTGTATGTATTAATAACGACGGCTGTTACGTAAAACGCCCATTAATCGAATCCCAACAACAATAATAATAATATTGTTACTGCTATTAATAAAAGCACGCGTTTCCTGAAATCATCGACCCGAAGAAATCGTTCGACCTTGGGCCGATTACCGTCTTTCTCGTTTCGTCTCGGTCCGTTCACCGCGCGGACGCGTTTCCTTGAATTCAGAAAATCCCCGTCCGTTTTCCCTTTGCCGTTGGTTTTTTTTTTTTCCGGCGACCTTATCGCCCGGCATAACCGCACGTACGATTATTACGTTTTAATTATAAATATAAAGAATAGAATTATACGCGCGCGTACGTACGTACACGACGTGTATCATACTATTATACGTATACGCGTATACAGTTTGACCGTTCGATCGAAAGTCCTTGACTCGCGAGCGCGACCCTCCGGACGGACGTAACCCGCATATTATTATTACAACGACCGCTCTCGCGACGGGGAAATGCACAGAGATATATTGGCGGCGGCCAGAGGAGGGGGTCATGGAGAAAGTCATCTCTTCCCCCCCCCCCCCAAAAAAAAAAAAACAACACCGCCGTGCGTCGCGGTAAAACGTACGGATACCGATTTTCGTTCGGTTTTGCCCGCACTCGGGCGGGTTTTGCTCCCCCTTCCCCCCAGAAAAAGAAATCGAGGGTCCGGCTCGGACGGTGAAAATAATATGAACGGGCGGCGGAAAACGATAATCGACGGCCGATCGCGATGCGCGCGTACACGCGCGGCGGCACATCGTTATCCCGTCAATTAACGATATTGTTGTGTACGCGGCGCGCGCAACACACGGACCGACCCGTATTCGGTTTATCGAGAACGAAACGGGAAAAAAAAAAAAAAAACCGACGACAATCTATCAACCCGCATTCGAGTTCTGCGTATACGCGGCGGCGTCCCGCGGACCCGACCGACGACGTTCAATTATGGTTAGAGACGAATAGGTTTTTTATTGACTTTCAAACGCGCTCGATTAAAAAAAAAAAAATATGTATATAACCGCGCGGAACAATAACTCCGGGGCGGGAACCGTCGCTGTGTTTTTCGTATATAATACGATTCGCCGACACGTTACGTACGTCGTCGTCGGCGGTTTCTGACGGGAAGAAAAACTAATTATTATGAAACGAACCGAGCGACGGGTCTCGTACCGCGGCGCGGCCGCAGACGTCGCGCGGTCTCCGTATAAAAACGATGACGGAGAGAGAAGGAAAAGTGGCTCGCGTCAACGTTTCGCGCGTATTCGACACGTCAAAAAAACGGTTAACCGCGGACCGTCGGCGAAAACTTGCGCAACATGCGCAACGTCGGCGCGCGTGTAAAACGGTACCGCGTAATTGTAATGTTATTGACGGGGACGTGTAAACGACGCTTTCGGGACGGATATTAAATATGTTCGCGAAAGAAACGACGACGACGACCGTTGTTTCAATCGGTACCTATATTACAATATAAATATGCGTGTGCGACGTTCGCGTTTACACGGCGGGAGGCGGCCGGTTCGTTTGCGTATCGATTAAGCGATTTAACCCTTCGCCGCCGGGCGGCAAGGTCGGGTCCCCGCTTCTGGTACGGAAACGAATACCTGGCTGTAAATAATTACGGACCCGGCGCGAGAAAGGCTCGCGGACTACGGGGTAAATGTCCAGCGTTTTTTCCACATTTATAATGTTTTCGGTTTAAACGCGGCTGCGCCCAGTGCGTTACACGACCCGCGAATTTTTCCCATTCGCGGAATCGCCGGCGGACTCGAAAAATTCGGTCCGCAGCCGGTATTCCCGGAAATCGCGTCGATGCGAAAAACACACCACGGCCGAACACGTTTTAATAATAAATAGTTAACGATTTCTTTTGTCGATCCGAACCACGTACAGCGTAGTTGTAATTAAATCGCGTTGAATTTACTCGCAAAAACTACAAAAACGCGTATAGGTGGTCGACCGATCAATTGCGAACGTTCATTTTGAACGTTACTGTCGTTCGGCCGCACTCGTGAAACGGGCAATTCATCACCGTCGGCCATTATTTCGGCCGATATACGAACCGCACAAATCAACCACCGGGGTGATGTAACACGTCACACACGCGGTATCACCGTGCACGCGTATTCTCGTGGTGCGAGTTAAAACGCGTCACCGCGATGCATTACTTTTCGTTTGGCGCAGCGAAACACAAATTACCGAAATAACCCGTTGCAATATCACACCGAACCCGTTTTACGGCACGCGTACGCGGTAAGTAAGTCGCGTACAATGTATTAATATTATTAAAAGCTGCGGCGACACGACGACTGCTTGTTGCGTTTCGGCGGTCGTTTTTCGAAACACAATTTCTCGCGTACACCGCGTACGACATTGTAATAAAATCGTAACAATAACAATAATAACAATAACGCGACAATGTGATATGAGTCATTCGCGAGACGGTGTCGTCGCGTTATTAAATAATTAACAGAAAAAAAATAACCCGATAAGACGCGATGGCAATGATTTATA
Source organism: Cinara cedri (assembly GCA_902439185.1). Classification (NCBI taxonomy): domain Eukaryota; kingdom Metazoa; phylum Arthropoda; class Insecta; order Hemiptera; family Aphididae; genus Cinara; species Cinara cedri. The sequence goes on along the minus strand of CABPRJ010000965.1, from coordinate 136,306 downwards.
TTGTTACACGCCGCTCCGTAATCCGTTATCGTAACCCATATAATTGCGTTGTCGCAGCAGACGGTCCGCCGTATGGAAAACGCGCGGTACGCCGACAATAAAGAGAAAGGCGGCGGCCGCGAGTTCTTTCTCTCCCGCTCCCCTCCGCCACCCCGTCCCCCCCACAACCGCGGGTTCCCGCGGCTCGTATCCCCGAGGCCGCCCAAGGTTAAGCCGCCCAAGGGCGATATTGTTCGTCGGCGAGCGGGCACGGGGAAGATAGAAAAAAAAAAAAACAACACAACAAATAAATAAAAACCAAAAATAAATAGAGTGGGTACCGTTAGGTATTTTACGTACAAAACGCTTTATATTGTTGTTATCCGACGACGATGACGAAGACGGTATTACACGTATAGGCGTACAATACAACAATAATAACAATAATATATACCCACATGTGTAATAACAACGGCGTGCGCGGCGCGGCGGAAAACATGTATGATATTATAAAAGAACGAGAAACGCAATGTGGGCTACTCCCGTTTTCTGGATTCACCGTCATCGCCCGCGTCCGGGCGTACCGTTTTCGTATTATTTTTCGTGTTTTTTGTATTGTTGCGCGTCCTCGACGGAATTATATTATTATTGTTATTATTATTATTTTTTTTTTATTTTTGTTTGGTACGCGTTAGGGGTATTTTTTTTCTTCGGGTATTCGGGCCGCCGACGCCGCGCGGGCACAGGTGGCCGGCGGGTAGGATGTGGGTCCTTTTTCCCCGCTCCTCGTCCTTCGCCGCGACGTTAACATTGTTGTTACGCCCGCGAGCACACACTACGCACGGCGTACGCGTGTATTTTTTTCGTTCCGTTTATCGTCGGTCCGAGGAAATAAAAGCGACAACGACGGCGGCGGCGGCGGCGGTTTTACCGTTGGCCCCGTGAGCCGCGCCGCCGCGGCACGGAAGCCGCGCAGGGGCGCCGCGGCGGCGTCGGCGGCCGGCGTGCGCGCGGCGGAGAAAGAAAGAGAGATACACACAGACGCGCGCGCTGAGGCTCAATGACCTACATATTTGTTTTCGTATCAGCGCGCGAGTGATATGTGCGCGCCGCGTGCGTGCGTGCGTGCGTGTGTGTGTGTGCGTGTTGTGTGTGTGTGCGCGCGCTCAAGGTCTGTCCCAAAATTACGAATCCCCACCGCCGCCGCCGTCGCCCGCGGGCCCGTACAATAATAATATAATAGAACACGATACTGTCCTTTTTTTTTTTTTGCCCCCCTTCTCACTCTCCCACCCCCTCCCCCTCACGGTTCGCCGTTTCGTCGCGCGCGCGTTCTGTTTTGTAACGCGCGAGTGGAAAACAAAAAAAAAAAAAACGAAATAAAAAAAATATTAATAATTAGCAAAAAAAAAAAATCCGACCGTCTTGGCACACAGAGCCGCCGCCGCCGAACTTTGAATACATTTCCCGTAACCCAATTAAAGACGGCGCGCGCCCGGCCATCTATCCCGCGGAGCGTTTTATTGGCCTATATTTCGCGCGCGGCGCAACGCACGCGTGAATAATCATAAAGCGCGCGCGGTCGAAAATCGCATCGCACACGACCCCGGCCGTTATTGTGTACCGAAAATAATAAAACCGATAATGATATTGTTACATACGGCGATAATCGTTTAGCGTTTTTTTTCCGATATTTTTTCATTTTTTTTTTTTTTTTTCTGTCTTTCCATTCTATTCAAAGATAATAATTATTATTTCTCTCGCCTCGCCGCCGCCGGTACATTATAATAGTACTGTATACGATATTGTTATTACGCAACGCGGACGACGTGAATAATATTCCCCGGCGGTTTTTGTACCAAGGTCGTTAAATTATTATTTTACGCCGCCGCCGTACCTACTCCGGGAGAGAGAGTGGGGAGATACGAAAGCGCCCGCGCGCGCACGCGTGTGTGTCAGTAAAAAAGAAAAAAAAATTTAATAATACGCGGACTCGCGTGGCCGATTTCAACTAGTAATAAATTCGGGTTTTTTTTATTTATTATTAGTAGGTTTTCTCGATAGCCCGCCTAGAGTAAAATATAATAACATATAATATTATTATTGTTATTGTCGATATATCGCGGGCGAGCTTGTTGGTTTTTTTTTTCTAATTGTAGTGAAAAAAAAAACACATTAACGCCAATAACATACGTTTCGATGGAAAAAAAGAAAAGATAAAAAAAAAAAAACCGAAACCATATATATAAAACGAAGGTTTTTTTCCTATTCAAAAACACGCATACGTGTTATGCCCGCGGGTTTCTCCTCCCATCCCCTCACCGTCACTCGTTATACCCTAGAGAATAGTGTACGCGAACAAAAAAAAAAAAAACAAAAAAAAAATAAACGCGTAACAATAATAAACCGGGCGACGGCCGCCGAGACGTTTCGAGTGTTTGATTTGTTAATTAGGTCATGCGGACGCGCACAAACGCTAATTGTATTTATTTCGCGGCTCGAATATTTAGACGCGGTTATAGTAAAAAAAAAAAAAAAACAGCGAGTCTATAACACGTTCAATAAGTATTATGTTATTAATATTATCGCTCCTAACGAATGGTTTTTTTTTCGTGTCGCGGGAGGGGAGAGCGTATAAAGAGCGGACGAATCTGTGCGTTATACACTTTTTGAAACATCGCACACGCGATTAATAGGTGGCGAAGGGGAGGGGCATCGCGGACATAAAGTGTCAATCGTGTCGTCGTCGTCACGAATGCATACGCGTAAAACGTTCGCGGAACGTGCGTTGTGTATTATAACTAGAGATTATCATTTTTAATGCCGAACCGGATCGAATCGAACTTTTAAAATATTTCACCGAACGCGAATTATTCGAAAATTAAAAAAGTAAAAAGGTTAGCTTAACCTTCACGACCTTTACCAATTTACGATTAAGAGACCCACTAATGAAAAAAAAAATAGAATTTATCTTGTTTTTGACAAGGCCGTTCTGTCCCACCACAGAACATCGTATTGGTGACCGCGCAGAATATCCATCGAATGATTTTCGAACCGAACTATCGGGTATTTGGTTCGGTTCGATTATTTGCAATTTTCAATCCGTCACATCTCCAATTATAACTGCAGTACGCGAATTCACGTAAAAACGAGAGGACCCGTTTTCCAGTCGAGTATACCCTTAACTTAGCCCCGGCCCCGAATCCGCTCGCCCGGTTTTTTTCAACGGTAACGCGCAAATCGAAGGGCAACTTATTTTTTGGGGGGGGGAGGGGATAGAACACAAAACAACAACAATACCGGACGGGTACCCGTCTGAATATATTACGTGTGTGTTGGCGATGCGATTTTCCGTACCTGAACAGTTTGCCTAGGTCACTCGCCGAAACGTTTTGTTTACCGTATAGTATTTGAACGATTGAACGATAGCCCTTATCGGCAGGCGATTAGCGACCGAAAACGGTAAACGCGGCTGTCAATCCGGCGACCGGGCCGCGCAAAACTGCGAAACACGCCTGTTATTGCGGCGATTTACGGACATAATATTTAAGGTCTGGTCAAACAGAACGCGGACAAGTATGGGCGAACCCGTTTGAAAACTGCACAAAGTGTACTGCTGATTATTTTGTCGACTGTTGGTTCAATTGGAGGTTTACAGAATTTCGGTTCCGATAATATTGTAGTTGAATAGTATATAGTATGGTTATTATTATTAGAGTATTAAATGTTGTTATTCGCCGCGCCGTAATCGATCGTAACGCGCGGTGTACGCGGCAATAACATATTGCCGCGGTGTAGCACACGTGAACAATATCCAATACACGGGGATTCGCCGAAACGCGATAATTTCACACGTTAATAACCTAACGATTATAACACGGCAAATTAGAATCTCCGTGTACAGATCGCGCGCGGAGTGTACCGCGTCAAGCGACAACGCGGTGTCCGGCGGTGTAATTACGAACGGGCGGAATGTGCCCGCACTTCGTTCGATATCCGAAACCGATTACCGCGGATTGAAAACGGTCGAAAGCTGATTTTGTTTTGTCGCTTTTTTCCCATTCCGGAGCGGCTGTAGATAATTTTTGTCGGTTTCCAGACCCGCGTCGAGTATCGGTTTGTGCGCGTCCAGTGGTAACTAATACGGTGTAAAACGCTTACACGCGTCCAAAACGGATCGAACCGTTGATAAAAAACCAAAACGTGCCTAATTTAAACCGTTCCGAAATTAAATTTCGCACGTACCTAAACATAGGTAACTTCTGTTCCCTCTCCCCGGATCCATCGGAGTCCCGTTTCGGACAATTCGTATTCCGCTGTTCGGGGGATAGTGTGAGGATGTGCTTATATAGTAATAGGTAAATATATGCTGCAGGCGACAAGCGAAAGTAAGAAAAAAAAAAAATTGAAAATAAAAAGTGTTTTTACTAACGGATTTTGACGCCAACCGGGCTGTACGGGTCGTAGCTGTTGGTCGACATGGGCGAAGTGTTGTAACCGCCACTGCCTCCGCCGTTCGATATGACGGTGTAGGATATGTGTGACGTGCCGGGCGACGAGGCGGGCGGCGAGTTGACGGCCAGCCAGTCGTCGTGGCTGAGGCGCTTGACGCCGGCGATGTCGCTGAACAGGGTGGAACAACCGTTGCGGGACGGCGCGCCCTGTTGCTGTTGGGACGCGGGCAAATGGCCGCCGGTGGGGCTGCGCATGGTGACCGCGGTGTCCGAGACGGTCGGCATGCCGTGGTAACCGACGCCGGCGGACACCATTACCGCGGGGCTACGGGGTTTGATGATGACTTCGGTGCCGCCGCGGCCGCGGTTGTACGACACCAGGCCACCGCCGACGCCGCCGCCGCCGCCGACAGCAGCAGCAGCGACACCACCGCCGCCGTCACATTTCTGGTCCATCATTGCGGCCGCGTACGGATCGCTGCACGTTATCACGCATGGACCGTTGTTGCGGCCGGGCACGGCGTGCTGCTCGACGCCGCGGTTCGGCCGCTACGCGCACCACCTCGCGATGGTGCCCGGCTCGTCGTGACCGTCGTCTGCGTGATCACCGTGCTGATGCATGTCGCGCACGACGCACGGTCGCGTATATTTTTCGTACCGCGGACAACGCACCGCGCCGAATACTTGTAAACGATATTACTATTATTATTATTATTATTATAAACTTCACGATCGAACCGCGCGCACGACGACGACGACGACGCACCGACAAAAAGCTCGCGGACCGTCGTTTTCCGGTGTCGTGTGTACCGTTCCCGAACACCTGTAAAACACACAAACGAAACACATACATTAGCACACCCATTTGTCCACATAAAATAATACGCAAATGTGAATATAATAAAATATTTTAATAACACGCCCTACGCCCTACACGAACACTTTCAGACATTTTTCCATTGTTTACATAATTATTTCCTCGGACGTTTTTCGAGAAGCAATTCGCAATAATTCTATACGTTTATACATAGATTATGAAGATATGGATATAGGCCATCCATATCTCATCCGTGTTTCAAGAGGAACGGGTACAGTTACTCCAAGTTTGGTAAAGTGAGGCGTTTTATCGATATTATAGTTATGGACAGTAAATCGCCTCAGTTTACCGCTCTTCTGGGAACACCGAAACAACAACAACAACAAATACTGCAATTGTTATAGGAGTGGCCTATCAAATTTTTTGTTATCTTTGCGTTTATATCGAACCGCCACAGATATGTATACATGCATATAACAACGAGGTACTCAAGTCTGTGTTTAAGTCTCGCAAGACCCATAGAGTTTGATAGCCGTATGTGAAAAGGACCAAATACGATCGATTAATCTATGAAATATTTAATTACTCCGCGGATTATATGATAAATCGAACGAAACACATTTAATGAAAAAAAAAAAAAAAAAAAAACCATTTTAAAAGTCATTTATTTTTGGCATAGATATCTAATCATAAATTGTTGTTGTTATATTATATTCCACGGAATAGTCTAAAATCTCATGGATTAGTCCAGTCGAATTTTGCCCTTTTCGCATATGGATGCCTGGCTTCAATTTGAATCGTCAAATCGGCTATCTATTTGTGTTATGTATCTGTGCCAGCCGCAAAATAATTTCGGTTCGCGTATCCATTTCATATTTTTTATTCGTAATGTAATTTAGAACACCCGGACCCCCCTCCCACACGAGTTTTCATAATGAGCCACATCAGGCACACGTATTTTCAATATTATTATTATAAAATTGTGAAATGCAAATAAATACATTTTGTTTTCCGTGTAATAACAATAATTCCTTATCAGATAAAGTCGAGTAGAGGTTAGACTATATTATATAAACAAGGTTTGGTTGTTCAAACCGTCATACTTGCACTCGGTCTGCGCAACACGATATCGACAATATAATAATATGTATTAGCCGTAAATGATTTATAATTATATTAATGCTTTCTAATAAGATATCGCGTAAAAATGTGTTTTTTTTTTTTTTTTTAATATTAATAATACTTAATTCTTTTTATAATGTAATATTCGTATAGCGGATCGTGTTCGAATATCAAATAAATAAATAGTACGTTATTATAGTATATTGTTTGGTTGAACGCGGCATCATTATATCGGATTGGTTTGTGCAAAAATGTTATTGTAATACACCGCGGTGGGCGCCCAATAAGGAGGAAAGGGAAATGTTCTCAGATTTGGGTAAAATACTTTTTAAAAGTATTCGGATTAATTATTCAAGTTGATCTGCTGACGACGGGTGTCAGCACTGTCAAGGAGTGAACTAACTGAAAATTAATACTTCTCGAGATAAAAAAAAAATAAATATAAAATAAAGAGCGAAGGCCGGTGAACCGTTGGGAATTTTGAAAAATATTTTCGATCAAGTACCTCCGCGTGGAAATACCGCATCATATAGAGTCGGAGTGTGATAGAATTGGATTATTTTTACAAGGTAACCGAAAAAGTATTTTCCGCGAGATATATTATATAGGCTCTAAACTGACATCGACAAAAATTATTATTCTTTTAACACGTAAAATAATTTTTAAAACTCTTCGGAATATTACAGCATTGAATAATTCCGAAAATAAGTATTTTTAAAGGTATTCGACATACCTACTACATACATACTTACTATACCTTACTCCCGCGTGTCCTCCTCCCCTCTCCCCCTCGGAAAATATCAAAACCTATGTAAGAAATTGTTTTTCACGAGCCTCCACGCACGTTTCACCCTCTCGTAACTATTCGTTTTTTTTTTGGGGGGGGGTCTCGTATCCTTATCTATTACGTATCCGCTCATAATATCATATTATATAGTCTTATTTAAATGCACGTACCCGCGGTTTCAGGTTTTCTCGCCCCTGAAAATCGTCTAAAATATTACAAGTACCTACCGATATATTATTTCATTCGTATCAATATATAATATCAAAGGAAAACGACAGTTACGTAAACTATTTTAACTTCGCACCGCCCAATTAAGTCCGATTCACGCCCACTCGATATGAGACGCGCGTATAGTGATCGAGAACGAGTATTCGCAATACCAATAAATAATAGTCGTCCAAATATGTCCCATTTATAAAATGAGATCGGTAAGAAATTATTTATATGTACGCGTATAATATATACGGCGACACGGTCCTTCTTTGGGTCGTAGTCGCGCCGTCAATTAGCTTTTATTCGACCCTCGTTCTCGATTCTAATAATAATAATATTGTTACATTCGTCATTCGAATAACATTGTAAGCGTGTACACTACGACTCGCGGGGAGACGTTCTTGAAAACGGCCCAGAGCAAACGCGTTCGTTTATTACGAATAACTACTGTAGTGGTTCTTAACCTCTTTCGGTTCAGCGCCCCCTTACCGAGATAACCGACCGCCGACGCTTCTCCTCCCCCCAACATACCGCCGACCAAAACATTTTCGTAAATATATATTACAAAATTAACATTCTCGTTTGAAGGAGACAGTATAAACGATGTGCTTAACGTCACTCCACTTAATTACAAACTGCAAAAAATAATGTTTCGTTATTCCTCTTATAGGCGACCGCTCCGAGCCTGATGAGTAGATGCTAAGTTTGCGATGCCGGTTTAAAAGTTAAACGCGAATCTGCACCTTTATTTGCAGTTATAATGTTCGACCAAATACATTCGTTTCGTAAAAATAACCAAACGACAATAACGCCGAATCCTTTTTCGGCTAGATTCGTGGACGGGAAGAAAAAAAGCAACAACTCGATTTTTTACCAAAACTCACCCTCCCTCTCTCCCAAACTTAAAGACCGCTCTCGAGTGACCGAAATTCTCCCAGGGGTGCAGGAGTTGGGTTAAAAACGTTAAGAATCAATAATTTATGAAATATAACACACAGATGAGAATACCGTATCGTAATATAATAACGACACGGACGGACCGTTGAGTGTATGATGATATTGATGCGTTTAAAAATGTTTTCGAACGACACGTGCGTGTATACAGTACTACCGGAAGGTCGATTAAGATTTTTCACGTATGTTTTCCATAAGGAATAAATAATGGGTGAAAAAAAAATAAAAAACTCCAAATTTAAAATCCCATTAGGTTCGAATATCGGTGTGTCTATAAATATAGTATATACGCGATGAGTTTTACGCCGCAGCACCCGGCGTACGCGTTTTATTTTTATTCCTTCGATCCTCAAAACTTCCTCCGAGACAAGGATTAAACTCGCGTCGCGTATTGATAATAAATATAATATATTATAGGAGTTTAACGGTTCCCGTATAATTAAATTGGACATTCTAATAGATTGATATTATATTGAGTTCCGTATATTGCTTATATTCCATATAGAATATTTCGAGTATTTTCGAAATTCGAGGATATAATATTATTATCCCGGTTTGCGAAACGATCTTCGAGAATTTCGTCGTTTCTTATTTTATCTTGTAATATTTTATTATTTTCCTAATAAATCCATTTAGTTTACCGCATATATACTAATTAAAAATTCGTTGTTAAGTACCTAATTTCAATTACAATATACAAATTATATTTTTTAAATTAAACAATTAATGTACCTATATAAAATCAATTCCGATTTCAATTGTCTCATAGAACATAATTTATTACGTTATAAAGTATAATATATTCATATATACTATTGTTTAGTGTTTCGTTTGGTCGTTCATTTTTTTTATGGTTTATTTTTCCCAGAATCCATGATATATCTTTTTGAAAATTCCCAAGTTCCCGTTCCCAGAATCCCAGTCTAGACCGCATTCAGAGTAACTGGAACTTGGGAGAAGGAGAGAAGCGGAGATTTATCTCCGGGTGTGAAATTTTCATGGACCTATAATATATTCGCATAACGTACCTATATTTACAGAGAGATGTTTCTTTAATTTAATTTTTCCGTATCACAGGAAGAACTATAGGAGAGAAATAGTATCGAATTTTAAAGGGTTTGAAGACGGAACACCACGCATAAGACGTGCAGCGTTTTTATCGCAGAGCGTAAAAATTCCTAATCCGGCACCGGTCATCTTTATCTCGGCACAACGCGCCGCGATTCTTATAAAAACAACAAAATAAACATAGTTTAGGTAAACAAATATATATACACAAATATAATTCTGGGGCTTGGGTCAAAAATGGTCAATAAATCACTTTTAAGAAACTAAGAATAAAACGCATTTTTGAATTTTATTTTTGACATTGCGGTAACGGTAATTTTTCTAAGCACATTGGTCTTCTTAAATCTCACAATAACGATTATTGAGATACGCCCTTTTGCCACTATATAAAATAAAGCGTATACAATTTTATACGATTGGCCATACAACTCATTTCCACCAAAAAGTGACATTGGATTTTTTTGACCCAAGCCCCAGAAACTATTATAAACTATCGTTTGAACGAAAATACGCGATATTAAGCTGAATGCATGATTTTCAATTCAACAAGAAACGCCGAATTCATTTTTCGTGTAAATCGCATACGGGGCTCAACACAGACAATCTGACGATTATTTTCTTGTGCTACAGGGGCGCGCAGATCGCTAAAATTACAAGAAATAGACAGACCCGTATTGAACACGCGCTGTTTACGCCATTTCGAAAGCGGTCAACGACTATTTAAGGGTCTCGGAAGTCACAAGGCAGACCCCGATACATAGAATAGGCCTTCTCGACCGAATGTTCGGGACAATATTAATCGAACGTAATGGCATACCCAGGATGTTTTTTTTTTTTTTTTTTTGGGGGGGGGGGGGGGTGATTGTATTTCGTTTTTAGATGTAACTTTGTAACTTTATTTCGCGAATAATGTAACCACACATCATAACATGTATAATACACTTAATAATTATCTATGCGTAACACAACATATTTTGTAGAAATCTGATGTATAACTTAATTAATAGGTTAAAAAAATGGTTATGAATAAAATAAAAAATTGTATTTGTTTAAATTTCAGAAAAATTGTAAAATACTAGGATATTTAAAACTTATATTTATATCTATACAATACATTTAAAAGTATAGGTATTTAATGTTATTTTAAAATTTATTGATTCTGTTTAGTTTATGGTATTAGTGGATTTTTTTTTCTTTTAGAATTTAAATTTCAAATTTTAATCACAATTTACACGTCGTAACTCATTTACTCCGCCACAAGCATTGCTTAAAGGGGTAAATTAATCAAATTTGCTTTTAATCGTTTGTTTTCTTTTTACACCATAACTGCATGATATGGTGAAAATTATAATTTTCGGCATAAATATATAGTCAAAGAGGGGCGTTTGAACACCAAAACACCCTCCCCCCTCGCCCCGTCACTGATTGAACGTATATAGGTAAAACATATTAAACCCGTTTAAAACATCATATCGACGACGGCGTTTCGAGTGATACAGGTGATAATCTGTGAGAAAATTAAACGTTTTGCAGTACGTTACACCCGGTATTATCGTGTTAATTTTACAATAATTCGTTCGAGATTAATCGTTTAACGCGAGTTGCACACCTATACCTATATTATTACAATAATATCGCGCCGACGATTAACAAACACAAGCGCGTGTTGGGACGTTGAAACGCCAATTCGAACGCGAATTCAATTCTTTATTATTTATTTATTTCGTCCTCGTTTCCCCCGGTATAATATTATATTGTATATTATTGTCATTATTATGACTGACAGACGTTTTATTGACGAACCTATACGGCACCACAATACGCGTACTCAATAAAAACGACGTCTCGATGAATATTAATAATGAAAAAAAAAAAAAAAATAATAATAATAATAATAAATCGAGAAATAATAGTAATAATCACTTACACTATACCCGTGTATAGTATAATAATAACATACCGTATAGACTTTATAACCTGCATAATATTATTACACTGGCATTTTCGTGCATGGTAAACTCGATTTCAAGGGCCGCTGCGGATATTGCGGGCGAGCCTTATTTTTTCAGTGAAACGCGTTCGTTCCGATAACGTTTATAATCTAAACCAAATAGACGAAACGCCCGCAGAAATTATAATATAGAACGTATACACACGTCGTATATAATATACACAGCGTGTATACGCCGAGAGTTCAAGGCTCGAGGTGATTAGGTCCGGAGTCGTAATGGTAAAATATAGAACGTTTTTTTTTTTTTTTTTAATATTCTTTCTGTTAATTGATAATTCGGTAAGTAGGACAATAGTATTCAATATTTATAAATATACAGAACGTTCATAAATCGTTCGTTAAAACGGCGTGAAAAAAAAAAAAAAGTTTGCGCTGCAATATTAATACACACGACGCGCGGTCTATTGCATCGGCGCTAGCCAAAGAGTGCATAACTGCAGTATGCTAAGCGCAGGTATTCCTACCCGTTTTATTGTAGCTTATAAATTAGATAAAATATGATATGAAGAAATTACGAGAACAATTAACGGAAATTGGGTTAATACGATTGTATATATCAGAGCATATCACGCGTAATATGCAAACAAAATAATCTTTATCGAAATAATTGAAGTGGTAATAAAAAAAAAAAAACATCGAAACGAAATGTAGAAACTTTTCCCTTACAAAAAAGGACAATAATATAATAAGCCGCACGATAGGGGAAACGCATAATATAAATCGCGCCACTCAAAGGTTTCTTTATTTGATTATATTATACCCGTTTGTGTGCATGTGTGTTTTTTTTTATTACATAGGTACCTAAGTGAAAATCAATTTTTCATAAATTTTAATCATATACAATACGGGTACTGCTTTTACAAACGGTTAAATCGATAAAAACAATAATCTCAGTAACTACTTGGGTATATTAGGGTATTTGGGTACTTCGAACGAATATCGGATTATTCCGCAGCATTCAGAAAAGCTAAACTTTTCGACAAAAGTAAAAAAAAATAAGAAGCTATTACACGTTCCTCGTCTCGAAAAACTAAAATCAATCGATATTGTAATCATTAACGTACTTAGGTACGACTTCGGGTGTTGGATTTAAACTTCCAATATCCATTAAACGTCCGATATTTGACTCGTATTGCTTCGAATTGCATCATTAAAGAACCACCGTATAGTGTTCGGGTTTATTAATTAATCGGATTAAAACGTACCGCTCTGCAATTTAAACGATTGACTTTACGTTTTGTTTTGTTTTTTTCTTTTCATTTTTAACAACCCGTCGTTCACGATATTGTAGACGATCGCGATAATCTTCTTATAAAGCGATTTACTCGACGAAACAACAATAGCCGCCAATAACGATGTATGAAAAAAAAAAAAAACAATTACAAAATAAAGTCAAATCGATTTCGCAAATAAGCCCGAACAATTAGAATCGTTTCGTCTTGAACAGATTTAGAATACCCGTGCACCTTAATCATCGACACGCGCTAAAACGATGAATCACCAACAACATTTACACGGTCGTCGGAGAGGACAAGGGGAGGGGTTGGGAGTTCCCTGTGACGCGTAAACAACCTATACGGTTACGGTAGATTTTTTTTTAAGAAATTTCACATTACAGTAAACTACACGGCACGAATTCCCACGTCTTGCGCGGCGCAGATGTGTGTCACGTAAGGGCCGGAAGTTTCGTCACAAAAACGAACAGACGACCACGACGACGACGACGACAGGTAGTCGAAACACATATTAAGGACGAAAAGGCACGTAACCGCGTCCTTGAAGAACGCCGCGACGTCGTCGGTTAACAACAATAACAACAACAACAATTGAAGATTTTCAGATCGATCGGAGTTTTTTTTTTTCACAAGGGTTTCGCCGCGGTTTACAACGGCGTTATACAAGACGTTCGACCGGGAGACTTGGCGGGCACCGTTTACGAGCCGAAATGACCCGAATTCGTGACGAACCCACGCGAGTCGCGCGATCTAAAACCGGCGGTTTGGTCGGGTGCTCACGAAAAAAAAACGACGCGTATCCGGTGTTATCGGAGGGCCAAAGTGCGGGCGTACAGTGTCGTGCGCCCAAAACGGATCGCGGCCGATTAGTGCGGGAACGCGTTGTTCCTCAGTTACTGGGATTTCGACAATATTACGACTATAAAACTAAGTACAACAGGCAACTTACGTTTGTCGGGAAAACGGCGTAAAACTCGATCACACCACGGCGCGCGGCGGAATATACGAAAACACAATGCACGCGCACAAAACAACGTCGGCACGCAACGCTCTTCTTCGGAAAAGCCACTAAATATAGAAAAAAATAAAAAACAAAAGAAAAAAAAAACAGAAAAAAACACCGGAAAAACTGTGAAAAAAAGAATAAAAAAAACACCGAAGTAATAGGCGGTTTTCACACACGTGAATTCGGAATCGTCGACTCGGCGGCGACGACCGGCGACGCGCGTATATCCAACGAACGTTACGTGACGGACGGCACGGTGTGTACTACTGAGCTGTACGCGGGGACGGGGTAACACGCACCGAACGCCATCGAGGCGACGACGGTGTCGCGGCCGGTCGGCCGCGGTCGACCGCCGTCGTCGGTTCCGCGGCCCGGGAGGGGGAGAACGGTGCCGGCCGTCCGTCCGAGGGAGCGTTTGGCCGGGCGGGGTGCGGCGGGTCCCGCGAGGGCGGCGAGAGGGGCAACGGGAACGGCGAGAGGGGAGGTCGCCGGGCGTTTCCCGTACGCTCTCCGCGAACGGACCCTGCGGCGGAGGGGTTCCGTTGGCGCGAGGAGGGGCCGCCGCCGCCGCCGCCGCCGATCGTTCGGTCGGACGATACGTAAAAACGCGTACACTCGGGACTCGCGAGCGGTTTGTCTCTCTCGCGTGCATGCCCGTGTGTATGTGTGTGTGTGTGTGTGTTTGTTTGTTTGTGTGTATGTGCGTGTGCGTGTGTGTGCGCGCCGCCGTGTAACAGCGTTCTTGCGCGTGCGGCGACGCGCGCGAAAGGAAAATAATACGGCGATGATGGCAAACGGCAACGGCCTGCACGCGCACGGGAAACCGGTACAAGGAGATCCCCCTGCTGGGCGGCGCGGCGTCGCCGTCGTCGTCGGCCAAAGATCCTGACCACTCACTCTCGTCCGACTGCCGGTCACGGCCGAAGCCGGAGCCGTACCGGCGGAGCCGCCTCCGCGGCGACGACTGTGACCCCAAACCGCCCGGGAGAACGCAGAACGCCGTCGTTTTCACTCGATATTATTATGAATGTTATTACGGTACATAATAATAATTTATCGTACACACGGTTACGAAACCCGACACGGTGTTAGCTGGAAACCATTACGCCGTGGACGACGCCGACGTCGGTACGTACGGTACGGCGTCGGCGCGCGTCCGACACCGGGGACTTGTTGATCCCGCGTTATGAAAACGCCGGGGGGGGGGCAATTTTTTTTTTCGTACGTACACACGTTGATTGACAACTCGTCTCCCACGCGTTTATTTATATAATATTTTATTACGTAACGAGAAATGTGCGATCGGTCGACAATAAAAAAAAATAAAAAAATCTAACAGCGGCGGACTATCTCGTGGTACACACGGTCCGAGTGTCGGCCACATAAAAATATACACACGCGGCGTTCGATGGGCGGCTAGACGTTTCGGGGACGGGTCTTTTCGGGGTTTCAATTGTAAATCGGTCGGAAATATCGTATGGATTTTCGAACCACTTATTTATAGGCGTTTTATGATTGCACGGGTTTTTTTTTTTTTTTTTCTACGTAGTTTTTATTTCTCGCGCATTCTGTGCAGGTCAACATGGTTCGATTAAACACGGAACGCTCGACGATTTCATAAAAACGAGATGTAACAAGGTTTAACGGTCATAAAGTGGTTTTTTCGTTAACGTTTTGGGAATATATTTTAACGAACATTGTAATTATTACGACATTTCAAAACGTGTATGGCCGAGCTTCGTTCAGAATATAATTTTTCGTTAACAACGGTTCATCGTTGTGTACAGATATTTATTAAACTAAACAATTTTAGGTATCGTATATTTCTAACTTCCCACCTACAACGGTGGCCAGGTGTGCCACTGGTATTCATGGTACCATGATATAAATTATTCGGCGGTGTCTAATTAAATTTATAACATGCTCGGGTTGAATTTCCTACGGATTTTTTAATACTTTCTAATTTACTACTAAATATTAATAAATATATTTTATACACGTGGGTGGGTGGGTCTTCACGAATACCATCGGAGACACGTGTTTTTTTTTTTTTGAGGATATTATACACATATTATGTACTGTACGTTTGTGACAAGCGAGTCGGTTCGGGACGGTTTGGGTTTTCGTAAATTAGAACAGTGTAAGGCTCCGATAGGCCGGATCGGGTTTCGAAATATTGGCGAAAGTAGGGCTCTATTGGGCCGAATCGGACGTCAATGAACATATAGGCTTTCGCGGAGTTGTATAGCAGATACGCATTATAATCCGTGTGTTCCTAAATTCAGCAGATGATCGCGAATTCCTAACGTCAACGTTTCTATAATCCGCTGAAGTGGAGGCAATCAAGCGGATTGCTTTGCCACGGAGTGCTTTAAGAACCATATACGTGCGAATATTATCGATAGTGTTTAGTTAAATACCACCAAAAAATCGAAAAATACGTTTTCGTTATCAAAAAAAAAAAAAAAAAAAATCAGAAAAAATAGGATCATAAACTGGTAAATAAGAATATTTAAATACGGAAAATTAAGTTGGTAATGTCCACCAAAGGATATCCAGGCGCCCTTTTGAAATATGATTAATCAACATTAATTTGGTAAAAGGGCGTATGCCACATTCAATGCATGTTTACTTTGTGTACAAGGTATTATGTGTATGAGTAATTTTATTGTTTTCCATGGTAATCATCATTCAAAAATGTTTTTCTGGTTTCTTTTTGCAAATGTTTTTTTTATTCATAGGAAAAAGATTTACTTAACAAATTTCGAAAATTGTTTAATTTCTAAAAAACTGAAGTCAATTAATACATATTACATGTGGTTTGAGGTTAAATGACAAAATAAAATTCACGGATTGTTCTATTGTATAATATCAAACAATAATGAGTGTATATTGATAATGTACGGTGTTCCTAAGCTCCCAATCGCCGGATCGGGCAATGAATTTAGAAACACGCGGATTATATTGTTATACCGTACGGTTTTAGTTATTTTTGTAATCTCAAACAAACAAAAAATCGTTACCGAGAAATAATAATTGTATAAAAAAAAAAAAAAAAACCCAATTAACGTATTCCTATAAAAAGCAATAAAAACAAAACGGTTTTTTTTTACCGATCGCGATAGGCATTATCAAAGTGTTATATTAAAATATTATAGTCTGATAACGCTTATGTATATAATGATTAATAATTTGTACGGGCCGATCGCGCGTCGTATTGTACACCCAATAATACACACACACACACGCACCGTTCGAACCATAATTCGAATTTTTTACCGTTCGCCGTTTTGAAACGCGGGGTTTTAATAATTCACGCGCGTTTCACGATCCGACCTCTTGGTTAATCGTTTTGCCGAAGCGGATCGTCAACATCATCGCATGCGTTTTCGGACAGTAAAACATTGTACGCGCGGTGCCCGTTTCCGTACGGTTCTACACGGGTTGTCGCGCTAATTGCCGAAAACTATGTTATTAAAACGCCGGGCACGCAGGCGGGTACGCAATATAATATCGTAATCGTCGCGTTTACGGCCAACAGCCCCCCTCCCCCCCCAAAAAAAACAAACACCGCCGTAGGTACCCGCGTCGTTTTAATAAAACGATAATAATTGTTTTCGTCCGCTCTGTACGCTCCGCTGTTCGACGCGACGATATTTCGGTAATTTGTAAAAAAAATTACAGAAAAAAAAAAAACAAAACAAAACAAACCTGTTTACACGGGAAACGCGTTTTGTGGTGTTCGAACCGCGTTCAAAGGTCGTCAATAATGAATAATACGCGGGCGCGGGCCTTTCTACAAAAACGTAAGACGTACACGCATCACAAATTACAATGATGAAATTATTATTAATATTATTATTATGTAAACAATACGTCCTATAATATAATTATGAATTCGATGCGTTGCGCGCCGCCGCGGCGACCGTTGATTGCGACTTTTCAACAGGTGCACAGTTTCAAAACCTAACCTACACACTCGATAATAATACGATTAATCGTTACGCCCGTGCAAATGTAAATATGATAATGTCGTACGGCGTTTACAGTTAGCGCGTTAAAGGTATTCTTTTAACGCAATTAACACCATACCGTTGCAACGTAGGCATTGAGAATTGTTATCCGACGTCGACGAACGCTGCAACGTGTGCATAATAATAATATACTGCGGCGCGCGTAATGCAGTTTTTCACTCGGAATACCCTGAGCCGTCGTTGGTTTTTTGTCAATGAAAACGAATCGCGGCGGCCGGGACCATTGCGTCGTAGAAAAACGGCTGGAATACCGTGAAAATTAATTTACGTTGACCCAATTGTTTCACTTCTACGGTTTCAAATCTTATTCGAATCGATATAATAGTAATAATATAGACAACAGTCGCCGCCGCCGCCGATTTGACGTAATTTATAATGCATGCGGCAGACGAACCACCGAGGAGGAACGCTCGCGGATATAATTTTAGAATTATATTATGAATGGCTGGTCGGCCGGCCGTCGGAGGAGGAGTGAAAAGAGAAGGAGGAGGAGGAGGAAACAAAAAAAAAATACAAACGCACGAAACCCTATAGAAATAATTTATACGTATAAAAAACGAAGTAAAAAAAAAAAAAAAATAAATATCCAACAGGAGCCAATATTCCGACTGTACGGTGTACGCCGATGCAAGGTCAATGCGTGTGTATACGTATAATAATATTCTTAGCGTGTGCGGTGCATCGAGCGCGCGCAACAACAGCAGCGGCGGCACGAATTACACGCGATATTTCAAAAATAATCACAACACCCGTAATCACGTATCTCTCTTTTGAATATTATCAAACATTTTGTGTAATTTTGTTTACGCGCCGAACGATTCGAAGTATTTCTTATTCGTTTTTTTTTTTTTTTTGTTTTTCTATCGCATTCCCGCGGCGACACAGACCCGCGTAACGACAAAATGCTTTCGTTGTCGGCGCGAAACGTCTGCGTCGTGTTGTACGTACACGGCGGCGGCGGTGGCGGCGAATAGAGGCACGCGCGTTTAAAACAAAAGGAACCGAGAACAACAATAACGCGTTCGATAAGACGTTTAGACGAAAACAGAAAAAAAAAAAAAAACGTGTCAATAATAACGCGTAAGTATTCGCGTATAAATAAAAACAGAAAAAAAAAAAATACGAAAACGCGTAATTTACGGACGATATTTTATCTGCCGCGGTAATTGTAATGCATAGCGTATTTAGCGTATCGCCACGTAGTCGTCTGCGCCGCAACGGCCTTGGCCAAATAAATACGAGAACATTTTTTTTGTTTTCGTTCTTACCCATATACGGTGGTTTTTATTTTTGTTTTGTTTTTTTTTATTAAAAAAAAACGAAAAAAAACACCGCTCTCGCCGCCGCGGCGAAACCAAAGTGAAACCGTAGTCGGCGGCGGAGCAAAAAAAAAAGAAAACGACGCCGAGAAGTACGCGCGGTCCGCGAGCGCCGGTGCGACGTCGAAGACCCCGGGTAACGGCTGGGGACGGGCTCGAGGTGGAGCCGCCGCGAACAACAACTCCGTTGTTACGGTTTTTAACGGAAACGCCGACGTTTTCGGCTCCCGGGGAGGGGGGGGGGTTGAGAACCAATTAAATCGCTACGCCACGGCAGTAACGTACGACGCGGACAATGTGGTGCATATTATCATTATTATTATTATTACGCACACGGGGTTACTGGTTACCGCATAGCGTTCGCTCCGGGAAATTGTGCAGCGGCGACCGCGGCACATGTGTACCGGCGGCGTCGTGAGCGCAGCATAGGCGGCGGCGGCGTCGGCGGCGGCGGCGGTGCGTCGACGGGGTCAGTCACACCGACGAGCGACGGGCAAAACGGGCGACCGTGCGCGCACACGGTATTACATATTATTATTAATAACGCGACGGTCCCGCACAACCCCCGAGCGAGAGCGCGTTATACTATTTATATTTATTTCTCCACGGCCATCCCCGAAACCGGTTTCGCGCGCGCTCGCGCACGTTGTATAGGTCACACACGCCGCGCCGCCGTGCGATATTGTGTACCAGTAGTGTAATAATAGCGACGGGCGAGCCGCGAGTCGGCGCGCTCGACCTTTGAGAAGAAAAAAAAAAAAACCCACGTCCCTTTCGGACCACGGGATTGACGAAACGGCAATCAACGGGAACACGTCGAGACGCCGACGGCGGAAACTGCGTTACCTACGCGAGCGCGTATTACTACTACGCGGTCCTCAAATATCGCGGCAATCGGATTCCGACGACGAATTTGATAAACTTCTTTTGTTATATCCGTTAAATAAACGTACGAAAATTGGGGATATTTCATTTTAGATTCTGAGTGTAGCGAAGAATTTACAAAGTTTTACAAAGATGTTTGTTTTTTGTTTTATGTAAACACTTTTTCTGCCAGAAAGCGCTTACTCCAATGTATACGATATCGTTACGACCCTTTTTCTGAAAGGAAATTTTCCTGGAGTGGTACTTTGGAAACGTCATTTTTTGATTTTCCCGGTAGTTTTCTCAGTAAAATGGAGAAAATGAGAAAAGACATGGACAAACGTAGAAAAAACGATAAAATTGGTAATATATTGAACGAAATCTATGTATGTCTATTTATGTTTTTGAAGTATAGTTTATAAGTATAATTTTTAAATGTATACAAACATAGCTCTTAATAGTACTCCATAAACACCGATAAGAGGTTATCCTCAGTGGTGATATGGGCCATCTAATCATGCTATATATATATATACAATCATTAATTAATGAAAAATTGTACTTTCTTTTAGGCCAATAAATTATTATTATTATTATTATTATTACCACGATGGGTGTATTATTTTTTTAAGTTTAACGTTCACCTCGGCAAAAGTCGTTCTACACAACTAAATGATAAACAAACAAATATCTGCACCTGACGAAAGACTAACGTGGGCAACTCACATAAAACACAAAACGCTTCCCTCGATTCAAAATTGCACAAATCAAGAGACCTCTTCCGNTATAATTTTTAAATGTATACAAACTTAGCTCTTAATAGTACTCCATCAACACCGATAAGAGGTTATCCTCAGTGGTGAGATGCGCTATCTAACCATGTTATATATGTATACAATCATTAATTAATGAAAAATTGTACTTTCTTTTTGGCCAATAAATTATTATTATTATTATTATTAAATGCCTATTTAACCATTTTACCATAATATGGCATAAATATATATACATATTGTTGACAAAGCATCACTATCAACTAAACTCCGCTCAGAATCGTTTTTAGTAAGTAATAGCTTATCGTTGTTTACTACATTAATCACGAAAAATAAATAAAATACGAAAATCAATTTCCCCTTTATATTCTACCTTCCCAACTTCGCACCAACAACAGTGGCTGCATCCATCGTGCGAAGTATGTCAGTCTTTTTCAAATTGCCCTTCACGTAGTCGACGTGTCTAGTGTCGAAAAAGACATCGTGATGCCGGACGGCTTCGATTAGAGTCTTCTATCGCCGCAGGCCAGCGCGGGCACGGTACTGGTCTGCCCTGCCCTGCCTCCCAATATGAACTAGTAAGTTCTAACTAATGGATCACAGAAAACTATGCTGCGCCGCGTTACGTCGCCCGCGTCTTAATGTGCGCGCCCGGCAATTTCGTTTACGTTGACGGCGGTCCACGTTCCGCGGCCGTCGTCCACGGTGGCCCGCGGTATCGCGTCCGTCCATCTCGGACTGCGGAGCTGCACCGGTGTGATAATATATTTTACGGTCGTTTTCACGTGTACCAATATAATGGATATGGAAAATATTTCAAAAACGTTTTGATATTCGCTATCGTACCCACAGCCGCCGCCGCCGCGGGAGCACGCGGAGAAGTATGAAGAGAATAAAAATCCCAACCTAACCTGCGACCCACGATCGTATCGGTATTATTTTATTTATTTTTTTTTTTTCGTCTCTTTAGTATATTATACTCGTACAACTCGTTCACCTTGAGAGGTAGAAAAATCGGAAAAAAAAAATCATAACCGGTGACCGATACACACAGGTACGTGGCGCGCGCGCGCGTGTGTGTGCAAATCTCTTCGCCGCCGCCGCCGCCGCAAAGACGTCACGCCCGCGGCTCGCGCAACACGTTTACCAGACTATACCTACATACGTCGCATCCTACCCAATGGAAATCCGTTTTGAACGGAGATATTCGCGATCGCGTGCCGCGGCTCCGTTCCGCGTAGGCGTCTCGTTATGCATTATTATCGTCGTCTGCTCTCGGTGGCCCGCCGATCCGGAGGACTGCGCGGCGTCGCCGACGACGGCAGAGAGCAGTCTGCACACGACAGTGCGTTTCCCCGGGACCGCGGTCGGCGGTTATCTCCGGGGCCGCGGCGGTACGGCGACCGCCGCGGGTTGCGTACGACAAAACTTAAACATCCGCCGCGTAAATAACATGCTCGTCGTCGTCGTCGTCGTCGGCGGCGGTATCGATTTTCTCGTGCACCGCGGTTTACTGTCGTGTACATATACACGCGAAGGACGCGCACCGTGTCGTCACCGCCGCCGCCGCCGCCGCCGCCGCCGCTGCAGCACTTCTCCCGGTTATGCCCCGCGGCGCCGAACGGAGTTATTGCGTATGCGGCAGCAACAGCGGACGGGAGTATCTCGTGCCGCGACGACGACGTGAATTTTACGCTGTTACCGCGCGCGGTATACCGCAGTACGATAACGCGCACATACGTATATTTATATATATATACATATGAATATATGTATATATATGTGTATATTTATACATAACGCGTACACGCTTCGACAACAATAATAATATAAAATGCGATACCGCCGTCTTGTACCGGTATACCATGTGCCGCGGACGTACGAAATATTGCGGACTGTACGCGCATCGTAACGTATTACTATTGTAGCGGTAGCGTACGAACGCGCGCGCGCCAGGTCGTTAATTAGTAACAGAGGCGAAGGATGTACCTACGTACGCGTCTAAATATATATATATATATATACATGTATATATATATATATATATGTAAACATGTTTATACGCTGCGTAATTATCACTGCGGTCGTATGCACGCGTCGAGACGACGGCGGAAGTCTGTGATTTTTATATATATTTTATTATTTTTTTTCTCTACGCTCTCTTTCTCTTTTTCGTTCGCGCGCCGCGAGAAACGCGTTCGGCGGCGGCGGCGGCGGCGGCGGCGGGACTCTGTGTCGAAACCGCGCGACTCCTCCGGACCACGGCGGTACACGGACACATACACTTTCTACGCCGGGCATAACCGTATCGTACGCGTACACGTACATAACGCGTGTGTACGCGCGCGGCCGCCAAAAACCGCGTCTCTGTCGCCGCCGTCGCATTTCCCCGGCCGCGTCCGCGCACACTCGGGTTATTTTTCGTAATACACATCCGATATACGACGGCCGCACGCGCACGTACCCGCCGCCCGGCGCGCACACACGCACAATGGGTATACGGTACGCACAACGCGACCGCACGCCGTACACTTTCTCGATTACAAGACGACGTTTTGTGCGCGGAGCGTATTACGATATTATACCTGCGGTGCAGTGCGTATATATGTGTATACGAATGTGTGCGCGCGCGCGCGTTTGTGTGTGCGTTTGTGCGTGTGCGTGTGCGCGCGCGCGTTTGTGTGTGTGTGTGTGTATGTGTGTTTGTGTGTGTGCGTGCGCGGTACACGCGAGTACACTTTGTCGTCGTCGACACGCCTTTTTCGAACGCAACGCATTTTAGTTTTATTATATTATATACATACATATACATATATATATATATATATATATATATATGTATGTATACAGGCACATTTTGATATCGTATACCCGCGCGCGCGCGCGCGCGTGCAACAATTTCGGTAAAATTATATCGCGTTACACGCGCTCGCGTGTCTATCGCTATAATAGTAACAATAATAATAATAATAATGATAATAGTGATAGTGATAATAACAATAATGTGTAAACAACCGGCGGGAAATTATGCAAACACACACACACACACACGCGTTCGCTCTCCGATCCATCTTGTGCTGTGACTGTCGTATGTCCGTACGACCCACCGTGGGTTAGGTACATAGGGTATTGTGCGCCGCTACGGTATTACGCGGAGTTCGTACCTATATGTGTGTGTATATATATATATATATATATATATATATATATACTGTTCTTGACGGCCGCGATGCGCGTCGCTAATTTCCGTCGATTACACGATATTGACCCGCCCCTGTCCGATCCCTGTTCGCCACCCCCCCCCCCCCCCCCCCTCCCTCCCCCCGTACACGTGTACACATGGCCGTTATCCGGTATCTGCGAGGAACGGTTATAGCGTATTAAACGTCAAACCGAAAACCCGTTCGACGAAAAACCCCGACGGGTCTGGTCGGCTTTGATAAAACGTGGGGGGAGGATGGGGTGGAGGGGTGTGTGGGGATCCCCGGTGGAAAACGGGCGAAATGGCCCGACGGTACGACCGGATCCGAAATCCAGTGCCCCGGCGCGTGTCGCGTTGTAAATTCTTATCATTTTCGGCGCCCATAGTGACGATTACAAAAAGCTCAACCGATTGACTCGAGCGAGCCCCCATTCCTCGATGACAAAAATGTACATGTATACATTTATCATAACGCATTGATGTATATAACGAAAAACCGACAAAGATATTTTTAGCGCAGACTGCAGAATATTAAAATATGTGCGCGACATAATAATATGTGATAATGTGTTACGCCGAATATTTATTATATATATAAAAAAATAAATAAATTGCCTTTAAATAAAACCAAAAAGAGATAACGGCGAATAAAAATAAATATAAAACTTTATATGTATATCATGTGTACTGAAAAAAAAACTACTGTGATTGGCGATAAATTTAGGTTTTTCGCTTTGTCAGGTGTACGCGAACAGTACTCCTGTCGAACTCGAGAGAATAATGTCAATACGATAATAAACATAATAATATCGTAACAATAATATTATAAATCTTCTTGGCAACCAAAGTCTACGTACGATCGTAATCCGAATACTTTATTATATATATATATAAAAAAAAAAAAAACTCTTTATAGCTGATGTCTGCCGATTTAAATATAACAATTTTTATTGAACGAGTACGGATTTATCGCAATGTGCGTCATACAGTAATAATAATAATACAATATTATCGTATGTATACAGATATCAACAGGTTTTATTAAATTTTTGTCGGTGTTTGAAATTATTATTACACATGATGTTGTGTATCGAAAACAAACGGTTTTCATTAAATCGAAAAAGAAAAAGAAAAAACCGCCAAACATATCAAACAAATAATTATATGTCCGCCGCATAGCCGAGAAAGAAAAATAAAAGAAAACGCTATAGGTTTTTTATCAAAAAAAAAAAAATGTTATCCTTTCGGAAATCGATTGTAATAACATTTTTATCGTCGAAAAAGACGTGCACACGTGTGTGTCTATATCGTTTACTGAATCAAACATTTTCATAGTGTATCGAAATGGATGTTATTTTCGCAACATAAATATTTCATTTTATTGCGCGTTTTGCGTACGGTGCGGTATCTACGTAAGTGCATTATTATTAAAACCGAGGCGCGAAATAATATTCAATTAATAATATCAACAGTGAAATATCGGGTTAATTGCCAAAACACAATATCAGACTATTAAACTATAGCAATTAATATTATGTTTTGCGTCTCGAAATATCCTATTATCTAGACCTTTTAACCGTTTTCATAATTAACTAATGTTGAGCTTCCGAAGCTATTGCTCAACCCACCTATCCCCGTCTATTGTAAATAAAAAAAAAAAAAAATTATGCAAAAGCCCATAATTAGCACCAATCAGCATGTCGGTCATATTGGAGATTCACAAAAGTGGGGAGGAGGAGGGCCGGCCAAACGTATACGCGCAATAATCGTAATATTTCCTACGTTGGCCTTTGTCGGGTGTTTTAATTTTCAAACGAGATACTTGTGAGTATATGCGAAACTTTACAGTTTAAAAATCTTTGTGTACAAACACAGCCGCGATTTTCTTGACTTTATGTTTGACTACAGGCCAATTCACTTTAATGGTGAATAATTGATTCTATACGGCCGATCGACAATTTGACATTATCCTGCGATTTTTAAATAATAGCCGTAGCGCATTTTGTGTGTCCCAAGGAAAAAGGACCCAAGTGGATTATCCGCAGTACTTTTGTTATTATAATTTTGTCTCGTGTAATTTTTTCCACTTATTTTTCGGTCTAGTGCAGTATGTATAACACATTTTATATACGAAAAATTAAAATATCTCAAGTCACAATAGATGAAGGTACCTTTTGTTTGGCGAAAAATCCATATTTACATAGCAGTTTAACAGTTCCTTACGTTTAATTTACTTTTGTATTGAAAACTATACAAAATTAACTTAAACGCGTCTTCCCCGGGACCAAAGTGATCGTGTCGCGTAAATAACAGAATATTGCAATTAGAACAGCGTAACAACAATTAATTGATTGACAAACTATTGATGACATATTACCGAAATACTACGCGACCGTGTTATTAGGTTTCAATTTTTCCCCACCCTTTGAAGTTTGACGTCGGCGGTCTATACCTACTGCAGATTATTAAATTAATTAACGATATTATTATACTATAATAGACAACTATGTGCTAGACTACAATAATAATATTAATGTATTGTTATAGGAACCTGATGATAATAGCGCCCGCCAATTCAGCGCTTGGAAAGTTTCTTTCGAAAAGAAATTAGTTCACGTATACGTACATAGTGCGTTAAAATGGAACTAATTCCAGACTCGTTGCAGGATTAAAGAAAGGAACTAGTTCCTATCCTCGTTCCTAATAATTTCCGAACATTTTTCGTTCCCCAAATAAACATAAGAATCATAAATTTTTGTAAACACGAGTAATTTTATTTTATTTTAAACTTTAATACATTATCGACTCCCTAAGCACTTACCTGCAGATGTCCTTCACGGCGGACATAGGACAAAAGCGTATATATTATGAATAAATGTTTAGGGTTTACATAAATACGATGTATTACTAATAATACATATATTGTATAGCTATACTTGGTTATTTTTTTATGGTTGAAAATATAATATGTTTGTTATTAATTTATTGTGAATAAAAAAAAATATAACCAACAATATTTAATTCCCGGATGGAAGGGGTCAATAACATTCCGTAAACATTGTCAATGTTATCGTACATAATATTGATTCAATTTTATAAATACCTATGATACAGAAAATTTGTAAAAAAAAAAAACAAAACGTTAAAAACTTTCTACTTAAATATCTATATTTAAAAGTTATTCGTATTAAATACCATAGTATCTACGATAAAAGAAACGAACAAAATATCGTTTATGTCCTCCGAAAAACGACCAGAAACTCCAATAATTTCCATCGCAGATCCGTACCCGTACAAATCCTGAAAATCGAACGAAATCAACGGAAAGAGTGAACCATTGAATTCGTTTCTTTCGAGCACCGCCGTCATAATATAATAGCTAAACATCGATCCCGAATTCGTAAAATGCGCCTTTTTGCGTGATACTTTTACAACACGCAAATTATTATAATATTTTTGCAAAATAATTACTATTCGATAGAATCGTTCATAATAACATAGATTTAATAATATAACCAGACAATAATTTTTTGCCGGACTCGTTTCCCAGAAATACAGACGTAATATTGGTTGGCACACTAAACAACGGAATAATAATTCCGACGGAATAATGTATAGTTTGTATTCATTCTAAATGTTTAGCACACAACCTACTGAAACAGTGAACGAAAAAACAATTAAAAATTAAAAACCGCGTAGGTGTTTCACCGTATAGAACTTCTAAAAATAAAACGTAACCATTTAAAAAAAAAAACAAATAAATAAAACAAAATCTTAAACTGTAAACGTTATTTTTAACAAACGAAACGCTAAAACCATTATTGCTTTAACTATAATTTGGTAAATAATTGTTGCCGGTGACGATAAATCATACAATAATGTACTTATGTATTGTAGTCAACAGAAACATTATTTTAATTAATTTTTTTTTTTTATGAAAAAAAATAAAATTATAGATATGCGAAATTGGGTTAAGGTCGTCGTCGGTCGTACCTGCAGTTCAAAAAACTTGTGTTTTTTTTAAAATAATTATTCCCGTAATACACGTAGGTATTAATTTATACCACGTGCGACAAATGCGATAGTAAAAACAAATAATATAGATATATCAAATACTATGTTAAGTTTAATATTATATTATTATTATTATTTAATATTATTTTACGAAAAACAGACAAAAACACGAACGGATTAATTTAATATTAGTTTTAGTCTAATGTAATATTAGTTTTGAATTCGATAATCGTGGTTGTTGTTTTCGTATTACTTTGTTTTGTAATTAAGAAAAAATAATAATAATGTGGGAAATGTAAAGTCTAAGAGATTACAGATAATGTAATATCTTTGTCGTGTGTTTGATTTCCAAACGTCATCAAAATGCCAACACAACAGTACGTCGATATACAGGGCGTATTATAGGCCGTAACACATAGGTAAATTGACCTAAACTTTAAAACGTTTGGGTACAAATTTAATACAACACATCGGCGCATTTGAAGAATGAAAAACTGTAGGGCCATCCATCCATCCCCCCCCCCCCGATCGCTTTATTTTACTACGATTAATTTATCTTCTTCTTCTCCTTCGCCTTCATTTCAACTATTTCATTTTTGCGGTCAGCCACTCGCATCTTAAACTTCCATTTGACCAATCCCACACGTCGTTCTGGCACGCACCAGCCATCCTTATATCATTCACAATCGCATATAACTCCTTTTTTTGGGGGGGTTTTCCTTTCCCCATCTTTCCTCCTACGTCTATTTTCGATACAATTCTTACCGCTCAAGATTCGTTTTATCACATGACGTAATCAAACCATCTTAGTTTTTACAAAGATAAATTGTTGAAAAAAAAAATAAGGGAATACTGCTGATGGGCTAGCGTTCTTGGAAGAAAGTTGGGAAGATAGGATACATCATATAATATAGAGTTATTTAGTTTATATCTGTAAATCCCTTATAGTATAAGACTTATCCGAACGACCAACGAACGATAAACTGCGCAAATGTTTGGCCGTAATCATAAAATATAAAGACATATTTCTTTTAAATCTCAGCCTTTTTTAGGTCGAATTTTTTTCCATAATACCAATGTTAATTAAGTATAACGTAAGTTACTTTATACATTTGTTCGTGTTTGTCTGTCTGTCTGCCTGTCCGTCCACCTATCTGTATGCGCTCTCTCTCATACGATTGTGACTTTTGTAATGCGATTTTCATAAACGATTACTTAATTAAACTCTAAAAATGGTCCTATTCAGTCCAATCGATGAAAAACGGGATCTTACGCTATTTCGATGGGTATTCCGGTTTATCTCGCTTGTAGGTAAATCCGGTCCTACAATGGGACCGTATGATATTATTATTAAATTATTTTGTAAATTCTTTTAATGCGGAGTTTTTTTTTTTTTTAATCGTTGGCGACACATGATAAAATTATTATTTGAAACGTATTTACACCTCGCACGCATATTATTGCCTACATAGTCCCCTGTCACACGAGTCCCGTTCAAAATAATTTCACGTCCGACGATATGATAATTATTATTTAATTGGACGGTCAAGGTCAAACTATAATATTATGACCTATTGCCGTATGTAAACTGCGACAAAATTACACCTTTTCTAAAAGTCGATGTGTAAACTATGATGAAAAAAAAACAAACATACAAAACAAACTGTGATAAAACCGAAAGGGTATACATTACCTACATACCTACCTGCTATGATAAATTTTGCGAGGCACACAAATATTTTACAATTTATTTAAGATAATAAAATAATGCGTTATAAGCCGTTTGTTTTACACTCATAACGCAACTGTATGCATGTACAATTATTATTTTAAGCTATTATAACGTTTTGGGTGCATAATAAAATACGTCTTTATCGGTTATGTTGTTTCTTATAAAATTTCGATACTGTAGGTGATAATATGTGGGCCACTGTCGTAGGGAAAATAGGATTTGCATGATGATTTAGTTTTGTTTTGTTTTATTATTTAATGAAATATCAACATAAATTATAATATCTCAACAATTAGATTTACAACTTAAGTTCGCTTATAAAATACATAGTTATTCAAGTTTTAAAACTAGTTTGAAAAAAAAAAATGATTTCCAGTTTAATTAATATTATATTATTAAAGGAAAGGACGTTGGAATAAGAAAAATGTACGTAAAGAAAAGAAAACCTATTTTTTAAATTCAGCCTATCGGAGTGAAGAGAAGAATAAATATTAATAAGTGAAAAAAATTGCAACATTCACTACCGTGGTTGGTGAGGGTGTACAAGCGGGACTGATATTCTTATCTAAATGATAGGCATGTTTTGGTAACAATTTAGAAACAAAATTGTTGGTAACAAAACTTAACCGGAGAGAGGAATTAAATCATAAAAGAGATTAGTTTTCTTATTTTTGAACAAACCTCTAATTATCACTAACCGAACTAAAGAGGTAAATGAGGGGACACGGTGAGAGAGCAGACTTTCAAAATAAATTTTCCCCTTATTCAACGATATCGAATGTGAAGCGGGAGACACCCGGCCTCCGAATTTAGCGCATGATTGGAAGATGATAGGACTAGGATTCCTAGATTGGAAACTGTGCGTATTAAGTAACTAGACTGTAATGAATTTAATTTTTTGTGGTAAGATAAAGCCACTGATCCAAAGATAAAACATCTGTATTCGGCTGATTTAGTTTATACATAATATTATACTCTATGTATCGATTAATCATTGCAAATGAAATAATACGGAATAGTATAAGTTGTACATTTCCCTTGTTGCCACTGGAATTCAGAAATTAACAAAAATAATAAAAAGGACTTTGGGAACGGTTGAAAATGTCGATACACGTTTTAAATAAAGTACCCTTCAGCAGAAATTCCGCTCAAAATTGTTTTTCCTAAGTAATGATTTATCGTTGTCTTTAGTATATAAACTAAATCCTGCATACCATAATTTCCCAACTTTCCATCCAAAAAAGTCGGCTTACTTCTTAACGCTATCTACCTAATCTAACCTATCCTACGGTAGCAAGGAGCGATTAGTGGCTTTTTATTTTTCGTTAATAACGATAATAATAACAGTCTGCGTATTATTTTTATCACGATATTCATATATATTTTATTATTATTGTTTTTAACACCTTGCAAAATAGTCGTGGGTTGTCATTTTTGGCGATTGTTTGAGAAATGCGGTCCGTCAAATGTTATAATACGTGCGATGTTTTATGATAACTAGGTTAATGTCTTATTAAACGCCTTGCGTGAAAATATGCTACAGACGGTCGCCAAAAATCATATTACACGATGAATCGCTAGACTTTTTTTTTCATCAAGTTCTGGTTTTATATGGTAATACGTGAGAACGCAAACCAAAATATAATGTACATAAAAATAAAACTTGTTATTTTTTTTTTTTCGGAATCGCACAGCAAAGCGTTAAAATTATAAAAAAAGTAGGTATACGCACATAATCATAATAAATTGATTTTCGAATCAAAATCATATTGAATAGCCATCGGAGTCATTGATGTTATATCAGTATAATACACTTAACCCATAACACCGTTAGTTGGCAATGATGGCATACCTATATATTATACATTGACTATTTCAGAAACGATTTTTTTTAATTTCAGTTTTTAAACAATATTCAATTATAAACGTATCTACGGTGCTTGTTGTGTTGTTTACAATCCGATATAGAACGATTTTATATTAGTGTGTTACGTTATGTTTTCCTCCATCAATGTTTACACGAGGCATATATACGTAATAATGCAATATTATTATTATTATAAATGTGTAACGTCGCTGCGTATATTTTGTCCTACATCTGGCATTTTTGTTTTGATACACAAAACTATACTCGTACGCGTACAACATTATCACGTGGTGCAGTGTATTATATTATAGAAACTAGAAACGTCGTTAGTCGTTCTCGTAAAAGTGTCGGGGATCTGGCGGAAGACATGCGACATCCGTCATCCGATCTAATCCCACGAAGCATGTCATATTATAATAATATATGTGAACATATTATTATATGCGATGAGACCTTCATTTTGAAATTTTCGAAAGCTTTCAGGAACCCGTCTCGTACTCGTGGAAATTCCGGTTGAAACCCCGAAGAAACCGGCCCAACGCCGCAAAATTTTTAATATATTCTAAAACGTATAAATAAGTATTCTAATGGTTTTTTTTTTTTGTTCACGATGATTTTATCGAACTCTATGTGAATTCGCGTTCACAGGGGAGGGGTTATAACCCTTCCTCCATTGGTTTAACCTATAGGTTTAGTAATTTTATCACGAAATATTTTACTTCAGCCAAGTTGCGAGGAAAAAAAGCTCGATTCATCGAATAAGAATTGGCTTTTAAATTCGGTTTGTATATTAACAAAAGAAGATTCTTCAACTTATTCATGAACTTTGATTATTATTTACTACAATCCTTACCATAGAAAATGTGGTACATGCTTATATTTTGGAATATTAGTATTCCATCCTGCAGTGACGATAATATTGTTGTGTAAATGACGGCGAAAATCGGGGTCATGATGCTGTGCAGCAGTGAGAGTATATAAAATCAGGATAGACATAAACTAGTATCAGAAATAACTTATGAGCTTCTCATATATTTACTGTCGTACGCGCGCAGACAACACAATATTATACAAAAATGTGGGCTGACAAGTTCAATTGGATTTTTTTTTCTCTCACTCTCTTTAAATCGCTACCTTTAGTGATTTACAGATTTATATCAGTTTTTTATTTGTATAATATATCATACACGCACTATATGATATAGTCTATATAACCGTGTTACTTCTGTACAAAAAAAAAAAAAAATGATAATAATAATCATGACATTTTTTATTGGATCGCGTTTTTCTTTTTGTTTTGTTCTTGTATTGCCATATTTATCGCAGATTGGTTTTCATATAAAACCGTCTGATTTGTACAACATACTCTTCTCCTATGTGTATAAGAACAAAATATAGTTTTCTCCTTCATACATTTCGTTCATAAGCATAGTGTATTATTATGTTAATAGGGTTTAAAAGTAAACTGCATCTAACCCCAATAATATTATCCCATACGTATGTTTGCTAAGTAAAGTAAAATAGAATTTGATTTTGATTATAATCTAATTGGTTTATCATTATATTAAAGAATTTGTTTTTTTTTTAAACCAAAGCACTCAAATTTTAAAAATGTCATTAAAAATACTCTATAGTGACCACTGCGAATAAGTAGCATAATATTAAGAGTAATGAGTTGCTAAAAAAAATAGTAGCTATATGCCAGTGGTGGCTATCGTGAAGAAGGGAGTGTGGGAGATTGCCCCACTTGCGTTACGATTTAGCTTCCCAATGTAAAGAAAGTCTCAGAAGTCCTTTATAACACCATACAATCAATAAATTCCCTTTTGAAATACTGATGCGTGATAATCAAAAAAAAAAAAAAAACAAATTCTGCATTCATTAAGAACTATAAACACATTAATAAACAAAAAATAGCAACATATTTACATTTTTTACTTCACCAAAATTTGAACAAATTGTCTCTTCTTTGTCTATTGGTTTGCAAAATTGATTCTCAGCTATCAAAATACTAAAATGTAGAACACCTCCAATCTCCCACTATCTTGCGTGCACGTTTATAGGGGTTTAGGACAAAAATCTTTATTACAAAAAATTTATTAAAATACAATTTTATAATAACCATTATAACAAAATTTTACTTTACCAATTTTGACTCTTCACTGAAGTCTTCGGAGAGTGGTTTTTGTGTAATTACTAATTTTGTTAAAATAAACCTTGATTTTTTTTATTAAACGCCCTTTGACTAAGCATGCAATATAATATATAGATTAAGTTTACATACCTATATATATTTTGAATATTTCAAATTTAGTTTCTAACGTGTCAAATAGGTAATAAATACTAATAATATCATAACATTATATTCAGGTATATTTGGCAATGAAAAAAACTTATTTTTGATTTTGATAACTTCAATAGTTAAAGTTTTCCATATTGTTTGATATATTAGAAAACCTTAATAATAATTAACAACTAATAATTAGAAAAAAACAACAACTAACAACAACCTCCATCAACAAATAATAAGTTTAATAAATATGTGCTATTCTTAGTTCTCATTTCTTGGTGTAATGTTTTTATATGATCAAATTGTAGGATTTGTAGATTATCTTTTAGTATTCACTATTCTGTATTATAAAAATTAATATGAAGAAAAAACAAAATAAACATAGATTATTTTTATCCATCGATGATATACGGCTATGAGTTTATCGTCTTGAACAACCAAGAAAATATATATAACATTCATGGATAACACTATCACAATTCACAAACAATTCACCTGTTTTTCAATTTCAATTGCTTAGTAGGTAGTTTTAGTTTCGTCGTTTCTTTGGTGTACTCTCTATTTATTACATAGGTACTCTATACTCAATTTCTTCATGTAAGCAATGTGCCAATGCCCTGCACATAGATCTCATAGATTTTTTTATAAAAAATCAACGCATCGTTAATTTAGCTCACGGATGTTGTAGATGATAATAATATAATCTTTAATTAGTGAAAAAACATTATTTAGATTATGTTGTTTTAATTTATTTCTCTTGAGAACTAGATTAAAAATATTTTGTATACTTATTTCTCGTCATTGTTTTCGTGTAAAACGTATCTCATAGTTTTGCACACTAAAATAACTATTTAATTATTAATTATGCAGAAAAAAGATCAAATTCGCTTTCGATTTTTAGTTTGAACTGTTTGAAAAAAAAAAAACTGTAAATAATACAATTCATAATTCTTTAAATTTTAATTCTGATTGATTTCTGGCTTTTCTAATACTTTACTAGTTTAAAAATTGTGTTTAACTGGCCAACATTTTTATAGTTAGCTAAATATTAAAATTTTTTTTAAATTTTTTTCGTATTTTATATTTATTATATAGTCAGAACTAATAATACATCTACTGAATTACTTTATGTTTTAAACTCGTGACAAAACAACTAATTAACTATCAATTTTCAAGCCGTCATCCCCATTGAAAAATCCTACGTGCATCACTGGTACCCGAGTTACAGTAACCAATTCCCCAAAACGTTATCACCAAACAGTTTACTCGCGATTACACCGTCAAAACAGGCCTAATAAAAAATAAATTAAAAATAAAAATAAAATATTGGGAGTTTTAATGGTGCAGTATGTATTTAATTTCATGTATATGTATGGTTACTTTGCAGGTTATTAGTTTTTAAATTTGTTTTGATGATCATTCCCATCGAGGATTAATATGGAATATTTTGTTTACGTTAATGAAAATTGATGTATGTATACAGGACTATTATACTGTCGTAAACTCGCGTAACATCGTTTATTTAGCGAGTGTACGCTAAATGAAAAATAGAGAATAATGAGTATACGCCCTATATTCCCGAAAAACCTTCTAAATACATCACTGAATATTATATTATAATACAGGAACTCTGATCGTTTTATTCAAATCCAAGAATTTGAACCAGCGTTTAAAAAAACGAGTATATGAAATATGTTATTATATTATATATATTATTATAATATATATTTTTAAATTTTTATTTTGTGGACATGAAAATTATACTACAGCAGTCACACGCGATTTTCATTTAGAAGACTCTAGAAAACGACAATAAATTATTTAAGCCACATGCGAATTATTCAAAATTACAGACCCATCGTCAAACTCAATTTTCCACGACCGTGAACCGTCCGCTTGACCGTGTCAAACAAAAATAAAAAACTATAGTGCTGCTCGTTACTTAAGAAATAGACGTCTAGAAGGTATCTGTATTCTGATATATACGTTGTTAAAAATATACAGTGGCGCAGTGATTAAAGATTTAACAGTTTTATTGGTCACCTACTTGATCACGATTCACACGAGATGGTATTCATATATACTTAAAATTTAGTTCTAAAAAATATTAACAAAATTGGCGTTATATGTTTTGCAAACCGTCAGTGTAATTCGCAATATTTGTAATAATTACAAAAATGAGACTTTGTGTTTGTGATATTTTTAATCGTAATAAATAATAACGTTTAAAAGCATGCTGCTGATTCAAAAATTAATATTTTATTAACCTGTGAAATTGAAGATAAAAATACAACGAAAATGTTGTGTTGAACGAAAGTCTTATTCCCATTGGATCTTCATAGAAAATAGTCATTTTGGAATTGGGACCTATACGACGAAAACATTTTTCGCTACACCTGAACAGTTGTTATTTTGAAGTGTGTATAATTGGGAACCCGACAAAATAATAAACAAAACCAAATTTACAAAAATAAATATTTGAAAATATAGATTAGGTTAAATGTAATTTTTAGTTAGAAATATTAATAATTTATTATTGCACGGACAGAACATTCAAATAAACGGTTGATGTTTACCATTGTTTGAATTGGGAAACATAAAGCAGAGAGATTATGAAACTCAAAATAAATTAGCGTTCCTTGCAAATTACTGAACTCGACCTCCTCCAACCACCCGAAACCTTGTTTGGTGAGCGAAATGCTCTAATTATCCTCACGCATTACATCGAGAGATGTGGATTTTTCACCCAATAGTGATTTATTTGAAGAAATATTTAGATCCCCCGCAGTTTTTCTATGCAATTTAAAACATATCAACAAATGCTGGTACATGGGTTTTATTTTGTTGATTCCTGGGTCACGTTGATTACAAGGGGAAAAAAAAGACTAATAGTAAATATACTACTCCACATAAAATTGTTTTTTGATTGCTATGATTTACAATTACCTTCAGAGTGTACACTGTACATTCAATGACCCTATATCTTATATACCATATATGTGCCTTTCAAACTTCCTACCTACTACACCGGCCTACCCATACGTCCAGCTTGTTTATATTTACTAACATTAATAATAGGTATAAGTATTCAATTTATATGCATATATAATATATATATATTTATTTTATTTTTTATAAAATTGTTTCTTATTTTCAAAAAAAAAAAAAAATAAAAAAAATAAAGTTTAAATTTTGATTGAATTCCTTAATAAAAAAAGGAAAAATGCCATACCAAAAATAATAATATTATTAATTATTGAGGCTGAATGATAACTACAGTATTTTATTCTACACAAAAATGCACTATTCAATATCTGAGTTGATTATACTTAATTTGGAAAATAACGTTCATGAAAAACGAAACGTAGCTCCCCAACAGTAATAATTAGTAAGGCGACTCGGGAAAAAAAAAGCAATTAGCAGAGGAGCTCCGTCCTCTTGCGTCTCCCCAATGCAAACGCTGTACATTTTTTTCGAACATAATACATAGTATAACGTTTAAATTTCGTTCGAGGCATTTTGAAATAATGTATACTACAAGCGGATGAAGGTACGATTTTAGAAAACAATTTTTTATTTTTATTTTTTGAAATGACGGGCATGACATGTTACATTGTCGAACAACAGTCTTTAATAATTATTTTTAGCTCTTGCAGACCCGCAGTTCAACAATATATACAGTAGCGCGGTCGTTAGATTTCGTGAGGCCCCGGGCAAAAAGAATGGTGCTTACTTTGTTATGCATGTTTAAAACTTTGAGTGAAATTATTATGACCTATTATTTTCAGAACGAATGCAGAGGCTTAAACATTATTATACGTTATTTTAGAATTTCGGGGCTGTAGGCTGTAGGCAATTGCGGTTCTACACGAATGCGTGTTTATATTTTGTTTAGTTTGGAGACGATAAAGTATTGTCAGTTATCACGTGTTTTTGTTAGTATTTCCTTATTATTATTTTGTACAATATACATGTTAAATAGCGAGTTGTTCGACAAGAAAACATTTTTAATTAAAAAAAAAAAAAAAACCGATCGTTGGAGTAGCTAATAATAATAATACACGCCAGTATGATGGTATTTCGTATATACATCCGTTTTACTTCCTTAGAGAATTTAACGAGGTAAATCTTAAAATAAATTATTAAGATATCTATTACGAGCACTTCCGTTCGTTGGCGCGGTGTTATTACAGAAAAAATAATTAATACATAATTCAATAAAAAAAAAAATAAAAAAAACTATTATTATTGCTATTACGACACACGGAAATATAATTATATTTTTCGAATACGTGTTGAATAATTATGAATATTACAGTAATCACGTTTGATATTGAAGCATTTATCGGTAACAAAAACATTTGTGGAACTTACTTATATTATACATACTATAATGAAATAGGTATATACTCAAATAATTATTTTAATGTTAAATTATACCACTTGTTGGAGTTATTAAGTTGGAACACGGTAGAAAAAAATACACGAATGTATTAAAAAAAAAAAAAAAACGAATACCAATGCAACAACTAGAAAATATTTGCTCTCGACAATAATATTAAATTCAATTTTTGAAATTGGATTAAATCTCTGGCAGAAAAGTTGTTTACACATACTAAAAAAACACATATCATAATCTAAGAGCCGGACAGACATACTTTGCAATGTTGGTAAACCACTGTTGTAGATGGAACAATTGTGGGGAATGGTATGAAAATATAGGGTAAATTAGTTTATAAATATAGAGTACTGAAAACAATGATAAATTATCGTAATTGAAAAATTATTATGAATGGAACTCTGCAAACTGGGAATATTATGTACATATAATATATTATAGTAGTGGTCGTGTTTTATTTTTTAGCCGCAAGAAATCCCAAGTAATAATTGTTGTCGGTTTAAAAAAAAAACCGTCGAAAATCTAGAAAAAAATGTTCCATTATAAGTACCGTTGGGCGAAAAGTCCATATCAATCGGTTTCCCGAGAAAAATATGCATTTTAGCTATTACACTCAGAAATCCATACAAATTTAACACTCGATGCAGTATATGTACAGTTTGTACAACACACCCACAATATTCGCCTGGACCGCTCAATTATGTTATTATCTTTTGTAAAAATTACAATAACAACTAAGTCCAAAGAGATAGAGAAAAAAAGGTGTACCGCCGGATTGCACAACAATCAAAAGTTTGGAAACGACTGGTTCGCGGACAAGTGTGTACGGCGACAGACAATAGAGTTCGACACGTCATCGTCGCCGCCGTCGTCATAATCACCTAAAAAATAATAATTAAATTTGCTATTGTTGTCGCCGTCAGTCCATGAGAATAAAAAGTACTATAATAATATAAAGTTGCCGATGATGGTTTCGGTATGTATAGGCACTCGTGGCCTCAGGTCGGTGCAGTTTTATTTGCCGGCGAACAAAAGAACAATTCGTTATTCGTACACATATATACGATATATTATACAGATATAGCGTAGCCGGGTACCTATAAAAAGAAATGAATATAAAAGAAGAGGAAAAAAAAAAAGAGCAAGAAAAATATTTACACAAAAGTCGAAAGAGGAGTTTTGGAATAACATTATATTATTATTTATTACGACGACGTGTTGTTGACTGTACGATATACCCGTATACGTGTAATATGTTTTTTAATTATAAATGCCGTCGAACATCATTCACCAGACTGAGATGAAACTGCATGCGCATTATGCGGCGCGGAAAGAATAACAATAACCGCTCGAAGGTATTATAGACGCAGCGCGGGGAGGGGACGGGGCTGAGGAGGCTACAGGCGCCGGACATTTTATGCGACCTCCCTGAAAAATTACCGCGCATGAATACGTCGCCGGGTTGCCTTCGTTTTTACGAAAAAGTACAAAAAAATATACCAAATTATGTTATTTTGGCTGATTCTGTTTGATATAGATTGGACAAAACATTTCAGGAACGTCTTTTTAACGAGTTCCGTGGTATATATATATAAAAAAAAAAAAAAAACACGAGAATATATAATCAAATGACCTGTTACGGCTCATAAGTTATTTCTGCAATAAAATAATCGAAGTGATAATTATTATAATATTTATATGATATGAAGAAATGTTTAATTTTTGTTCAAAATTACCGATTATTCTATTGTTATAATGCTGTTTTTTAACACCTCGGTATTCAACACTCTAAACCGATTTCGTTTTTTGTTTCCTCGGAGCCATTCCGTCCGAATCCTATATGCCCCTGTATATAATTTGTAATGAAATCGCAGCATCATTTATCGTTATTCATGAATAATACTTTTCAACTAGCTTGTGGTGTAATAAAGTGAGTGACGATTCGGATAAATCCAGGTCGATTGGTCGTCACACTCGGGTAGCAATCAGCCGAGTGTTTTTCCAAATTCAATGTAGCCTATATATTAAGTGAAAAAAAAAAAAAACAAGAAACTGAGCAATTAATTCGCCACCCTGATAAAAACGTCGGGGTATCAGTTGCTGCACTCCGCTAAAGACGTCTACGTGATATACGGACAGTTGTAATAAAACAACAAAAAGTTCGGGTACAAAAACATTATTTTTCCTCTCATTCCTCTTCGGTTTTTTTTGTTTTTTTTTTTTTTGTTTAATTTTCAGCCAGTATAGTCTACGAGTACACGTATAGAATTAATTGAATTAATGTACTGCAGACGACGTGGTTTATCGGCGAAAATTTCCAGCGGGACTTAGCTCCCGCGGTCGCCGCCGTTTGTTAAAGGTCACCGGACGAAACGGCGACGGGGAGTAATAGTGTGGGTTTGCTGTATAAATGTTGTGATGTCCAGTCCGCGTGGGTTACGTTGGAAACGATATCCGACCGAAATCTATCGCTAAATTTACAACCTGAAACCCGAGTCACGCTCGGACGGTATAAACGAGCGTAATATGAAATACAGCGAACGATATCGTGGCCGCGACGATAAAAGCTCGGCGAAATTCGGTCGCGTGCAAAAAAAAAAAAAAACCCACGTTTTCGGCGTCGCGTTCTGTTGTCGAATGTTACGGGGGGGGAGTGGTAGGGAATAGGGGGGCCGTGTACGCTAAACGACGAAACGAAACAACAGCATAGAACGAACAATACGCCGGGTAACATTTCGCGGACAATGACGGGGAATAAAAATGTCAAAAGGTCGCCGGGGAGGGGGCGGGAGACGCGCGGCCTAAACTGATACCCCGGCTACCGCGGCCGTGTTAAACGATAAAAGTCATCGCGCGCGGCTACCTGCACGTCCACGTCGCCCGTTGAAGACGGTTACGGAAAAGGGTCGGGAAGAGTGGGCGGCGGCGGCGGCATTTATCGCGTAAAGGTTGGCCTTTTGTGCCGCGAGACGATCATATTGTATTGTGTTCGTAATACGACGCGCGACACACATTCTACAATAACGTGACGGACACTCACGTGCACACAATATTATTATTATTATTCTTATTGCGGGATTCCGTTAAACCCCTTGCTCCCTGCCGCGGACGCGATACCATTTAATCGGCGCGTACCGCGCACACGGATAACCCCTCGGTGTATTATTATACCCTGTTATTATTATAATAATAATAACATTACGATAACGACGAAGAATAATAATGTTATGCACATAGTATTATACGTATGTATACATCGCCCTGTTATATTAATATAATATATTACGGTGTATAGCAGTAATATTATATTGTTATTATAACGTTATAAGAAGCGCGCGACGGGGCGGCGGCCGTATGATATTCAGCGGTGGAAATGCATCGCTCGCTGTGTGTGTGTGTGCAACGACGGTCCTTGCCCTACATATGCGCCGCGGTTCGCGTTTAACATTATTATATTAGACATACACAGTGGCGCGAAACGACAATAACCGCTACGCTGTACCGCGAGCGCTTGCACACACGCAGCCCGTACGACGCGCCGGTTATTTCGCCGCCCCTGCGAGATACCGCCGCGTTCGGCGGACGCCGCCGCCGCCGAATCGATACCGCCGCCGCCGTCGCCGCCCATCTCTACCGGAGCGGACGACGATCGGCGTGACACACACACACACACACTGCACCCGTTATCCGGGACGTGGTCATAACAAAATAACGGCTGCCCACGCCGTCAGCCGTCCGTCGGAAACAATAACACGGCCGTGTAGTTGTACAACGCGAAAATTATTCGAACTAATCAACGCGAAATTCCCGATAACACCGCCAACAATACCCGCGTGTTAATCGAAACGTTTACCTACCCCGTGGACCAAGTGAACATAATAATAACGGGTACATTTTTTTTTTTTTTTTTATGGTTATCAGCCGCGTGATAAGAAGTTCGCGGTTATCGGGAATTTCGCGTTCGTGAGCCAGTTTTTTTCGGTCGTTATCACCGCCGAAAGTATCGCACTAATTACCTATACGGCTATACGCCAACTGCAAAACGCAGGCTGGGGTTACCTTAACCCGCCTTCCCCTTAGTTTCCCCGAAAGAATCCGCCGATGTGTTAAAAAAAAAAAAACCAACTCCTCAGTCAAGTCTTCCCCCCCCCCCAGTTCGGTTGATCTTACCGGTTGTTTTTAAACGTTTACAATACTGTCGAGGTACTGCGTTTCGCGACTAAATGAGTTGACATGAAATTATTGTTCGATTGTTTACGTGGCCGTAATAATATTATATTATTTATAACGTAACATTTTGAAATAATCAAAATTATCATAAAACGACATGCTGTTGTGTGAATAATAATACAAAAATAAAAACCCGTCAAATCCTTCCCCGTTTATTATTTCGTTGGCTTAACGTCAAAAAAAATTATTTTTTAGCTTTTTTTTTGTTCGCACATCATTATAAATTTCTAACGTTTCGGTAGTGGGGGGGAAACAAACCTCGCAAAACCGTGATCCGTTTTCGAACGTTGCCAAGAATATCGACGATAGGAAATCGGTCAAAAGGAAAAAAACACAATTCCATTTGAACGGTAAAATGTTATATTTTACTACTTTTAAGACCGCTTTTGGTCTTCTCGAGATGGCGATGATATCCATTGTCCTCCCAGGATCTAAGCGCGGTTTTAGTATTTTTCTCGAATCATATAATATTATTATGAAGCTTACGTATATATTTTGTATTTTCTGTTTGATCGGTTTTTCGTGTTCTCCGTAAATTTCGTCGGGATATTATTATTGAACCGGATGGTTCAAAGTTTTACACGAGCGTTTTCGGAATTCGTCTAAAATATAGTTTTCAAGAAAGTTATATGTATATATATAAAGAAATAACTACAGAGTACCACGAAATTTATGACCCAATGATTTTAAAAAAACTCCGTTTTTTTTATGACAGAAGTTTTACTTTTATATTGCAGGTGGATACTTTTGAAGGCACGCCATTTTAATTTAATTTAGGATTTCTAATTCACGCGGTTTTAACGGATTTTATTATTTCGATAATGTACCCACTTAAAAATACAATGTCTATCATTATGTTTTGAATACATAACATTTTTTACGTTAAGATAGTGGTTTATTTAATCCCAAAAATAACGAATGCAATAATACATTATGTTTTTGGGTTTTTTTTTTTTTTAATAAATGACAGTATCTACATAAACGTGTTTGTAATATTTGTCTGTACAATAAACGAACGCACGTCGAGCCGGCAAAGTGTTAGCAAATTCTGAAATTTCAACCGGAATTCGTCAGATTTGTTCGGGCAATTTTCAACAATATTATATTCTAGTATATTATCTACTCTGGCGAATTCTAGGTGAAATTTCAAAATCGGCCATAGAGATTTTGCCCAGTTTGCCAACACGACGTGCATAATAAACGACGTTAAAAAAAAAAAAAAAAAACTCAAAAGTGCAATCCCTGCAATTTTAATAATATAATAATAACTACGTTTAATTATGACGTTAACGTTCAAGTAGATTTGTTTGGCGACAAACTCCTCGTAATTATCGCCCGTGTCGTTAAAATGTTACAGTAATAAGGGGTTAATGTAGGAAAATGTTACACGCACAGAGTATAATATACAGGCATACAATATGTTATTTTCGTATATACAGGGTGCACAACACGAAAATCTGACTCCTGAAATAACTTCAGTTCCGTTGGATACGCCATTTTTTTTTTGTTATCGTTTTTAATTTCTAAAACTTTGCAGCCCCCTATGTGATTCCTCTGTTTTATATACATTTTTAAGACTAATCACACAAATCATATTTACTAAATCCGAGATAGCCGTTTTATACATATATTTAAAGGATACGATTTCGAAACAGAATTTTGGTATTCCATATTGTAGGCGATTATCCATTAAGTTTCTACAATTGTTTGAAGTTTTTATCGATTGATATTATACATTTAGTAGTGGCGATGAAAATATTTACCGTATATTATAATACGGTAAATATGTTTAACGGCAGAGTTTTGTTTTCAAAATATTTCTATAAATCCGTCTTGGATTTCGCAAAAACAATCGTTTTATTTTTAGTTTAAAAACTAAATATATTTAAAATAGAGGA
This sequence comes from Cinara cedri, assembly GCA_902439185.1. NCBI lineage: Eukaryota > Metazoa > Arthropoda > Insecta > Hemiptera > Aphididae > Cinara > Cinara cedri. Next base: position 92,038 of record CABPRJ010000965.1, on the reverse strand, counting down.
CGCGTGGCGCGAGTTTCCGGTAATTATCACAAGAAATACGAAAAACTTAAAAACATCGAACAGAACAAAATATGTACGTCGGTACATTATACTGGATTTTACGAACAATATAATTACGATTCTAAGGTCACAGACCGTTTATTAGGAAGTAAGATAATATGGTTTTTTTTTTTTGTTTCTAATTATTGTCCATCATACAGTTTATGTTATTACATTTTCCCCAGCCCCCCGGTCGCGTTTTATATTCGACGTACGCATACGATATTATTATATATACGAGGTATGACTATTAAATAACGAGACTGGTTACGAAAAAGTGTTTTATTATAAAAATTTTTCTACATTCAAATGTTCCCCTTCAACAAACTCCCCTCCCCTCGCCACACGCCGTTTCATTCGTTTCTTCCATTGCTCGAAGCAGTGCTGGAAGTCTGTTTTCGTAAGACCATTCAGGAGTTCCGCCGATTTTTGTTTCACCTCTTCCATCGACTCAAACCGGATTCCTTTTAAGGCAGACTTTATCTTCGAAAACAAGTAAAAGTCGCAGGGTGCCAAGTCGAGTGAGTAAGACGCGTGTTCGAGTACTGGAGTGCCTTAAGCGGCCAAATAACGCTTCACGTTNCCGTTTCTTACGAACTCATTCGCGCAATGTTGCCAAAACTGTCAAATAGTAATGTTGGTTCACAGTTTGACCCTCCGGAACCCATTCAGTCATCACGATGCCGTTGATATCGAAGAAAATGGTTTTGAATTGGATTCCGGTGCACTCTCGACCTTCAGAAAATGATTTATGCCACTCAAAAACACGCGCCCGAGATAGGAAATCCTCACTATAGGTCTCTTTTAACAACTTATAGCACTCAGTTGGAGTATTTTTTAGTTTAACGGGAAAATTTTACGTTTATCCGTTGCTCATGTTTTTCGTCACGAGAAAAAAACATGTTCGTTTCTAAACGCTACAGAGAAAATATTAATGCACCAACAAAAACCCAATTTTGAACTGGCATAATAGACATTTCCAGCTAACCAGCGCTGTATTCAGTATCTCCTAACCTTTTTGAGACGCTCTCTACGTGCGCAGTCTCGTTATTTAATAGCCAAACCTCGGAGGTATATAATGTTCTGCACTGCAACAGTACATTGTGTAACAGTCGAATCAACGTTACGCGTTAAAAATTATCGATAAAACGAGATGTCGTCGATTAGCATACGGGTTTACCGTACAGTATAAATAGACGACCGTTTTTTATTATTTTTTTTTTTTCTCAAAAATATATCGTTCAATACCGGCCATTTACACGTGCGAAAATATACGCCGTATATACATATAACCCGTACAGCTTATAAACGTTGGAATAGGTGAGGTAATGGTTTGTCGTAAAAAAAAAAAAAACCTAAGATTTCAATAAAAAATCGATATTTTTTTATTTTTTTTTTTCGTCCGCGTTTCAACGATAGAGCCCGTAACATTTACGGGCCGTGTGTAACACTACGAGTACCACGCATTTTAATATGTGCTGACCTATTTTTCCCGTACACGCAGGGAACATTTTATTCCGGCACGTTTAACATCAAAAATCCAATAGTAATATTATTGTAAACGGCGTATACAGAGATAACGTTTGTTGTTATTATAATTTTTTCGTCGCCAATTTCGACTGTAACGTGTTTTGTCGCGGAAAAGCTCGCGTAAATAAACCCGCCGCCGCCCGCGCGGACGTAACAAATGACGCCGGTGCATTCCGAAACGCTGCGTTCTATACGATTCCGTACCATTCTACGACGCGCGGCGTTAATTGATAACAGAAAAAAAATTAAATATATAAAACTGGTACGATAATTTATTTGAATTAATTTCGGTCAAAACACGCGATTGTTGTGTTATTAAAACGCGTTATAAAATAATATAATATCGTACTATTTTTTATTACGACGGATGACGCGGCGGTCGAACCGCGTGTACCGACATTGAGCGGGGATGGTGCGCGTGCGCAGACAGCGTTTATCGTGCATTATAGGTGCATCGTGTTTGTACGTAAATAATATATACACACGCGTATGTCGTATATGTTATGTACGTATTATACAATATATATATATATATATATATACAATATACAATATATATATATTGTATAATATTATTATGTGCGGCCGAAAGAGGAGAAAAAACGAAAATCGAAAACCGTGCGCCCCGGACGTTTTCGCGGCCGGCATACAAGTCGTCGAGAAACGGTTTCGAAAAAGAAAAAAAAAATAATAATCTCATTTGTTAACATTGACTGTGTACAGGGTGAATTTTTTTTTTTATCACGAATCAGCAACTATCTCAGAGGGGTTTTAAGTGAATTTGATTTCTGTTTTTCCAATCGTTGTTATTTCAAAACAAAGAACACTTCTGAACACAGATTTGAATAGAGGATATTTTTCTAGAAATGTTGATATGCACCGCACTAATATCGGATTTACCGTTTATAAGTTGTAACAGTTTAGAATGTAGACCGGCGGAGTAGAGAAGCATAAGTTGCTTATCTATGCACCTTTCTCTACTTCTCCGTTCTACGTTCTAAACTGTAATGACTTATAAACGGCAAATCTGATATTAGTGTGGTGCATGTCACAAAAAGTATGCGCTTATTTAAGGTATATGGATTAGGGGTAAAAAATTAAAATAAAGCTTAAACGATTCCACAATGGTTAGAAAATACAGAAATCAAATTCACTTAAAACCCTCCGAGATAATTGCTGGTGCGTGATAAAAAAAAATCATTCTGTATAGTGAACTATAGCTGCGTGTTACGGGTAAAGATAGTGCAGCACAATTATTATTATTATGCGCGCCGTTCACACGGGTCTGTGGTCCGCCGTGTACGGCGATTGATGGAAAACGATCGATCACGCGCGGCGATCGACAACCGCGACCGACTCCGGGGCGTACCGCACGATATATCGTATTAATAATATGTGTACCGCATGTATAGTTGTATAGGCGTATACAATAATATATACGAAGTACAATACGGATATAACCGGACAATGCGATTTATATATATATATATATATATATGGTTAGTGGTTACCTATATACATATATATATACGCCGTCGAACGCGCGTAATTTCGAATATTATTACGCTGTACGGGCACTGCACATCATTCGGCATTATAATAGAAATACACTCGTACCGCGCGCGCGATAATTATGACCGCTCGGCGGATTTGACGAGCGCCGGAAAACAGCTAGGAAAACGCGCTGTAAATGTGATAATTATGAGTATTTAAAATTATTTTCAAAAAAAAAAATAATAATAATAATAAAAATAAAAACACGTTTAGAAAAGCTAATAAAAATATTCTGTGGATAATTCAGTCCTCTACGATTGTTTTTAACCTAATTACAAAAAATCAAAATTGAATAAAACGAAACCGGTAATGCATTTATGGAATGCCGAAACTTACCAGTCTTTCCTACAAAATTTTCTTTCGGAAAAAAATGCTACACTTGAATTTTGGTGCATAATTTCTGGTAGAAAAACAAAATCGAAAACAACGACATTTGTACTGTAGTAAATGTATTATATTTATTATTAATAATACAAATGAATATATGAAAAACGTTTGGAAAACGATTTCCTTAATACACCAACTGGATCCGAAATTCAACAAAAAAGGTCTCTTGTCACTTTTTCGATTGGAGCAAGAATTCTGATGGAAAATTTGTTCACGGGCAGAAAACAAAATAAAATACATTGTTGTATGGTTATACATTAGACACATGAGTCGCGTTGACTGAATATATAACACATAAATCGAAAAACAGAAATAATTTACGGAAATATGATTGAAAACACCGTAAAACGCATCAGAGATAAGAGGGGGAGAGAGAATGTCTAAAACGCAAACGAATGCAAAATAGAAGTATCGTAATTCTTTGGAAATCCGTAGCAGTTTAAACTATTATATATATTACGTTTAACAAGAAATTGTCACAAGTTAAATAAACGAAATGCATTTTTCGAAGAAAATATTTATACAGCCCTAGTAGTACAAATGTTGAATTATATTACGAGTCGAACTATGAAAACGTGTGCACTGGTCTTTTTTACTTCGGAGTACACATTGAAAACATATAATGTCTCAATGTCAGAGATGTAGTGGAAGGTATGCGCAAAAAACTGGAGACCGCAAGTTTGCGCTGAAAAACGTGCGTATACCAACTTCACAAAAATTGTTTCATGTCAGTAAGTAGTAATCATTTTATTCTCTATCATGTCCAACTGTCCGAGTAGAAGAGATACAAATTATAAAGCATTAAAATCGGATAACTAAAAATATAATTTTATTGACTGTACTCCTATATTGAATACTAATTGATTAAGAAACCTATAAAATTGAAGAACTAAATGAAATAAATAATTTAATTAAAATAATCCAATATTTTACAGCGAAATACGAACGTGGATTTAGCTTGATGAATATTATTTGTACTGCCATATGCTCAAGATTAACTATTACAACAATATTTCAAATCTGATGCTGATTAACATAAATGGTCCACCATTGTGTATATGGAATCCTGAAGACTATGTTAAAATTTAAATTTTAAACCATGGAACGTCTGATGAAAATAGATCCAGAAAAATAAATAGAAATAAAAAAGAAAGTTTAAAACAAAAATTATAGAATATTCTATAACTTTAATTTGCTATTATATATTATGTATTTGGTAAATAAATACATTTTATAATAATATTAATTAAATTGTTGAAGTTAATATAATTTGTTATTAATTTATATAACTGAACAGAGGTGGGGGGAGGGGTTGATGAAAAAATCTCCCTAAAGCTGTCACATATTTAGCATACGGTTTTAAGCACATACTCACAAATAATTTTAGGACTACATCCCTGCTCAAGGCCCCTGTACATACTATAAGATCTGGTCGGCTCAGATATCAACAATCAAGTCGTGTGTAGACTTGATCGTGTCCGTCGTCCGATTAAAATCTCGTCGGGTTGTCAGGTGGCCATGCCGCCCGATCAACTGACTAAATCGGATCTTGTGGTCAGCTTTGTCAGGTGAATTTCGCTTATCAGTCGGTCTGTGGACATTGATGCGATAACGCGTTTATATACGTTTAAGTTTTATCCACATTTTGTCTCGAAGATTTTATACAATTATTTAAAATTCAATGTACTTAGTTGTGCCGTCTGTGCACAACCCCCGATTCGGTTAGACCATCCGTCGACCCGACTGCATCATATTGTGTATATGAGAGGCCTTTAATATTATATTATTTCTTGAAGTTTTTTTTTTTTTGGTAAAAATCCTTTTTTTTCCTTTTTCTCGTGGCCATAATCGATAAACACACGGTAACATATTTTTAAAGATTAAATTTTTCGTTTCGAATACCGTCGATTCCCAATATTATTGCACTTTGTTACATTTTCCGGTTAGATTCGCAATATAAAAAATCCGTTGCTGCAGTATATTATAGGAAAATGCAACTCTCCGTTAATACCTACGCGTTTGCCGTTCGGTTTGTTTTTAAAATGTTTCCGGTCGAAACTGCCAAATACACGTATTATTAACGTCTCGTCTACTCCCCCCCCCACACACCATACCACACCACCACAATTCCCCCGCTTTCGTCGACATCAAACGAGTCGAATAACGACCCGTGTTTTCGTTTCTTTTAAAAACCATCTCCCACTCTGTCGCTGTAATATTACCGTCCCAGCAGCCCGTTCCGTGAAACAAACCGCGCGTCTCCTGTTATAGCTGCACTCTCCCGTGGAGCAGCAGCAGCGCATTCGGGGATATTGCATCACTCGTTATCCGAACGGAAGTACCAAAACGTCGTTCTTCGGGAACGCGACATTTTTTACTATTTTATTATTATTATTATTATTATTATTATTATTGCTACATACCCTCTTGTCCCCGGGTAATGGTCTAGCTGTCGAACGTGCCCGCGTTTTTAAACGATCGCCACAGTCGCAATTACGCGTCAAACGGGAAACTTAAAATAAACGCCATTATACTTGGCATTGTTGTTCCGACCTTAATTACATCAACTATTTGTAAGCCGAGGACGCGCTAATAAGACGAACCGCAATTAATATTATAATACACTAAATACTTACGTATAGTATTGTTGTAATAATGGTAATTATTATAATAAATTATTCGTGTTCAAACGTCGTTTTGATATCAATAATTACGCGCATTGGTAAACACCACCGCCGCCGGCGGCGTGATGTTGCGCCGTTTAACATTGTTACCAGAACTTTTTCAAAACGTCATATCCAACACCGACGTTATGGGGGTGAGGGGACACAAACAAAACATTAAAATTATACATAGTTATAACTTATATTACTCGTAACTCATGTTTTCCATCTCAAAATATTGTCATAATTTATAACCAGCAAATAACCAAAATACACCGGTTTGAAAGAAACACAGCATTTAATTCGTAAAATAATTAATAACACATATTTTTAAATGAAATTATTGTATAGTTGTAATAACTGAAGGAGTCTGGCGTGTTTATTAGCATATTATATATCAACTACTTGGTCAGGTTTTATAATTATTTCTGGATTTACATTGAGCAATGCTTTAATCCATGTTCAATCAATTTTCTCCCATAAAGTTGATCTTAAGTAAGTTTTAATTTTCTTAAGTGAAGGAAAAAACGACCTTTCGGATGTGCGTATAATTATAGAAATGGCTGCGAATAGTATAAAAAGCCTTTGAATGTTTGGATAAAAATCTATATGTGATAAAAATATTGTTTCCAATGCCATTGATGGAAGTTCACCTAATGGTTTTTCTTTCGTTACACTCCAGGTTTTCAATTTTCCTTCTAAAAACTGCCTTCCATAGTAATAAAAAATATAAAATACGATAAACGAGGGGCACGAGCTCTATGTGCCTTTGCCTTAAATACGTTTGAATAGACTTGCCTATATTTATATTTATTTGCTGTTAAACTTTGTATTTTTAGTATAACGGAATTCGAAGTAGGAGATTAAAAAAGGAGTTCTGACAAATTCAAAAAAGTTTCCGACAAGTCCGCAGTTTAAGCATTGTGGGTTATGTTTTGAAAAATTCTGCTAACAACGGTAATGCCAACTTCACGTGTCACTGCGTCTCGTCGTCTGTTATTAACCGGTAGAAAATCGTTTTGCTTTTTTATTTTTTACTCGAAGGACACGTTAAAAAACATATTATATACTACGTTTAACGAGTCCAAAAATAATATAGATAATCGCCAAACCGGTACACTACGCGCGGAGAGTGGCGCGGCGGCGGTGTAATATTAAGAATATTATGAATAATGCAAAACGATTACTAATATACCAGGCTTGTCCCGCAATATTATTACATTCTATACCTATATAGAGGAGGTATATGTACGAAAAAAATATCCATATAAAACTCGTTCGAGATAATATGATAGATTATATTATAAAGAAAACGTACGACTGAAATGTATATTTGTTTTATAGGCAGGTACCCGCCTAATTATATTATAACATTCTTGTTTGGTAGCATTACGTTTACTACGACGTTTAATATTTATCCACACAAATAGTATTTTAATGTACGAATAAATAACAATATTGTTTTAACTTTTAAACGCATCTACTTATATATTATGTCAGTTTTGGAATAAAAATGAGTTCTCGATTTCGTCATTTTGATTAAATTTGTTTAACATAATTTTGGCGGTGGAAATTATTACTGACTTATTACTTGATTCGGTTATAATATGTATCCGATTACACGTATAATAATTGAATTACATTTTATCTAGTTTTAAATTCTGAACGAAACGAAGAATGTATTGGTTTTACTATGGTGTTTTTTTTTTGTCTGTTACAACTTTTCCATCAGAAATCTTGTCCCGATCAAAAACTTTATAAGAACTTTCTTGTAGAATTTTCGACCTAATTATTAGTACGTTGAAGAAGTCATTGATTTGATTTTTCTTGCAGCTTTCGCAATAAATGGGAAAACAGACAATTTTTGTCAATTTATGGATTACCTTGGCAACACAATTGGAAAATTAAAAATACTCTGCTGAGAATCGTTAGCAATGGTTTATCGCGGTTTACATAGGTACTATCCAATTATAAGGAGGTAATCTAAAATTAATCTAAATACAAAAGTATACTACTGTAAAAACCTTCCTTAAGCCAATTCGGTCATACGGGATCTAACTATGGGGAGCATTAAAAATCTAATATCTACAAAATCCAAAAATTCAGATCGACTTCATTAAGAACGATTGAATGCGTCCTATCTTATATTTCCAATCACACCTTGCATTCAAACAAAATCATTCATACAGTTCAAGAAGCAGCAAATATTTCTTACAAACATTTCCGTGTTCGTTTTACAAACCATTCCAGTCCACTAATCATTGCTCTAAACTCCGAATCTATTTCAGAAAATACACCTAGAAGGCCGAAGCGGAACTGGTGCCGTAACCTGAAATAATAATTAATCAACCCTTGTCTGCAGTAATTGTTGCCCCGGTGTGTAACTGCTTCGTTATGTCAATATTATAAAATCTCAAGCATTCTAATTGTAAACAATATTTTATAGATTGTATTATGTATTAAAATAAAAGTAAAAAAAAAGAAAAGCGATAAATATAATACCGTCCCTTCCGACTCCTATCCTAAAACTTTAGCATACCCATTTTTAGCCGTATGGTAATTTTTTTTCTTCTTCTCTAAATATATTGTATTTATTTTAACATTTCCGTCTCTATATGATGAATATAGGACGAAATACTATATTATTATTTCGCATTTTATTATAGGTTATTATAATCCATGTATACACATGGTCCCGGTAACATAAAATATTTGGCAATAATATCGAGCTATGGGTAAACATGTTTGTTGTTATTATTATTAATATTTTTTTTATTTTGAATGCTGATGCAAACAAATCACAGATGCAACAGCGGCACGGGATTAAGAATATTTTCCGGTGCATAGTATTGCGCCCCCGGGGATACCGTTTGTACATTATAATATTATTTTATACAGGGTCCTTGACGTTGATGTTACTCGGAAATAAAATAATACGTACTATGTTCTTTTGCCCGGGGCCTGGTAACGTTCGAATTTATACAAACGCAAGAACACAAAGGATTTCGCCCGGTTACATTTATCGTTTATTGTCGTATATTACAATAATTGACGGGCGCATAATGACGGAGAGTAGGTAGTAAAATATACTAGAAGATGAGATTTCGTTTGTGATCGCGGTCGTATGTGCATCAAATGCAGGATTCATATCTGCTTAATTCTTGTCCCCACGCGTACACTTCATACACACACACACACACTCACACACACAGAACAAAAATGTAAATTTTCATTTTCAAGAAACGGTTCGTAATAAAAATATTATATATACAATAATATTATGTAGCTGGAATTCGTATGATAGTTTAGACTTTCGGAGCACGGTGACAGTTTTTGTGTAGAGATAAGAATAATAGTATTATATATTATTATATGCTTTTTATCGCGGAGCAAAACGACGACACAGCGTTGTCGGATTTATGATTGTAAATAAAAACGGAAAATAAAAGGAGACGAATAAGTTCGCCGCCGCAGCCGCCGCGGGGTAATCGTCGTCTGTTAAAGGGGCTATTGTAATATTTTCTTCTCGGAGGAAAACTGGTTCCGATCGCGATCAGATAATTTAATTGTAAAAAAAGCGAGAGAATGATAATAGTAATAATAAAAAATAACATAATATATAAATAAAATATAACAGCCGTCGTGGCCCAGAGCGTTGTGTTGTAAGTACGTGCACCGAACAATTTCATATTCTCAGACCGCATAAGTTGCCGACGACCACGACTATGACGGCAAGAGTGCATCGTTTATTATTGTATAGAAATTGAACATGTGGGTGTGGGGGGGGGGAAATGTAATATCACTACAAGAAAACGTCCTTATTCGCCCTCTAGAATATAATATTTCCTCGTAGATAATTTCGAATAGATGGCTCTTCTTTAAACACATCTATACAAATGATCTGTTACAGATCTTGTCTTCTCCTAGGTATAATCATAAGTACAATAATATTTATATACGTCGATCCGTCATAACACATTGTTATTGTTATTATTGTACACTTCTGACGTCGTTGTTGTCCTGCACCATTATTATAATATACACGCGAACTGGTGAAATTTTAGATTTTCAGTATAACGAACATGCGTATTATTGAAACAAATTCTGGAATTCGTGTGAAAATAAAATCAAAGTAGATCTAAGAATTTTAGACTCGTCGAGTCCAAAGCCTGGGATCGGAAAAATCGCAATAATCGGCGGAGGTGATTGTTTCAGTGCCCGTACGTCGGTTATTATTATGATTTTCTCGATGAAATTATAACGAAACTAAAATGTTATGCAAACATACATATTGTAAGAAATATGACGCACGTAACAAACTCTTTCGGTTAACTGCATAATAAAACAATTTTATTCTCGTAATAACTCTCTTTTATATATAGGTAGGTTTCCGTCGATAGCATTTTTTGATAATAAAAGAATAAAAAAATCGTTTGACACGTTGCTGCTCGTAATTTATAGTTTTAATGTTTTTTACCAACTATATATATATATCTATTATATCGTTATAGTTGTTGACGAAATTTATTTTAAGGGGTATACATACAATATTGTATAGAATATTATAATATAGCGGGCAAGCTCTTTTCTAAAATCACGCAGATAGACCGTATTTATCGAAAATTACAGAAAAATACCATTGATATAAAAATATCTACACTATCACGCCACAAAAACAATAATATCTTAACTTTTTACTTAGATATATATTGTAGATGTGTGAATTACTGCAACATTAATTATTATAACATTGCAATTTATCTTTGTTATTGTAATATACTATCTGGCTCGAGCATGTGTTAAAACAATTCACTGTAGTGGAGTTGAATCAAATTTTATTAGCCCAGCCTGAAATTGTGTGTGAAAATTTGATAAAAGTTGTTCTTACAATCTTATTGGTAAAAACAAAAACAAAAGTCCCATTTTTATTTTAATAAGTTTTCAATGTTCAAGACTCCATGTGATAGTCAGCGAAATTTGTTATGAAAATTGAAAATTGGTACGATGTAGGTGTAGGCAGGACTGTATGCCATCCAACGACCTATTTTCTATAAATTTTTAGTAATTTCACTTTACGACCGTCCAATGATCAAAAATGCAACATTTACTCCGAAAATTGATAATTTGAATCAGGAGTTTGGAAGATATGGTGTAATGGTCACCCGACAGCCCTTCGGAGCCAAAATGATATCCAAGGGCGATTGCATTTCATGCAATGATGGTGATGAACTTCAGGTACAATACTATAGTTTTGTGTACGATGTACACTCTGAGAATCGAAAAAAAAATGTAGTTACTACTTACCAGTTCAGAAAATGAGTGCATGTGTAGTCGACCACTACACAATGCCTATTCGATTAGTGCGGGAATTTTTAGGCTATTTATAAGCATTTCATATTTTTGTTTAGTTTTTATTTGGTTATATATGAATATACAATTGTGTGGCATGCGTAATTTAAAATTGGTGCATTTAACCCAAGGTTCTTTATTATGTTAAACTTAGTGGTAAAAATAAAAAAGTTAAATGTAAGGTAGTAATTTTTTTTAGTAAGCTTTTCAAGTTTAAATTTTGATGAGTCGTGAAACTTAAGGTATTACAATACACGTGAAAAAAGTAAAAACCCAACTTCACTCAGAATTGTTTTTCGTTAGTAATGGGTTTTTTTTAATCGCTTTTTTTTTTGTATGGACATAGATATCTAGATGATAACTATTTGTATATAATATGCTAAACGATTTCTAATAAAATAATTCAGTCAAGTCTATACAATATTACAGCATGGGCAATACTTTAAAAACGAAAATTCCGATAATTCCAAATCATGGTGTAAACACAGTGCCTGCAGCGAGTGATCAAATAATGTTATACGACGGGTGTGTTGGATCAAAAGTAGTAATTTATCCGTGTACCAAATTGAAGTGTCAAGTGCAAAATCTGTAAACAGGACACATAATTACTAATGGAAACTGACGCGTAGTTAGTTTACTCGACGTATTATATTATTCTCGCTTTAATAATGCGATTAACTTTAAAGTATACTTATATATATATTATATGAAATATTAATCGCGTGTACGTAATAATTAGATCCAAACGAATAAACTCCGCGGGAATTCGGGAGAAAAGCTAGCGAAAACCACCTAAAAAATTGTGATATAAATGAACGTTGTTTATTTTAGCAAATGAATATTAAACATAAAAAAATCGTAGCGTCTTTTTTTTTTTACACGATTCAATAACGGGAATTTTAAAGACAAGAAAAACAATTTTTAATCAATGAACAAAGCTTTTCCCCTTGTAACCTAAATCTATACATCTATATATTTCAAGATTATATTACTAGACAAATATAATCATATATAGAGTTATGGTTGTCACGCTCCCCCTGCGCATGCCACTGCATCGACGTAAACAGTGATTGATTAATGACATACAATATATGTTAACGATTCCCCGGGTTCATTTTATGTAATCACACTGTATACGGAAAATATTATTTTATTAGTGTGAAAAAATAACTGTGTGCAAATCAGATCAAGTTCCGTGCTCGAATTGGGGCGGGGGACGCAAGAGAACGGAGTACCTCGACTAATTTTTTAGACGTTTTGACGTACCTTCACTTTTTAATTGAAGTAGAACGCACGGGAGGCAGCGGCGGATACAAGAGGGGGGGGGGGGGGGTGACAGCACAACTGCCCTCTCTTAGACCGTGTTTTTTTTTCTTCGCAATTTTTATATTCTACAGTTTCTTATACAACATAAATATATTTTTTTAATAAAATCTGTTCTCTTAAAAACTTCTGAATCCATCGTTGAATGGATGGTATGCACTTTTAAAAAGTTTTAATCACATAAACACCAAAAAAATCCTAAAAAAACTCTAAAATTTCTGGCTATATATAATTGAACAATTTTTCAGAATATTTTGAAAATTGTATCATATGTTTGAAAAGATCTGTATATAAGGTTGTATACATAAGCTTTCAGTATAATTTCCGGCTTTTATGACATATTTTTCAGCAAATAACAATAAAACAAAAAAAAAAAAATCAATATCCTATATATACCTAACAGAAACTTTTTTTTTGTAAATAATATTATTTTTTTTTAATATAATATATTAATACCGCCGTAAATATTTATCCGTTTTTTTCGGTATTCCCATTTCCAATGAAATGACTTCTATATACATATTTATTCTATATTCTCTTATATATACATCTCGTATATAAGAGACTATACCTATAAAAGTATTCAGTAAAATGTCAGGCTTCTTCGATTACTTTTCACTGAATAAACAAAATAGAAAATAATAGAAACCATACTGTATGAATGTTAAAAGTAAAAAAAATTTCCTGAGGCTTTTTCTAGGATTTTTTCCATAATTAAGAACATTACAAAGGAAATAAAACAATTAAACCCTTTTCATTGTACCGAACAGACAAAATTGTTAACTAGAAACCATCATCTCTAAAATTGTTGTTCGGAGCATGTTAAATTAGATAAAGTTAGAAAAGTTATTCACACAGAAAAAATAACAAAAACACAGTCATAGAAAAATTTAAAATAAATATCATGCAAGTAAAAAGTTAGACTGGTGAGTGCTCTAAGTGTTTGTTTTCGGAAATTATTAATTATACTAATTAAAAACCCCAGATTTATAAGTAATGCTCCCGCATACATTTCAAATCGAACCCTTTACACAGGTTTCCATATTCTTACATTTATCGGAACATTCAAGCTACACTTCTCTAAACTTAGAAATCGTTTTTAAAATCGTACCATTCCACTCGCTTAAAAATTTCTTTATGTTTCCATTTCCCTGGAAAAAAAATACCGATGTAACGCCTGGCGTTAGTAAAATCACGAGTAAAATACGTTATCATTGAATTATAATTACTATCTAGTTATTGTTTAGCCTGTATAGGGTACCAATACCTTAAGTTTAGGTTAGGTTAGGTTTGGTTTATGCTTAGGTTTATGTTTAATTAAACATCGATGGACTCAGTCATATATTCTGCAAGTTCACTCAAAAGAAAATTGTTATTTCGATCCATTTTCTCGTCCAAATTTCATAGGCAGATGTTTCCATAAATTTAGAGCTGGGCTAATATTTTTAAATACTTTATTGCATATCAGAGCTGCTTTCTGTGCTTGCAAAAATCCGTAAACCATAAACGCCAAGAGAGTGTGATTTATTTTAGACATCCTTTATCACACAAAAACCTATATCCTATTCGGTTAATGGTCATAATGTATTGAATGTGTATAATATGTATTTTTGAACTATTATTTTAAAAATTTAAAAATTATAAGTAGATGAAAACTTGATTAAATAAAAATATCTCAAATCAAAATAATCTAAGCAACTACAATTAAATTAGTTTTAATAATGAGATTTAAACTTAAAAAGACGTCCTAGGATAATAGGGACGAGTGCAGTCACTGTTCTAGGTAATTTAATGTATACCTGTAAGCAATGATAAACCATTGCTAATGAAAAAACGATTATGAGTGGAGTTCAGTTGATAGTGATACTTTGTCAGCAATATATATATATATATATATATTATATTATAGAAAATAATTAAACAGGCATTATATGTTTTTTTTAATAATATTTGTTTAATTTTGTACTAATTTTCCCGGTTTTTTACATTCGCTAGGAAAATCAAAAAATTACCTCTCTAAAGTACCTCCCTAGTCGGATTTCTTTTTAGAAACATTACTATAATTATAAATTGGAGCAAAATATCTGGTAAAAAAGTTGTGTATAGAAAAAAAAAATCGTAATATATTATAATTAATAACTACATTTCTTATATTTTCCCGTTTTTTTTCCCTTATTTTTTTCGGTTTTTCAAATTAGACGAGAAAACTCCAGATAAAATCGAAAAATGACATTTTTAAAGTACCTCTTCACGTCGATTTTCTTTCAGAAAAGGTATTACACTTAGAAATCCGAGCAAGTCTTCTAGTAGAAAAGTTGCTCACAAGTAAAAAAAATTCCATTTTTATTTTTATCTCTTACCTTTCATCAACAGTTATCAAAGCACAGTTCTTGGATACCTCGGCCATCCTTCTTTTTCTTTTTTATTCAATTTTCAAGAAAATATATACTATTATAGAATAAACTATTTAGTTTATTTTACTGGACCGTGCATACCGTATAGTCACTAAACGTGATTTAGTACTCGATTTAGCGATTGGTTGTGATACATGATCAAGCACTATATAATTTTAGTCAGTGGCGAAGCTAACTTAAAACCTAAGCTTTGAATTTTACGGTACCAAACTTGGCTCAAATAGAAACGACATCCCATATTTACGCCGTCGAAAAGATAGCTGTGTTAATTGTTTGGTGCATTGATATAACTCAAGGTCTAATACAAATTTATTTGGGTTTATTCCAACTTTATGTATTTGTTTTTTTTTTTAATAATTCAATGTGTTTTTAAAATGATTTATCCGGTAAAAAAAAATGAAAATGATTCTGTATAATAATAATAATTATTTCTGTTCGTGTAGGAATTTTCATACGGGTATTTTTTTTTTCGTGTCGGAACTTACACAATATTGTGAATCCGTTTACCTGCTATGTTTCGTGTGCAGGGAACTGACCGAGCCCCTGCGGTTCGGCGTGTAGAAAACAATCATTTGGCAGTGCGAACGGAGAAGAAACGATCGGAAACGCGTATACCCTGCAGTTGAAACACTGATGTTCGTATAGCGTAAGCCGCCGCCGCCGGCGAACGAAACGGCCGCGGGTTTTGATCGTTTCTACAATACAACAGACGCGTGGTTCGCGAACGAATACGCCGCCGCCGCCGTCGTCCCCGTATTGCGATAATAATAATAATAATTATTATTATTATTATGAAAAACGCCGTTGTCCTATATATATATATAGCGAAACCGGGCGTATGAAAACAACAACAAAAAAAAAAAAATTCAAACGGGCGGTCGCGGAGCACTCGAACACGGTTACGACATGGTTACGTTGTGTGTACGCGCGCGTTAAACGTCGCGTTATTGTCGCGGGTCGCGGACCTCAAAAGAGCCCGGCGGCGGCGGCGACGGCGGCCCGGGGACAAGGAAATCGACCTTGTCCCAGGTTATGGTCGCGTTGTGCGTTCCATTCCCCTTTGCACGTGGCGGCCGGACGGCCGAGTGCACGCCGCGCGTCGTCTCGTTGATAAAAAAAAAAAAACTACTACAAGTCTACAACTATACAACTGTATACGCGACCGTATTATGTTTCGCACACGTCGCCGCGTCCGCCAGTACACCGGTATGATATGCATGTTGTAATAACGTGCGTGTACGAGCCCCGAGACGCGGTTTTTCGTTCGCGATATACCGCGCGTTTTCCGCGACAACGGCGCCGAGAGAGAAGCAAACGGATAGGGAAAAAAACGAAAACGATAACCGAGCGCCGTCACGCGATCCGAACACGTTTCTTCAATATACGGAGGGGCTGCGGTGGCCGATCGCGGTGATCGGTCATTTTCCGCCGTCGCCGATGACCGCGCGCGCCCCGGTACACGACCGACAACACGCGAAACGGCGATTTCGTCGATTTCCTTTCCAATACGAATGCGTTCCCGAAGCCGCGTTTTCGAATTGACGTCCGCACGCCATTGGCGTCCCGTACGTATTGTGCGCATCGCCGGCCGTATAAGGTCGCGTCGATACACTTACAGAGAGAGAGAAAAAAAAAAAACCTATCAAAATATCGAAAAACGCCCGACGCGTTTATTTTCCCGTGCCGACGTGACCGTTATCCCGCGGTCGGATATTTTCAGTCAAAACTCGACTTGGAATTATCGGAAGACGTTGTCACCGGGGCTTATGCGAATCGTATAGCGACCGATAAAAACGTCTGCAGTCGGTGTAAATTTCGATTATTCACAATTTTCAACCCTTACAAAGAATTCGGAAAACGGAAATTCCGACTGCGGAACAGGGACGATTGTAAGAGTAATTTTTTCTTCCGAAATTCGACTTGGTTTTCTTTCTCCACTCGCGGATAATATTATCAGTACGCGTTGGGAGTGCAAAATTCCACAAACGCACAATTATTTCGTAGACATTTAATAATAATAAAAAAAAACAAAACAATAGACATTTTATTTGAAAACCTTTTTATTTTATTTGCATTAAAATTTCGAAAAAAGTGAGTACACAAGAAACACGTCATCATTTCAAACAAAAACAATATCACGGATTTATCGGCGTCGCGACGCAAAATTAAACGCTTTTCAAAAACTGCAGCGGCCGCTAGAGATTATTATAAAATGTATACGGTGGTTAATACGGAAAACCGATAGTGGCCGTTCAACAAACAAAAAATTGGCGGGGTGGTGGGGAAAAAATGTATATAATATAATAAAAATACAAACGCGGTTAGTTGTGGACGATACATAATAATATATACCTACCTATACGTTGAATATAATATTAATATAAACGTAATATATAATGGTATCAACTTAGAAATTACAAGGAAAAACGAAAAAAAAAAAAATAAAATCTTTTTATATGTTAGTATTTGGCGTATTATGCAAGATATTATAACGACTACGTACTATATTCTAACTTAACAAAGTATGGTAAATAATGTTGTATTTAGTCTACGAACACCGCGGGTGGGAAAGTGTACGACTTTCGGGAGAAACCGGGCAGGGCCTTATCAACGACGGCGCGGATTACGGCGACGGATGGCCAACGGTCCGGGTCATTCGGGTTCCGGCGCGTTTATTGCGCTCGGCTTGTTGTTCTTGTCGGCACCGCCGCCGCCGGATTCTTCGATCCGGCTGTTGTGTAACAATTGGCCCATGACGTCGGCCAGCCGGCGCGTTTGCGCAGCGTTATCTTTCATCAGCTTCTCGACCCGGTTGAAGTGCCGCTGGTGCACGGACAACGTGTCTCTGTGCAACCGGACCATCTGTTCGAGTATGTGTTCGAGAGCGTCCGGCAGATTCTGCTGCTGCTTCGATGACGGGACGAGATTCTTGGCTCGGGGCGACGTCGTCGTGGAAATGCTGCTCACGGCGCTGCCGGTCGTGCACACGGCCAACGGATCCACTTTCAACCGCTTGGACACGTGACCCGAACTGTTGACCACGTAACAGTGGTCGTCGTTCGTCCCGTCACCGTCTTCCACGTAGTTTTCGATCTGGTTGGAGTTGTTGACTTGGTGCGGGAACCTCACGGTACTGTCGTCGTGGTCGCTGCCGTGCTCTTCCGAATCGACTATGTCTTGCTCGTCCATCATCAGCGTGTGCGCGTACGCGGAAGCGTTCGCGTACTTCTTCTTCCGCTTCAGTATCTCGTGTAGCGCCTCGAAATACGGCGGTGGTTTCTTCGGCGCCGTGTTACTCGGGTCCGTCGCGCTAATCAAGTAATTCCGGTACGACTTCTCCAGGTTCCGCCACTTTTGGTGGCATTTGATACCGCCCTCGTTTATGGAGTCCGCGATCCGGTAGCCCTTGGACATCAGCTCTTCGCATATCCGTTTCCAGACCCGAATTTTTACCGTACACTGATCGTTAAACATGTCCTGATACCTTTTCGAACCGACTAACGCTAGCATTTCCCTCGTGGCCTCGATATCCTTTTGGCACGGCGTCCGCATGCTCCACAACAATTGATCCGAATCTGTAATACATTCAATCGTAAAATATTCACGTTCATTTATTTATTTAATTGTTTTGTTTTGTTTTTAATCGTCTAATTATTTTCGGTTTACACGCGAATACGTGCGACATGTTTAAACATTTGGTTCAAAGGAGAGCTTAAAGGGGAATCATTATATGAATTATTTATATAGAGCGATATTTGTATTTTAGCTAGGGATGCCGATGAGCGTTTAATAATAATACTAATG
Organism: Cinara cedri; assembly: GCA_902439185.1. Lineage (NCBI taxonomy): Eukaryota > Metazoa > Arthropoda > Insecta > Hemiptera > Aphididae > Cinara > Cinara cedri. The sequence goes on along the minus strand of CABPRJ010000965.1, from coordinate 72,975 downwards.
TTTTTACAATAGATTATACGGTTTCGTAATGCAATACATCGTAGTATTGTTTGTTTGTCGTTATATTATTAGGAATTATTATCATCGTACTATTGCGTCATACAATTTTTACTACAGTATTGGAACACGTACGATTAGAATGAATTTCATCGTGGCGTAAACTAGCAAATGTTATTTTAAGTGTTCAAATGATTGTTAAACGCAGGAAAAAAAACATCCGTAAGCAGCAGAGATCCGTCGCTAATTTTCCTCCGCCTAATTCGAATTGCATGAAATTTTCTAAATAATTGGGAAGGAACGATTTACGACGATAAAAGTTTCGAAATTTTCACAGGTTACTTAAATGAGCCTTTTCTAGACAAGAGATTTCAAAAGACGTTTAACCGAACTTAGCTCAGAATCGTATTTCGTTTGTAATGATTTATCGTTGCATACAGATTTAAATTAAATTATTGTGCAATAATATGTATCCTACATACTCACCTAGAACAGTAGAACACCTGTCATAAGTATAAGCGGTTCTTTTTATATTTTATTCCGGAATTCAAATTTCCTAATTTATAAACGGAAATTGATATATTTTTCAGACGAATATTTTGTTTCCGACTATAGAAAATTAAAAATTAGGATTTTAATTTTAATCACATTGAACGTACAAAAGATTACTGAACAGGAAACGAATATATTATGGCAATTAAAGAATAATATTTCCGCTAGAAAACAATACGTACAATATTGCAATAGGTATAATGTTAAATGGAACACTTTATCCTTAACAACACGTAGTCGTACTTATTATTCGAATATTATTTTAAATTTATATCCGTATGATTTATAGAGTAGGTGTTATGACGTTGCAACAAATCGTCTATTTTTATCATTTTTCGCCGATAAACGATAATATTTTATGCGTTAAGTTAGGTTAGTGCGATATAGTCGTAAGAAGCGTACTGTAATTTATTGTTTGAACATTTTAATAAATAAAAACTACGTCAATAGCTGGCAATATTTCAATGATATCATAACACACTTGAAAATATAAGGAGAGTTTTTTTTTTCTTTTAAAGAGTTTATCTCGTTAAATGCATTGCACCGTGATGTATACATATACACTGCGAGCACACGCAATATACACGAAAAAAATCGTCGACTTCCTTCCGGTCTTCCATCAAACATATTTGTTTATTATGCGCATTTGAATATACACAAAACGATAATAGATTTACGGGGTTAATAATAATTTATTTACGGCAACGCAGTTTTCGGTAAACAGTTTGCTGCGACGTTTGCATTTCGGCCGCAATATAGCCAAGAGGTTTTGTATTATATACTATATATAATACGGAACGGTTTGTTTCGCTGAACCGGTAATAAGGTTGCTCAAAACTGCATCGCCAGAACACGTCTAATAAAACATTATCTATTATTTTTATGGTGGAGGTGTATTATACATATTATATTATGAACGACCAAGACCTTCTGTATAGGTATATACGAGACGTCAATAATCTATTTATGATCGCTAATGACGGAACACCGGGTCGTATAGACTGCGGAGAATCCTCAAAAACTTGTTATGTTAATCATTATTAATATAGCACATCTTATATACAACATTATGATTATTAGGACATTTCAATGCACTTTACATTGTTTTCCAAAACTTGTTGTGCCACGCTCATTCTGTTACAAATAATTGTTATTTTTTCATATATTTGTTTGATGAGAATGAAAAACTTAATTTTGACTTCAAAGTAATTGTTGATTCTGAGTAAAGCGTGATTTTACTATAATGTGTTTTTTTTTCATGTCTGTAAACAACGATTCTACCAGAAATATTGTTTTAATTAAAAACTTTATAAGAACTTTGTCGTAGCATTATTGATCTAGTAAGTACACTGATGAAAAGGTCATTTTTATTTTATTTTTCGCAATAAATGAGACAATCTGGCAATTTATTGTATAATTTTTGTTAATTTTTCGGTCACTTTGGCAACGAGGGGAAAAAACAGGTTACACCATTCTGATCAGAATCGTTTTTAGTTAGGTTGGTTAGGCATCAACAATATCAGACTGTTTTGAATTTTTTCAGTGGATTTTATAGTAGCATTATTTTGAATTTTTATGACATTAAAGCATTATTTTATTTTTAATTTTTTTTTTTTTTGGGGGGGGGGGGGGGGGGAGAGCGGGAATTATGTGGCATTACATTCCCAATCCTAATATACAATATAATATGCTGCTATATACATTTTTACATGCATCACGATAATATTATTATAATGAAACGGATATAATTGTATTTGTTTACACTAAAATATTTACCTGTCACGACGACTTGGACAATCGGTTTAATGTCGTGATCGGACGAACCTTTCGGCGATCCGGGACCGGACCCGTTAAGGCTCGTGGCGTACCCGAAACCAAAAATTTCCAATACTTCCTCTGAATTTGGAACCGCTATACATTTTCCGGCTAAAAAAACGTACGTATAGGATCCATTATTGTTATTATTATTGTCGTTCTTAAAATGTTCAGTTATACATTTTTTTTTTTTTTTTTTTTTTTTACATTACACAGGTATTTTATCAAGAAAAAATACAATACCAGACTATCAAATAACAATAACAATAATATTAATAATATGTTCGTTGATTAATGATGGATAATATTATATTACTATACTCACTTTCATTGTCCAACACGATTAGATCGCCGTTTTCGTTTGTAACCGGTTGTTTTTGGTCGTCAACCGCTATACTATGATTATCAGGATTAATCCATTCGAATTTTTCCATCTTTATACATACAAACATGTATATATATATATTTATATATTTATAAATATAAATTTATATATTTATTATATATATATATATATAATATATATATATATATATGTGTCTGTATATGTATATAAGAGTATGAATCAGAGATCTGAATTCACTTTAGATGGTTTTATAACTTAACAAATACGTAATATGGTTTTTTTTTTTTTTATTTACCTGTCAAATTAATAAAAACGTCGACAATATAATTAAACAATCTTTACACTATACAAGGGGTGGCTATTAAATAACGAGACTGCTCGCATAAAGGGCGCCCTAGATGGGTAGTGAAAAAAACGAGTAATGCGTTGGGTATCTAGATATCTTATCTATACACGTACTAAAACACGTTTTCGTCACTATTATAGTATTTGTGCAATAGTGGTTTGAAACGAACGTGTTTTTTTCTCGTGCCGAAAACGATGTGTGACGAAAGACATGAGCAACGGATAAACGTAAAATTTTCTCGTTAAACTAAAAAAAACTCCAACTGAGTGCTATAAGTTGTTAAAAGAGGCCTATAGTGAGGATTTCCTATCTCGGGCGCGTGTTTTTGAGTGGCATAAATTATTTTCTGAAGGTCGAGAGTGCACCGGAATCCAATTCAGTCGTAATCCAAATTCAAAACCGTTTTCTTCGATATCAACGGCATCGTGATGACTGAATGGGTTCCAGAGGGTCAAACTGTGAACCAACATTACTATTTGACAGTTTTGGCAACATTGCGCGAATGAGTTCGTAAGAAACGGTCGATATTGTGGAAAAACAAGTCGTGGATCTTGCACCAGGATAAAACGTGAAGCGTTATTTGGCCGCTTAAGGCACTCCAGTACTCGAACACGAGTCTTACTCACCCGACTTGGCACCCTGCGAGTTTTACTTGTTTTCGAAGATAAAGTCTGTCTTAAAAGGAATCCGGTTTGAGTCGATGGAAGAGGTGAAACAAAAATCGGCGGAACTCCTGAATGGTCTTACGAAAACAGACTTCCAGCACTGCTTCGATCAATAGAAGAAACGAATGAAACGGCGTGTGACGAGGGGAGGGGAGTATATTGAAGGGGAACATTTGAATGTAGAAAAATTTTTATAATAAAACACTTTTTCGTAACTAGTCTCGTTATTTAATAGCCACCCGTCGTATAATATAGGTGATATGATAAAACGATAAATCTATAACAGTTGCATTGAATTATTATAATTTTATACACGAGTACAACAATATACGACTGAATTATAATTTTGCTGTACATAAGTCATAGAAAAAAAAAATTAAAAAATATCGTCAATTTGTCGTGTGTAATTCAGTAAACAAACCCGACATAATCATTTAATAAGAAATATTACCTATTATCATTTATCATCAACTGCAGTCGATATTACAAATAATAATTATGTCCTAATTTATATCAAAGCAAATTCCGATCTGGATAAATTAAAAATTGCTCAAAAAAAGAATTGCATACAATATAAGTCAACTTCTACGAACGGAGAAAAAAACTATAAAGAAACTCGTATCGTAACTTACATTTTAAAAGTTGTATACACGGATTTTTAAGGGGGTTTCAGTCGTTTAACAAAATGTGGCATTAGACCAAATAGCTAAATAAAATTGAAGCGTTTGGGTATGATAGATTTCAATTTTGAAAACGCATTTGGATTGGCCTATAGTTTAGCAGTTTTCGATGGACGTGATTTTTATATTCCAAAAATTGCATGTATTATAAATTATAAGAAAGAATTTATGAATAGAAAAATATACCATATTTTTGTCTATCGATATATTATGAGTTATGACGGATGAAAAACAAATATGATATTTAAAACCACCTCCGACATAACCTAATAGTAAATTTTCTCCAAATCCATCAAACCCATTCCTTACATATTTGGATCATATTCATTCATAAAAACGGCCATCCGCCTTACCCTTAAATGGGTATGGGGTAGTAGATAAGTGGAAAAGTCAAGTCTGGTGGTAATGAAAATGCAAAATAAATTTTGAAATTGTACAAAACTGGAGACAATTCTGAAAAAAAAACTCCCGACTCCCATAAATCTGAAACCACCTATTCACGATAATAAGATAATATATCCAGTACGGAGGTTGCCCCTCTCCCGTGGTACCGACTAGGTTAAGAGTTTGAAACGTCAACCCCCGGAGGATTTGTAGTCCCTATCGCTATTTTCATTTAACCATGACGTGCGTATTTTATCAAAACATTGAATTAATCCAACAAAATACATTTTCAAAGATATAATATGACAAATGAACCGTACGGCATAGTTATTGCAATTTTTTGTTTACACTGTCGTCGTTGTCCCAGTTATGATTTACAAACTACAAATACATATCATTTTAAACTTTAACGTATAAAAAAAAAAAAAAAAAAAAAAATAAGAATCGATATTTGTTATCGCCTCAGCGTATTATCTAAAATCGTTGAATTTGTTTCGTATATATTTCTGTCTTCGTATTTCGTAGTATTATTATTGTTATTAAAAATCTCTTCACGGGATAATTTACACGTTGTTTATCTTTTGAAAAAAAAAAATAATAATAATAATAAAAAAAAAAATCTCAAAACAAGAATAATGTTTCTTTATTACAATATAGGAAACGAAACGGAAATTCGATACCTATATGATATATAATATATTAATAATATTATATACCGGTGTGGGCTATTTAACGATAGGATGGATGTGCATGATGATCATGTCGTAATAATAATAATAAGACGATTACTATATATACCATACACATGTATACATATACAATACCTATATATTATATACTAGATAGAAACGGATAGATGGATGGATGTGGAGATACAGACAGAGAGAGAGAGAGAGAGAGAGAAAGAGAGAGAGGAGACGACAGTGACGACGGCGACCTTGGTCTAGACCCTCGGCGCGCATAACATCTTTGCGGTCCATTGCACAACCGAAATGGCACAGTGCACACAACGCGTGCATGCACATTATTGTTTGATGAAAAAGTTGGGCGTTGCACCGACCTCTGCTGTTGTCACGTGCACGCACGCGGGTGCACCTATACTACACACATACACACGAACACAAACAATCGCAAATTTACATCGCGATACACACGCACATAAACACACACCCACACACACGTACCTACACGCAAACACGGTGCAGTCGCACGCAATGCAATGTCGGCAGTTTAACCGAACCCAAGGCCGGAACGAGGAAGAAGAGCGCGTGGGGTTGCAGCGGCTATAAGCTATAACATTATTGCACATGCGACGCAGCTACCCGCGTTGCACTGCGCTGCAGCACTGCAAATTCACGTCACGAGTCTCGCAACAGCACCGCGGTGTCCTCAAATTACACATTATTATTATTATTATTACTACTGTACTCAGTTAATCGTGAAAAAGAGATCAATAAATTCGTTACTCGCAGACCAAACTTGTACAAAACAAATCGATTCATTTTTATAACACGACCACTGCAGGGGAACAAAAAAAACTGCGCCCTCGGGGACGTGAAATAGAATTGAATATATTATACGAAATGCGATATCAAATTTTAAATTTATAAAAATACCTTATAGAGGTTAGGAGGAAAAATCGTTATTTAATAAGACGCAACGGTTAAATAACAAGAATGAGACCAGCAGGGAGTGTGATGAAAACAAGAGACAAAAGTTTTGAAAATACGTTTTTTTTTTCTTTTCAAATTTTTAATATTAAACAAATAATGAAATTAATGATATTCGTCTGATTAATAATAATATAATACGATTTTCCACGGTCGGAAAAAAAAAACGAATATTGTTACATAACCATGATGACATGTAATATGCTGCAGTGTACCTACACTGTCCGTCATTACACAGCGAAAATTCACTTTCCACAATATTGTAATCCAAACAAGGTTTATATGTTTAGATAATATATATTATATCGAAATCGGTAGCATATCGGTAGTAATAGCATATTGTTAACAATAGTTTAAACATTAGAGTAGGCTCTCTCCTTCTAAGTCCGATTCACAGATTTCATCTAACTCCAAAATATAAATTGAACGACGAATGTATTGACGAGGTCTCTCAAAATTATAAACCGGACGACGATGTCGATTGTTTCAATGATAGATATATATCATTGAATCTATATGTTTGAAATCGTCAACATAAAAATGTAGATAATATGAGGTCCATTTTTTACACCCCCTCCTCTTAATTGTCTTTTAGATAACTCCGAAACTAATAATTGTGCACAAACGATTACCTTTAATAAATATGAAAATTTCAAATTGAGGGGGGTGCAGAGATGTACCCCAAAAAATGAACAATTTAAACATTTTCGTTGCATACGAAATAAAACATCTGCTGTAAATTTTAACGACGATATTTTATAACCTACAGTCGATTTAAAAATATATAAAACATTAAATATAAGAAGAACGTTATAATGGATCGATAATCAACCGTAAATGTACAACAAAAAAAATTAACGTTGACATACCTACGGTATGATAATAAAAACAACAACGTCATCGAAAAAGTATTTCGAACATATTATCGCAACAACAAAAATGTTTCAATTTTATAATTTTGAAAGTGAAAATTGTAGTAGAAGATTTAATTTTAGAATCAAATTACTGTTACCTATATTATGCGAAGCCAACAAAAAACTACAATTTCATTATTAATTTAAGAGTAGAATTAACCTACGTGGCTACGTTATATTATTTTCGAGCTGGTCAGTGTTTTTTTTACTCTTATATTGTTAAAGCTATTTCCAATGTATATTGTATCTATATATAAATAACAATACAACTTACAAGTTAAATTACAAATTTCAATTACAACCTACAAAAACCTTAACGGTAATTTTAAATAAAGCGTACAAATCTGTATAGTAGGGGATCTATATAATATATTATATTATAATATATTCAAGGTAACTACAATTTTGAATTTTTATAATTCTTTTGACTTTTTTTACGTTTTCCAGAAAAATTTTAAAAATTGTCCATATTTATCAGCTATGATAAAAAAATATATAATAATAAGATATTTCTAAAAAATGAATAGGTAAAAAATATCTCAAAAAATATTCGACAAAAATGAACAATTATAAATACACCCGTGGCAAGAATTATATGAAATACACAAGGTATGTAATAAAAAATAATCTCCATAGTAGATACTGGATAATTATCTTTGTGTCAAGTTGTGATTTTAAACTATTAGTTCCTGATAATAGGGTTAAATTTTAACATACCCAGATATTATTATACAATTTTCAAAATTCAATTTTTAATTTAAATATATTTAAATTATACAAATCATACAATCCCCGATTTACCTAACTGTTTTAAAATTCTCTGAAATTTGCCGGTTTTCCTGACACACGGCAACCATCATGTATATTTTGTGACGGTAATTTAAGTAGTTTTTGTGGTCTTGAAAAATCACTACATTATAATATATACAATGTAGGTACCTACTAGCAGGTTAATTGTCTTTTCGTTCACGTAACAGCATATACAATAATGTATTTTAAGAACAATAGAATACAATAATTATATTTTCTATACCTAGAGGTACCATATACTAGACTTGTTTTCGATATTTTTTTATTATTACTCTTTTTAAGAAAATTATACATATATAAGAGTTTAAAACAGGAAAGTACATACATAATATAATATAGACCCTATGTACATAACGAGGACAATTCACGACAATGAATAATTATAATAATTTATACGCTTAATTCCTATCACGTTTCGTTGGTTTTTTTTTTTGGAGTGCAAGTCGTAAAAAATATCACTTTACTCGGTATAGTAAAAGTATAATGACTTAATATTTGTATTTTTTTGTAATTCGTGTGTAATTAGTTCTAAATATATAAATATTAATTTATAAGTATAATATTAACACTACGTTTTTGCTTACCAATTATAATAATATTTATCTGTTTTGAAATCTTTGTCTATTCGCGAATATAAATAATTAATAATAAATAACAAACTATACAACATACCTGAAACAAACAAACAAAACAATAATATGATTAGTAAAAAAATATAATAATATTCGAAATATAATCAAAAAGAATCAATATTTTTTCAATATATTTTTCAATACTCTTAGTATTTTCAGTATTTAATTCATTATAATACTTTTATGTAGTTAAATATAGGTAATTAAAATATGTTATCGATAATCATCATCAGCTACATCTATTCGAAAATTCTAACTAAAAAATAAAATATGTAGGTGTTACATAATTCATTATTATTTTTAATTAGTAAGCATGTACTCTTTTAATTAAATTGTATACCTATTATTTTATACTTAGTTTTTTATTTTTGTGTAATGTTCTATCAATTAACATTTATTCGAGTGTATTAATTTTTTTTTTAATGACTATGATAGTATTATAAATGAACATGTAGCGCAAAGAGTTATTTAGGTTATGACCGAGTGAAAATTAAGAAAAACAAATTAAATATCTACAAATAAATATTATACCGCGGTCAAGGGTGGATCCAGAACAAGATAACCGGAGGAGGGGGCGATTTTGAAAATGTACATAAGGCAATAATTTATGATGAATCTAGTTATACGAGTATATTGAGACTAAGCTTGTACTGGAAAGTGAACGAAAACCGCCAATGACATGATAGATGGACATTAATTCTATTTATATACATATTTATTGTATTGACAATTTAAGTTCGAAGTCGTTAATGTAATATTATTTTGAAAAATAATGGATAATTAAAAAAAACCGTAACTAATTCGCATTAATTCAGAAAATGATGTATATTTAATGCTTATTCAAATATGGGAAATAATATAATATAATATTATTAACGTTCGATTACAATAAAATTAACTATAATATAAGATGTAGAAATTAAAATGTAATGAATACGTAATTCATCTGTTCAGTGTGGTAACTCATTAAAAAGTAAAAATCGTTATTTGTTTAACTATAATAGTAATGATAATAATAATAATAAAAAAACCATAACGTTAATTTAATATGATTATATATGTTCGTAGAACCGTGATACATTCAATTTGTAATTGTGTTTTCTATAAATAACTGGGTCAACGTGTTTTATTAACGTACAAATTAGAACTTTAAGCACACAAAGTGTAATGATAATGCGCAAGATTATAGTTGTTACTTATTATAAACTAAGTGACCATTTTTTTTTCTTTTTACTGTTTGTGCAGCTAATTTATTTTCAGTCCCCATATACTGATTACCGAGTCGTGTTCAGTGGCATACCAACCTAACCTAACTTTTGTATGGGGAACTGGAGTGGAAAAACATTTTTCAATGAGGATGTTTTTTCAAATAGAAAAATGCACTTGGGGCACGTGCCCCCCACAAAATATATATATTGGTTATTTTGGTTGTTTCAGGTGTATTTTATCATTCTAAAAAATAGTTGGTCTTAATAAAAACCATTAGTGCCCTCCTCTCCTACGCGAAATCTTTGTATAAATAATATTTCAATAATTTTCTAATCACATTAGAGGTATATTTTATTAATATTATTGAAATTTAAATTTGTATGGTGTTTTTTTTTCTGTTATTTTTTAATTTTGATTTTGTCGTTTGAGTATTACTTACTAGTATGGTCTGTTCCGTTTTGAAAATAAACGCGATTTTAATCGCATGCGTTATAATAAAACGATTTCAATTCGAATAATTATGAACACTGTTTTTTTTTTTCTAAACGAATATAGATATACGTGTAACATAAAAAAAGACCAATTTTTTCTGAACCGGTAAGCGTGGAATTATGATAATTAAATAATATGAAATATATTATATAGGTACTTATGTATGCGACGGCGCGGAGGTCAACGTGCCAGGCAGTCGCCGAGTTAGAATTTTATTGCGCTACCCGTAGCCCATATCGTAGTATAGGTAAATTATAGGTCCTAATTTACAGGTCCGATTTATAACGTAGTTTACTGAATACGAATTATTTTACAAAATACGAGTTTATTATAATGATGACGGGCGGTTTTTGGGCACGCAGTTTTCTGTAATAGGTTTGGCCCGTGTATTGTTTGCTCCGCGCTCGATTACAATATTGGCCGAGAGCGGTTTTGTTTACCCGTACCACAGTCGTAATCGAAGGCATATAGTTTTTAATTATTGTTCGGAAATAAGTACAAATGTTTAGTTATCACATACGACATGATATCGCAGTAAACAAGTGAATTTTCGCGATGGTACCGAAGAGCAAACCGTCTGACAAAAGTGTTTACTGATATTAGTATAAGTACTTAATATCACGATTTCGCGGTCTGTCGCCAAAACGAATTAATACGAAAGACGATTGTCGACAATACGGTAATAATATGGTACGCGAATAATTATCAAAAAATAAAACAATTGGTTACAGTCATATACAATATACCATATACGTATTATAATATAATATATGTGTATTATATATTATATATAATTATTATATATTATATATTACCGAGTATTATTATTGTTGCGGGTATAGGAGGCACCGAAATGGGTAAAGTATAAAATCAATTCTAATGGAATTTTTTCTGATTTTTAATTCTAATACTATGATTCGGAGCAGGGCTGGTCCAGCGATCTGCTGTCCTAGAGAGTACTGCAGCGGGCCACTGTCCTCGGTCGGATTGTGGGTCGATGACCGAAAAGAGTTTATTCGCGTTTGTTTTTTTGGCATATAAATTGAAACATAATAATATTATAAACAATATAGGTACTGGCGCATACAAGAGGATAGGCGTGTAAGCGAAATTTCATAAGCGAAAAGCAACAACAAAAAAAAAAAAAAAACAAAACAAATGGCCTTTGGTAAAAAAAAAATGGATGCAATCGTAGTGCGTACGGAGCGCGATAACGAGACGACGTCGCGAACCGGGTCGAAAGTGCATCGATACGCGCGCAAACAATCGCCGTCGCATTATCATTGTTATTATTGCATACGACCGCGGCCGCCGTCGCACGGCGTACCTACCAATCGTGGATTATCGTACAATAGTAAAGTTATTAATCGCGTAATATTCGGCCGTAATAATAATGTACGCGGCATTACGCGTGCGCGCGAAAATACGAGCGGCGCGCGTACGCGGGGGAAAGAAGAAAAAAAAAAAAGAGATTAATTGGCGTGTGCGTAAATGTGCGTACGCGGGCGCGCGGCACTGCGGCGGCCGCGGCAACGGCCAAATGTGTTAAAATTCAGTGTGTCATCACTGACCTGGGTTAACCGTTGCAGTTTTATTCCTGTTGCTGTTGCTGCTGCTGTATACGATACGTATACTACGTATATATATATATATATGTATGTGTGTGTGTGTGTGTGTGTGTGTGTATATATATACGCTCGCGCGGAGAAGCACACGCGAAATGTTATCGCATCGGGCGGCCGCACGGCGGCGGCGCTTGCGCTCTAGTTTTCCAGCCCGCGACCAACGGCGGCGATTGCACCCGCGTCCGTCCGCTACACCGCGACGGATTACGACGGCGGCGGCAGTCGCCCGGAGCACGAAACGTGAAATACAATACGATGACGTGACGCGTCCGATAGTCGTGGCCGCCGCCGCCGCTACGATCAAATTCCGCACCCTCCCACGGCACGCGACCTCCTCCCACCGTCCGGATTTGCAAAGGGGGAAAAAACCGCCGTCATCGATCTCTTTTGTTGTCGTCGTCGCCGTCCCTCGGTCCCTCCCCGATCGTCACCGAACCCCTCGCGCCGCGTTGTTACACACGCGCACGCACGATGACGACGTTTACAATAATTTATTATCCTCGTCGTGCTTTTATATTAATAAATAATATTATTATTATCGACTTGCAGGCGGGAACAGACGTATCGCTCGAGTTCAATTTCCCGCCACTACCCGCCCACACACCCGGGAAAAAACAAAAGTAATCAACGAGAGTCGCCGCCGCCGCCACTCGATAGATATTACGATGACGAATAATATACCGCTGTAAAATGGTTATTGCACGGAAATATAATAATACACCGAATAAGGTTTTCGGGAAAATGAATTTGCGAGGCGGATGAGAAAATCATATTTCGAACGGTTATTTTAGTCACAATATAAAAACGATAACGTTGTAAACGAGAGAAAATTGCACACGCGAAATAATATTTCAAATCAACCCCATCAACAGATGGGATTGTGCCACTATATTTTTCTTTTTTGGTAGGAAGGTTAGAAAGGAGAATATATAATATTGTAGAGTAATAATTATAAATTATATCTCCAAGCAACGATAAATTATTGCTAACGAAAAACGATTCTGACTTCTGAGCTGAGTATTATTAGTAGTATTTTTTCCCTTGCTGTAGGGATTACTCAGAAATCAACAAAAACTATGCAAAAAATTGTCGGTAGGTATTAAATTTATTAAGAAAACTACAGGGAATAGTATAACATGACCTTTCCGTTGCAACAATCAGATCAAAGATGCTAAAAGAAAATTTTTAAAAAGACTAATTGAAGCCAGAATTTCAGGTAAAAAATTGCTTAAACACATACAAAACATTAAACAAATCATAGTAAAAGTATACGTTTCTTACATCGGTCCGAGTCTAAAAAAACCGTTAATAAAATAGAAACTTTTAATTTATTAAGACATTTATTTTTACAAACAATTAAAAAGAGTAGTTATATTGATCTTTTTTTAAAACTGTAACGCACTTTGTGACTATTTATAAGTACGTATTTATGTACTAAGTCAATTTTATAATGATTTATATTGAAATTAACATCTCTCGAATGACTTTTTGTATTTTACAACATAAACGAAAAGCACGGTGAAAGAAGATTTCTTTATTAAAAAATTCTACGGCGAATGAGTCAGTCTGAACAAGACATCGTTTTTTACTTTTTCCACTATTTTAAATTTAAAAATTCGAAGAACGTCACACGCATTATAAATTTTCGAGGTCAGATGAAAAAACAACGATGAACGGCCACGTAGATAATAATTTTAGAATCGTATTTTCTCGGAATTACGTACATATAATTGTAATGTGTGCCCACGCCAATGTGATTCATATGCGTGCATTTTCATTGACAATTTATTATTGTATTATGATGAATTTTATCATCGGTATTAAATACAAAATTTTTGGTAAAAAATTAAAAATTAAAAATCGAACTTTTTATTTTATTATTTTTGAAAAAGTTGAAGATAGCCATTTTATAGAGTTTACTCTTCTGAAAATTTTGACATGTTCCAACTTTATATTTTCATTATATTCGCGATTTTTAATAATTTTTTAAAGTTCAGAGAAAAATACCTTTAATTATGCATGAAGTTTTATATGCATATCATCGCATTCGCTAATTTATTATTATTACTATGGTTAAATGACTTAACACTTTTTTTCTCGGAACTTAAAAAATGATTAAAAATTACCAATTTTTTGAAAAAAAATGATACGTTAAAATGTTCAGAAGAATTATAAGCTTTATAAAATGACTTTCAAAAGATCTTAACATTTTTTAAAAATAATAAATAAAAAAATTCTTAAGAAAAAATAAAAAATAAATTGAAATATTTGTAGTTTTTATAACCGAGACTAGTGTACATATATATATAAAAAAAACGACCGAATTTGATTATTTTTATTATCTTCGGAGATATAACAATGTGTCTATTTTCGAGGGACACCCTGTATATATAGCCTCGCTCTAATAGTTTTCACTGCGTATCCACTTATTCTATAGATGAATATAATATTCCTTAATCCCTATTATATGTACGCCTACTCGGATGAATTATTCCGTTTTAACGTTCAACGTGCGTTACGACTTTAACGTTGTTTTTTTTCCGCTTCTTTTTTACATTATAAAATACCTTAAGACTATACGACCGCCGCCGCCGCCGCCGGATGTAGCTAATGAATATTCCGTATATTATTATTGTTTATTTTTTATCGACCTTAGCGATCAACAATTAAATATAAGTACGCGCTCGACCGCAAGAAATATACGTTATTCGGATTTTCCATGTATACTTAAAACTCATTGTATTTACTCGGTTTGTTTGTTTTTTTTTTTTTCTAATGACATAAACTGTTTTACAGACCGTAAAGACGAATAACAGTCTATGTACGTTTTGAAAACCGAACACATTAATAAGTGGTCTCGTTCCTAAGAATTTGTTTCATCTGTCTCGCGCGTAATATGTAGCAAACAAATGCATTCTGCATTTCTGGGATTTTGACTCCCCGGTCGAGTTAAGAGCAAAAAAGCACTGTTCATTATACATTTTATAAAAAGTAGAGTTATATTTCCTAAATAGATGCTATGAATGATTTTCATTTTTTATTTTATCAAGATATTATATAAACGTTTTTTAATTAAGTTTTAACCATTTAATAACTTGTTAAAAATACAAATATGAAAAAATAAATCTTAGAATCCACATAGCGAAAACTCTTCTTAAAAATGTATTGCGGGCTCTTTTGCGCTAAACTGCGCAACCGAAGAGTCACAATAACGGAAACGCGAAACACCTTTGTAGCTATATATAGTGAGATAGAAGGAGACAACTAATGTTAGTGAGGTGCCCTCACCCTTAAGAAGAAGTGATACCGGAATGTGCTGTCTCTGTCTTACACACGTAAGACTGTATCATACGACACAGTAAATTCGCGTACAGGCGTAAAGCAGGAACAACATTGTACCGCTATAATCATAATATCAGAGTGAATATTGACTTATTATAAAACTTAAAAGTAAAAACAGTATCTGTGCAACCAAGCCGAGTTTTTCGACATTTTAATTTTCAAGCGAAATATACTTGTATATACGTGAATTTATTATAATAATTTAAAAACGCTTAAATCTCGTTTTAAAACGTCGAAAAACATCTATATGGCTGCATGAATAATGTCCTTACCTTTGAGTTTGATAATAGATGATGAATTCGCTCTAATATTAAAATTAACAGCACAAACTTGCCTCTTTTGAACGCAAATTTGCTGGATGTACGTTTATAAGACGTAGACGAGCATCACGTTCTTTTTAAACAGTGAAATTATTTATAAATGGACGTACCGACCTTTACACAATAGTATATAATATTATTCTACACAATTTTTTTTTTTTAAAGTAGACTTTGAAAAAACCGTAAAACGAGTAAATAATTATTTATCTTAATTATAAAACATGATGAACAAATATGTGTGTGTATGATGTTAAATGTATATTATGCATAGAAAACGAAAAAGTTTCATATCAAGTTTTCTACATATTATAATATTATGCTTAAATGCAACGCGGTTAATATTATTCTTGAAAACAAAAACTATATAATTTTTCTAACTACGCAGAAATTGTACGTTTGAAAGTACCTATATGTTTATTGTACTCGGGCCGAATGTACGGAAAACCGAATCCCTTTCGACCGGAGTAATGGCGGAAAACCGGGAAATAGTAATAGGCGTGATGCGTGACGCGGCTTTTACCCACATTTTCGGGAGACGAAAAATGTTCGCAACGAAAATCGAATACTTCCCCCGCCCTCACTCACTTTTCGGACGAAAAAATTTTATTATTTTCGATAATAATATTATGCCCTGAATCCCAATAGTTTTATTATACCGACCGCGTGTGTTTATAACGTGTTGCGCAGGCGAGCGAAAAACGACAACAACTGTTGAAATGCGGGCGATGTTGCGTCGCGGCATAAATTTGACGGGACGACCGGGAAGAGTGAAAAAAATGCCGTCCTTACGCGCGCGACAATTTACGGGGGGGGGGGGGGGGGAGTGACAGGCGGGAGGGTCGAAAAAAATCGAACGCTATTAATAGCGCGGAAACCGCAAACGATTGGCCGCGTTCCCGGTGACTTCAGAGATCGGCGGTGGCAAGAGCTGTACAGTACGACGGCGGGCTCGGGGGTCCGTCCGTTGGCCCGTATTATTATTGCGCCTATATTATTATACCTACACGCTCGCACGGGGCCCGTTTCTTTTTATTATTATTTTTTTTTTTGCTACAATCGCCGACGCCGCCGCCGTCATTGTCCAAGGTTATGGTCGACGACGACGGCTGCGTCGTCCCATTGCATTTTTATCGTCACCGCGGCATAATGTAAAAATACGAGCGAATCGCGTTTCCGCGCAGTCGTTTTTTTTTTTATTATTATTATTATTAACCTACACGACGCACCGGAACACACACGGAGTACAGCAACATTGCAACGGTTGCATTTTATGGCGGTTCACCCACCTCCCTATATTATAATACGACCCGGAGCCGCGGATACATTGTTTACAACGCGAGACGATGCTCGCGCGTTTCGCAATTTATTTATAGATTGCGTGACATTAAGCCGTTGCGAAACGCCACCACCGCCGTATCGTCGTTCCGTGTGCCGATTTGTAAAAAAAAAACCTTTTTAGAGAGCGATCGCGTCGGGCGGACGGACGTCGCACATAACATGCACGTCACCCAGTGTAAACGATGTGGGGCGGGAAGGGGGGTCACGACGGACGGGGAGCCGGGGGAGGGCGGAGGGGGCGTCCGTGGTCTCTGGGCAAGGTCACGTGCACTTGACACTATATATTAGCGTAGTAGTTCAGAAATGTTGTTTTCCTCAACTTATAGTACATAATATATTATATTTATACGTACCTACTATTGTACAGGCACTATTATTTTTTCACATAAAACCCTCTCGACAATATTATAATAGTTAACGATTATTGTAAGAGAATATTATTGTTGTTTCGTAATGCGAACGTGTATCATCACGATTATACGCGTATTATAATGACGAATAAACCAGAATATTATAAAAATACGGGTACCTATTTTATAACAACCGGTCGTAAACTTTGGCCGTTCGTTCGCAGTTTATAATATAAAATATTATGTTGCAGTCAGTAATGCTAGAGGTTATCTGCAGAATTTTGTATGGTTTTTAATTTTTTTTTTTTTCTATTATTATTTCTCTCATTAACAACACGCATTAGTTTCGACGAGTAATTATACATTTTAAACAAAGTTTATACAACCTTTGTAATGCATATACTTACCGAATAGAAATAATATTAATAACGCACTACTTCGGTATTTTTATGAGAAAAATATTGCAAATTACTCGGTTAACGTTAAATAACACACCGTCGTAATTATCTAACACTGTATTATATAATATGTTTTAAAGTGATGCGTGAAACTTTATAGTACATTTTTACAGCCATAGCAAATATTTTCACAGACAACGGAGGAAAGGTGGGAAAGCACAACTCGTTTGTAAACTCACGGCATTAATAAACAATATTATAATAAGACTTGTTAATACCGATTACTTAATAATTATTTACTGTACCAACAACTGGTTCGTTTCACAACGAAAAAAGATAATAAATATATTACAACTTATTGACTTATATTTGATAATATTGCTGAATTAATCACAGTGAGGTAGGTATCTAGAATACGTTTTATGATTTACTGTATATGTTTATTGGAAATACATAATACGCTATTTCTATCACAGATAATTTAATAATCGAATATGTGCAATGCGAGACCAGTTTCCGCCAAAACGAACCTCTGCCTTTTCCACCAATACACGTTCCTATACATTCGGTATAGAAAAAGTGCAATCCTTTCGGTTATTTTGGTGGGAAACGGCGACAAGCCCACCTAGTCGTATTTCGTTATTAAATAAAAAATATCAACTATATTATTAACATCAGTGTTTTCTGAAACTCATTATCTTTAACGCGTTTAAAGATAATCGATAAAGTTTTGGGTTGGAACAAATAGTTAAAAAAAGAATTTCGTAAATTCGATTAATTATAGGTATTCGTAATTATAGTGGTTGAAACGGCAACAAAAGTTACGACGGTCGGTAAAGGGGTGGTTAAGGAGGTAATTTATCATATAGATGAAGGATTACAAATCCGTCCAGTATAGTTTTTGAGCGATACATGATGTGTATACACATACACAACTCGTTATAATTGTATTATATATATATATATATATATACATAGATTAAAAAAATCAATATACAATTTTGAAAGGACGCGTGTTGTATTACAATATCCGATGCGATACGAAAGTGCATCAGATTTTTGTGCATTTAGTCTTGTTTACGTGCGATATACCCAAGGCAAAGATAACAATATAATAGTAATTCGACCAGATAAAACCTTAGTGCACACCCTCTTGAAAATATTCAAGGCTATAATATAATTCAACTGAACAAAATCGCAGTATGCAATGATCGTTTTCAACGATATTATTATTATACCAACATTATTATTACTCGTATAGGTACGCAATTCAAAACGATAACAATAATAGTAATAATAATAATAATAATAATAATAGTAATAATAATAATAATAATAATAATAATAATGATAATAATAGTAATAACAATGTTGGCATTCTCTCGTCGTCCATCTGACTGTCTTGCCTCTTTTGCTGTTCTTCTCTCTTTCAGACATCTAATTTAATTTTTATCCATAACGAGAAATGACCGCAGTCGCTTCTCACGGATAGCGTACACACGACAACGAGACGACGTGTATAATAATATTGTACACGCGGTACCTTCTCCTCCTCATTTTTAACCCGATCCATTGCACCGATCCCCCCCTGGATGCACACTTGCCAATCGCATCGTGGTCGTGTGATCCTCTCTAGTAACCTTCAAACGGCTGCAGCAGTCAGTATAAAAGTATTAAACAACGACGACGACGACATCACATCGCGTATTCTATCGCGTACTCCCGCCACCGATGGCCTTGGCCAGTCGTTTTTATTATTATTATATATGTATTTTGTTTTTTATAACACCGTCCTTCAATGTATACATAGTTCCCCTCCACCCTATTATTCCTACTAAAAAAAAAATGTATACATATAGATACCACAGCAATAATAATAATTGTGAAATTAATTTACATACATCCTCTGATAAGCCCCATACACCCGCAATTCGACGTTAAGTACTTCTTTACCCACCAATGGCCGGGACTCATATGACCAGCGGAACACGCCTACCCGTTCGCTACTTGTTCTTCGGACAGTGTACACAATATTATATAGGTAATAATAATTTAATAGTACGTAGAGTTTTAACGTAAAAGTATATGATGTTATTAAATACATTATTCATACACGATAAAACAAAAAAAAATTGTATTTAATATTATCTCTATAGTGTTTTAAACGGTAATCAGATAATTATGGGTTTTTTTTGTCTTTAAGCTTTTCTACCAGACATTTTGGTCAAATCGAAAACTTTTAAGGTTCTTTGCTGTAGAATTTGTTTTTATCTTTAGTCAATGCATTGAGAAAGTAATTTTTTTATAGTACATAGTAATATTTTTTTTACAAAAGAAATACTGGTAATTTTTCGTATAACTTTTATTGATTTTAGGGTTACTTTGGAAACAAGGGAAAGATATGACGAATGCTCTGCTCGAAATCGTTTTTCGTTAGAAACAATTTATCGTGGCGATACAGATATAAATTAAATTACTTTATATATCCTCCCCTCAATCTTTCTCCATAAAATAGTGGCACACCTATCAGCAGCATATGCAACCCCTGTCATAGATTTAGCGTTGTAAAATACCCCATTTGTTAACGGTTATTGAAAAAAAAGTTTATTTTATCAGCGGAGTAGAATGAATTATTTTCGGTACCCCCCTCCGAGATATAAAAAAACCTGACTTTATTACAGGGGACTCTATAACTTATTAGCGCAAATATTGATTTTGACTAAAGGGGAAATACTGTAACAGTATTTATAGGTAAAATAAAAATGTCAAACGAACATCAAAAACAACTTATGTTTTACGGTAAACAGAAAAAAAAAAAATGTTTAGCCACTGTAGTGTATATAAGGAATAAGAAAACGGTTTTAAATATTATTTGTTTGAAAAAAAACCATATTTGGTAGGAGCTTAAATTCAAAAATATTTTTTCATACAAATTTCTAATAGATATTAATAATAATAATTTATAAAATAAATTTATGGGAACCATACTAAACTTTATTAAGATAAAACATATAAAATAGGTTAAATCACTGTGAATTCACAACCATTGTTTCACGACATTATCCTAAATTAAATCCAAAGCGGCACATTTAAACCCATTAATGAAAAAAGATGGCATTAGGCAATAAATAAATAAATAAATAGATAATACTAAGAATGGATGTACAACTTTTGTAGGTGATGGGAAGTTGGGAAAGAAAGATATATAAAATGATTGCTTCATATCTATAAGCAATGATAAACCATTGCTAACGAAAAACAACTTAATATATGTTTTGAAATTTTTTTTTTTTTTGGCGATTCTCATCAAAATTTGATCTTAAAACCATTATATATATTAAAAAAAAAAATGAACAGATTATACTCGACTTTTCATTTACCATTAAGTAAAACATATAACAGACTTCGTCTTAAATTTTTAGACATTTCTGTTTAGTCAATCAATTTTATCAACATAATACTTACTAAATAAAAACTAAAATCATTGTCAAGTGCCTATAAATAGCTCAACAATTGCCAGAATGTTTTCAGCAGTTTGCCACGTCTAGAAAAAACTAATATAGATTCTATGAAAATTGAAGGTCTCGACGATTATTTTTAACCGAATTACCGATATTATAATATTTTAAAAAAAATAACAGAAACTATTTAGAAACAAATCAAATAAGATTTAACATAAAACAGATAAATTATAGGTAGGTAAGTAACCGCTAGAATGACCGTGAATATTATAATGTTGGGTATTGTAATGATATTGAAAAATGTTTGATAATAGTAACAAGGTTGTGTGCTATACAACAACTCATTGATTTACATTTCCCATTTAATGGTCATTGTGAACACCAATGAATCTCTATATAACCAACAATGGGCTGTATAGTATATTATTATAAACTACACGAAAGAAAAATACGTTACCTATACGTATAAAACAGGTTTAAATGAAAAAAAAGAAAAATCATCACAAATATAATTTAAATAGCGCAGGCGGCAGTGATGATGGATATAGATTATTTCACACCATTCACGTTTGCATTAATTTATAAATAATTGGATAGGTAGGTAGGTGGGTAAGTGAAGGAAACTAGAAAAATCCAATCGCGCTTGAATTATGGGATACGTAACAATAAATATATTAAAAAATATTATATACCTAATACAGTTAAATTAAAACTAGAATTCAAAGAATCTCATCAAATCGACACTGCGTAATACAATTTTATAACAATATTTCTGATAAAAGCCAATTCGTTCTACGGGTGTGTTGATCGAAAAGCCCAGTTCCGATTTCCGGGCCAATGACCGGAACTGCAACTCGATTAGATTACGAGCCATTTCATTATTGGCCTTTTGTGTACACTCAGTATATTTCTATTGTGTCCATTATATACTTATATATGATCAAAATATACTTTGAAAAAATATATTATAAAATAAGTCAAACGTCATAATATTAATTTTCGAATAGCTTTGTTCGTTTTTATACTTTTTATACGCCGGACAAAGGGTTTAAAATTATATTTTTTTTTAACATTACAAGTGCAAAAAAGAAAAATACAAAGTAATTACATTTTTCCAATTATAAAATTCAGAGAACTATATTTTTATAACAATTTGTTTAAATAATATACCTAGCAGACATGGAAATAGAAAAATACAATTCGTTATGTATATTATAAATTATTATTACTATATAGTTATGTACAATTATTGAATGGGGCATAAAATCATTTTTTTAATAAAAACTAAAGCTAATATAATTTAAATGAAGTGAGGAAAAGTGTATTATATTATTTGCTAAATGTGTTTGTTAGTAGAATATTCACAGAAAATAGGGACCATTATATGCAACCTACTGATGTCCGTTAGTGAATTCATTATAGACATATTATAATTACATTTATTTGCGATACACGCAATACACTTTGAACGGACCAATTTGGGCCAAATAAGCTCTAACACGGGAATTAGTGTTATTCTATTCAAGTAATACAAGTTTTGGGTTGAATTGCAAAATTAATTTCATTTTATTCAATTTTTTCAACTACAAACATCCCTGCAAAATGAAGTCGGGTAGGGATGAAATGTTATGAATACATATTGTTGGTATCAAAGATGTACTTTTTGGGGTTTTAACTATAAACCCCGATCTCAACTGCGTTTTATGATAAGATTTCACCATTTTTTTTTTTTTTTTTAAGTATTTTAGTTGTATCATATTAGTATTGTATTATCAGAGTATTAAGTTATATGTATTGTTTAACAAAAGGAAATTCTGTGGAAAATTCCGACACCAATGCTGCTCACGGGTTTATTTTATTGCGATTTTTAGAATTCTCAATATACTCAGTTTCATACAGTATATGTCAAATCGAAAATATTTAATACAATAATTTAACTATGTTTTGCAATTTTAAAAAATCAAACAATTGCTTGAAAAACTGCTCTGAAAATATAATATGTAAAAGTATAGAACTGCTTTTAAATTTGCTTTTGAATGAAAATTAATTTTTGGGCGCATTGGAAAACTAACCAACGAATACCTATTTATTACTACAATATAATCTTTCATTAAATATACTAATAAACGATAAACATTGTTAAATTTACTGGGATTTATGACAAAAACTATGCAAATTGATGATATTATGACATGAGAAGTTTCAGAAAATTGTGCAAGTTTGTTAATTATGAAATACTTTATATACGACTTTTAAAATGGAAGTTACGAATAATATAATATAATATTATTATACGGTGGCGTGTAAAAGTTGTATATTGGAAAATTACCGTGGTGATGGAATCAGTGACCTAAATATTATCTAAATACACCAACAATATATGATATAGCTGTTACAAAATTTACTTTTCATTAAACAAATTCAATAACAATGCAAATATATATATATATATATAAAAGATAATGTCAAATACGGTATAGGTATACGAAAAAAAAAATTAATGGATTTCTCGTAACATTGTATATTGCACATACAATATAGTATCCAGTAGATAATATGCAAAAAAATAAAAGGTTAATTTGAAAAATATTTAAGAATGGCACGATTAACTTTTTTTTTTAATATATACTTAAAATAAGACGCATTGAGATGGTAATAATACAGTACCGCGTATAACAAACAGGATTGCCAACATCGTGCTTTTTTTTTTTTACTGCCTTTATCATAATAATATTATTGGCTTGAAACAAAATTTAAATTTTTTAACACACGTTATTATTTGCAACGAAATATTTTCAACGCTTATTAAATATGTTTACCGCCGGACGCGTTCAGTGCGAAATATTGTTCAGCGAGTCGGCTTCGAAATAATGGATCGGACCAAATTCGCAGTGATCGCGATGAAAGAAAAAAATGCGATTTTGTGTTTATGATATTTCCTATGTTGAAATAAAACGATAACACGTCGTTCACAAAAAACCGTTACAATAACAATCGAAAGCGCTGCTGATAAAAATACAACGAAACGGTCGCGTTTAAAACAAACAAATTCCAACTCCGTCCAATTGAAAACACTGTCGTTTAAGAGTTGGGACAATATTGGACGCTAACTATTTTACCCTTGTTTATGATATAGCAACCACGATAACGCATGGTGGGCGCTGGGTATTAACGTTCGAAAACGGCCGCAGTACATCATTATAATAGACGTTATAGGCCGTTATTATTCTAGAATATATTATAACGGATATTTTATTTTGCTGAAAACGTACTATACTATAACACTATATAATATATAATAATATACAACGCGTTTCGGCTGCGAGCCCGGTATAATACGAGCAATAATAATAGTATAATATTAAATCACGCGCGGCGTACTGCAGTCCCCCTGCAGCAACCGACACGGCCGCCGCCGCTGTTCTTTCCCACCTTAAATGGAGACGCATCTGCGGTAAAAATATTCTCATCATCAGCTGTTTCCGCGGGGCAGCGAAGGGTCGTGCGCGTATATTTTCCATGCGTCGCGTTCGCGCGAAGGTCCGTCCGCCACCCTACTGCGTCGAACCGTTACACGCCCCAGAGCCCGGCAACAAAACGCGCGCGACACGCACGTGGGGAATTCACCCATTTCTCGCCGCGTGTACTCGTATAATATAATATATTATACAATATTAGTATTATTATTATTATTTACGGGCTCTTTTATGAAATACGGGATTTTCGTTTCGTGATGCCGACGTGCGCGCGGTCGGCACAGAACGATGACAACGCGTCGATTCGATTGCGATTTTTGATTTTGTTTGTAACGTTACAATAACAAAATAATAATATGACGTTATCGCTCGGCGAAATAGAATGTTCTGCAGCTATATAATAACAATAATAATAATAATGGTTTGCGAACGTTTAGAAAAAAAATATATAAAAAAAAATTAGGTTTTACGCGCCGATGTCAATATATTACGCGGTCACGGTGTACCATCGTCCTTCGTCGAGGACGTGTCGGCCGTCGGTATAATATTGAACGTACTATAGTTACTCGGAATGAGAATAGTGGAAAAAAAATTTAAAAAAAAAAAACCGCGAAAGCGAAAGAAACGTCCCGTGAAAGCGAAAACGGTTGAGTTGGTTCGTCAATAAATTTCACAACGGCGACGACGACGACGATGACAACGATGATATTGTGTAATGGAATTGTATTATGTATATAGGTACTGCAGCAAAACTATACAGTCACTACTCGTGAGCAAATGACAAAAAATTAATTTTAATTTTAATACTAGCGAGATTAACAATAATGAAACAAAAAATTGTCCAAGCTATTATTTTCTATCTTATAAAAAAACCCCGGATCAATCTAGTCTGCGATTTGTGACGTTTTATCTCTTCTACTTGGTACGTAAAATTGTGGTGTTTAAACACATATAATAAAGCTTTAATAGGAGAATATTTTCGAAAGCTGTAGGAAGTTTTTTTCTAAACACATTTTCGTCACACAAATCTAAACGTCATAATTTATGTTTTAAGTAACTCAATCTGCCTATGTCGTGCGGTAGTAAGACTGAGACAATACACGCCGGTATGACATCCTCTTAACCAACAACAAATCGCAGACGTACCCCACGTAATTATAATTAATTCGTTGGTGTAATTACGACTGCAACGCGACTTTGTGCCAAAATGCACTCAATTTCGTAGATATCGGAAATGCACATCGAGAGTGTGTCTCGGTCGTTGCAGTGAACTTGAATCGGACAAGTGCTATTGACGTATACGTAAAATAAATTATTGTCAGTCGGGATGATTTTTAATAATTTATAATTATAAATATGATTTATATTTCGGTCTGTCTATAAGTCGGTGGGCCTTTTTTTTACGCACCTATAATAATGCACATGTTTTAATGTTAACGATACGAAAATATTAAAGTTTACTTAAAACGTTTGGTTTCATTAAAATTCGCGCGTAAAAACGTTTGCGACATTTGGATTTGGCACTAGCCGTTTTAACCCGTCGTGTATGTCGGGCACACTACTGTTGTGTATTTTTCGATGACACGACTTCAATAAAACCAAATTATTGTTTACATATTTTACAGAACTATCACGTGTCGTTTTACCGTTTGAAAACTATTTTTACCCCCTACCACGCGTATTACTATACAGTCATTGACCTCAATAATAATTTTTCGATTTGAGTATGTATATAATATGTAATAAATCGATACACAGGCCGCGGAAATGACCGACGACGAGTTAGACGCGAAGGGCAAATTCGATAAGTTTAACGGTGTACTCTGCGAAATAGCGGCGAAGGTTGCTGATGACCTAGTTTTAGGAACTGCGGCAGACCGCGCGATGGTCCCCGAGAATCAAAAGAGTAATACCCAGACAATAATAAATACGACTGCGTCAGAAATTACGGTTTCGAATTACAGAAGTGTATCATAGAATATTCGCAGGGATAAATATTGTTAATATATATAGGATTAAAATATACAGACATATTTCGTGAAAAGAGCCGATACTGGTTTGCGGGCGTGCCGCTGTTGTCTTGATGCGAAGTTGAGTGGGTATAAGATAGTACACAGTATAAAGTTATTTTATTCATATCCGTATGCAGCAATGACCGATCGTTGATGTCGAAAAACGATTCCGAGCGTAATTCGTTTAAATGCGTTTTGAAATGCGGTGATTTTTACGGTTTCCACTAAAATCTGAACTTTAAAAGATTATAAAAAAAAAAAAAACCGACTACATTACGTTAAGCTTATTTTTCTGCCATAAAGGACTTGTAACGAATTTCGTGTAAAATTGTCGAGCATTTTTATTCGGCCTAAACGATTTCATCCCTATAAAACCAAATAAAAACTAAAGACTCGAGAATTTAAAATTCCTATAAATAGAATAAAAATCGCCAAAATGTTTTAACCAAGCCTTACCACGTCTAGAAAGAGCTAATGCAAATATTCCGTGAAAATGTCAGGAATTTTTAACTAAATTTTTCATAAGAATTATAAATGATAGAAACCGTTATTTCGTAAATATTGTTAAGAAAATTACCAACAAATGTCCTTCCTAATGTACAGACTTGACAAAAAGTGGCTTTCGGAAAAGATACTAAACTTGAAAATCGGAAAATAATGTTCGGTAGAAAAGCCGTGTGCATACAGAAAAATGAAAACGCATGGCATATTAAAACCAACACAATACATTTCTCGTTGCGCCCGGATTTTAAAAAGTAATTTTTTACGTGATTTTTTTTTTTTCAAAATGTTTCAACTAAAATCTAATATTATATATTTAACGACAGCAAAATATAAACATATTCTCTACAAACACACATGTCTTAAAAATGCGTCCTGTTTATTCGTATACGAACATTACACACGGCCATATGGCTCCCATGACAAGGGGTTCACTGTACCTTAGGGTAAAATATTGTATGTGATCGGGTCGGACCCATTCCGAAGACGCGTCTAACAACACTCGCGTATAATATTTTTATCCCTATATGAATTTGTACAATGTAGAATATGCATTTTTAATGTTTTTTTTTTCATCTTCATTCCTATATACTAATTTACCACATAATGTATACGATTTAAAAAAGGTACCTTTTCTGTATGCCGAGTAGGTGGTAAACTATACATCATTATAATAATGGGATATGGTTGCAGAAATTATATTATTTTTTCGAATATTTCCACTCTTGGATATTATTAAAAAACAGATATGTATTTATTTGCCCGTATAATAATGATCCGTTTAAAGATGCTGTACAAACACGGTATATTATTATAATCCGTTGGGAATTTATAAAATATCAGGATTAGATTTAAACGAGATTTAGCTTAAAATATTATATTACACTGTGCACGTGTCACTATATCACTGTATTAATGTGATGGTGGTTTTACAGTATAAACGCAATGCATTCTCCCACCGTGTAGCATTTAGTAAAAAAAACCAGCATACCTACAATGATTTCAAACGTTGTATTTTACAAGAATACTTAGCTTTCCAGAAATAAACTATGCTTAATCGAATATTCAAAAACGACAGCATATATATTTTAGATTTTGAGCGTAGCGAGGAATGTATTAGTTTTACTATGCTGTTTACTTTTTTTTTTGTTTGTGTACAACTTTTCTACCAGAAATAAATCTTGCTTCAATCAAAAAATTGACAAAGAGAGGTATTTTCGATTTGGGGTTTTTGTTATAATTCGATTGAAAATAACCTTAGAGACGTGACATTTTTACAGAATACTTATTTTAGACTTTTTTAATTGTGGTAAAATTTTTAACATATTCTGGAGATTTGTTAGTTATTTTTAAGCATTTGACGTTTTCAAGTATTTTTAGTTTTTAAACTATTCAAATCGTTTCGATGGAACAAAACTGTTTGAAAAGTGTACACAAGGTCCACGATATAAATTAGTAGCAAATTAAAAATCGAGCGATATGTAGTCGGTTTTTTATACAATTGTTTTAAAATCAAATTTAAATCGTAAAAATTAAGGCATCAAAACTTAAATAACCAAATTCCGCTCAAAGTCCTATTTCGATTTAGCGTTGCGTACAGATATGTATAAACCAAACAACTTTATGTATCCAATACCTTCCCAAATTCTTACTCCCAATAGTGGCACACACATAAGCAATATTTATTTATTTATTTTTTTTTTTTATGATACATATTATATCTAATATATAGATATAATTTCAAGTAGTATTATACTATATACTACATATAGTAGCCGGTATTTTGTTTATGATTTGGCTACTTTCAAAATGACAACGTTACATTTTAGTGTTACGTAATCTACATAGGTATAATACATATTATTATGAATGCACAATCGAAAAACCATTTGAGCAATAAACATAATATATTAGGAAAAAAAAAATAGTAATAATTTTAATATGGTTGCTGTCTCCATACAAGTGTTTGGCGTTTACACGAGAATACAAAAGTCGAAAAATACACTTTACGAAACGTTAAAAAAAAAAATCAGCAAGACAAGTAGTTTTTTATTTCGTGGAAAATAAAACATAATAATAATTATTGTATACATTTGAGTTACTCTGTTCAAACTATAAACAGCTATAATACGTGAACTTTTATCGCTGACTAAAAACGTATATTATCTGTACTATATAATAGTCTGTTTTTTTTTCCAAATATTTAAAACGAAAATTTAAAATCAAACGGTTTTTAAGTATGAATATTTCGTTTTAAAATACAGTATAATTTGTTTCGTTTTATACAAGGACCAACTGCAGCAGTTACGGTTGTCAACCTATTCAAACATGCTCGATTGGTGTCAAGGTACAGACAGCGCAACACGCGCTTGTGTAAAAGTTAAAAAAAAACTTAGTAAAGGAGGCGGAGGAATAAACACAAAAGGTAATATTGTCATTACGGTGTACGTATATACTGGAAAGTTATTTTATCACGTGTTTACTAATTGTGATTATTGTTACAATTTTGAATGTGAAAATATTTTAGAGTAAGACAAAAATATAATCGACTTTAAGACTCTTCTTCGGATTTTGTTATACTTTACGATACGGACTATACGGATACTTAATATTTTTTTATAAGTTTAACACGCCTAAAATCAGCGATAATATATATTATTTTAATGTCATGCAATTCTTTGAACTGAAATTAAAATATAGAATAGGTATCATAATATGTGGTTATATAGTAATACAATGATAATGAAAAAATATATTTATGAATATGAGAACTATTATAACAATATATTATACATCATTCCAATTAGTTTTAACGGTCTTTAATTATATAAAATATATACGTTCGAAATTAAACTTTTGATGTCAAGGTCTGAAAAAACGACAACTCGAATAGGTTCTTCCTTGATTAATGCAGTATAATTGAAGTATAAATATAAGTGATGGTTAAATTAATAATTCTGTATCGAATGCAGCACGGTATGTATTATCAATGTTAAATATGATTTTAATAAATAAAATACTAAAATACTTTTTGTTTCAATAGTTGGTATATTACGTTTGATTTTACCATCAAAATTACTTACGAGTAACAAAACCGTAGGTAGATATACCGGATTTGGTTTGATAACCAAACGACGGCCTAATTTTGCCGCTAGCTTTATTACAAAATGCACAGTAATACATATTTTATAATAATAAATTCAAACGAATATTGAAAAAAATTATATATTTTATCTAAAGGCTAAAATACCACCGAACTTTCGAATAAATAAGTAATTTTAAATCGTAGAGAATAAAAAAAAAAAACTCAATCAATATTATTATTCTCTGTTAATATTAAGTAAATAGTTTATAAAAATATATGTTCCTTGCGGTAACGGTGAGATAGGCCTTTAACTCGTGTTTAATTAAAAAATGTATTCATAAGTTATTGATATTTTATTAAGTATTAAAAAAGTAATAATAAAAAATTCGTGAACACATTTAAAAGAATAACGTCATTGTCTCTATTAAAAAATGAAATATGTCACGTTAATCGGTACGAAACTTGATATTTTCCCGGGATTGAAATTAAATTTTCAAAAATCGTCCATAGAATGTTCATCACAATAATAATCAACAAGAGCAGACGGTTTAATTGGACGAATTATATACAATTTGTAAGTAATAAAAAGAAAAGAATACTATTTTTATTTTTGTGATAAACGATTAACATTTCCGAAACACGATTGTTAATTAATATTATTATGTAACCAACATGATAAACTTAAATATATAATTATACTATTCAAAAGAACTACTAATATCAGCGGTATGAAATAAATTGAGGTATGGCAAAATAAAGTACTTATATGGGTATCCAAAGTGGTTTTACGAAAGCTTAAAATCTGATATAAAAAAAAAAAAAAAAAAAAGGAAAATATTTATAACATCCCTCCTAATAGCAGTGTAAATACTGAAAGGAATTGCATTACAGGATGATGAAAGGAGGGAGCGTTTACGTGGGTGTTGCCTTGACTACTCCTCACCAATATACAGAGAGCTTTATAGTGATTTTTGTCCAAAGACGTGCTTATTTTCGTGCGAATAAAGTAAGTGTACATACTAGTTTTAAAACAATTATAGTATGCGGATATAGTAATGGTTTTTATTTCCAATATAGATTATATACACTATTATTATTATTTTTATTGTCAATGGCTGTAAAATATGACAAAAACTCAAAACCTAGGATATCACATTATTGATTAAAATATAGAACTCAACTATCATTTGTACTTATTCGTGAATTTGAACAATAAACTCCACCCCCGAGTAAAGACGAACGCAAGGACTCTATTTTAGTTAACACCTAGGGAATACGTTTTTGAAATTGTAAAATATATTATTATCATTAAAACTTGTGGAGTATTAGTTACATATTTACAAAAATATAGTTTCAATACATAATTTGGTGCCACTCACCGGAAATATTGTGATTCTGCCTGTATTTATGACGCTGCGCCCACGGCCAATATAGACCGATATTCCACATATATGCGTTTAAAAAAGGTAGGAAAAATCGTAAAAAAAAAAAAACCACTTCACATCGTTTTGAATCCGATTACGTACGTACAATTAAACACATATTATTTATAATACGTGTGTTACACCGTGTCAAATATTTTTTTTTTTATCGATAAAACCGTTAGAATAACCGCAACGAACACGAAAAATCAAAAAAAAAAAAAAATCTAGGTATATATTATTATATTATTATTAGTGTTTCACGAAATTTTTAACGATAATATTATATTATATTATTGGAGGTGTGTCATAATAACATAATATAGTAATTACGTATATATTAATTATTTAGCATCATCTAATATAAAATAATATTATCTAAGTGTATTTTTTTTTGTTTCAAGATATATTGTTATAGTAAAAATTAGGAGCTTTTGTTATCATAACGATACATAACATTAAACATTATCGATATATTATCATATTAACGTTGATACCGAGAGAAAAATAGAATATGGAAAGAGAGATGGAGAGAGAAAGGAGTGAGAGTGATAGAGAGTGGAAAATGTGAATGAACGCGTTTAGTAAACACTGGGACAGCCTACAAATACTGCGAAGTAACGACTGTAGACGGGGCGCCGACTTCTCCCTCGTGAGCGCACATACGCACAGGAACACGTCACAGTGGACCGAGGTTTTTTCTCCGCTACAGTGTTGCCGTGTCAAACGTGTACACGGTTATTATGTGGCAACATCGCACCAGAACTAATTGACTCTCACGTTTTTCTCCTCTCTCTCACTCATTCACTCGCTCTCTCTCACGCTAGCTCTCTCCCCCTCACTCGTTTACTCTCTCACAAGACTTCACATGGCCCTAAAGAAATGTATAATATTATCTTTTGTTTAGTCACCGCGGTGTATATTATGTTATTATTATATGGTGCAAGAGAAAAGGAGAGATGGTTATGGTGGGAGATAGGAACAGAGGGAGAGAGAGGGAGAGAAACAGCCATATAACCATTATAGAATTTAGGGCTTTTGTATTAGTATAATATAGAATGGGTCTCTACAGCGCTGCAGAAATATTATTTTATACATCCATATATAGCATTGAAATATTTGAATACAATATTCTGTATACAAAATATATATATATTCAATATACAAAACTATAACTATACGACAAACATATTATAAGCACCGAGCCATCTGATTATACAATAAGTATTGTAAGTAAAATTGAAAAATTGACGTGAGCTCGATTGACATAAGTCCGCGTGTAAAATTCAAGTGTTTGGTAACAATACATAAGTATTAGATACATTTTAGGGCTTGGATTTTGGACTTTTTGGTTTTTAATATGAGGTACGTAGGTTATTTTTTTATATTGTTCGAATTGTATAAATATTAAAATATATAATATATCATTATACTATAATACAGTGTACAGAATATTATTAGACATTTTATCGAGTTTATCAAACTCAATAAAAAAAAAAAAAAAAATACTAGTGTTAATTCGTAGAAATTAATTAAATATTCTTCTTTGTACAAGTAATATTTAAATTTATTTATTGTTAAAAATATTATTTCAATTTTTTAAAAAAACCTTATAGTAACGACGTATATGAATATAGTCTTCCCGATTCTAAAATTAAAAAATATTTTTAAAACAATTTCAGTTAGAAAAATAATAAATATAATTGAATGTTACACTAAAACCGAAGCAATTAATATAACCTAAAAATATTGTGCGTGTAGACGATTTCGATAAAAGTAATATTAAAGTTGAAATTATTCTATGTATCATTATTAAAAATTATAATTAATACATATTTGAACCATTTAGAAATACTATTTTACGAATTAAGTCTCTCGTATTATGTTATCCTTTTATGAATTGATAGAAACATTTTACTGTACATAAAGTATTATACGTCATATTATAACACCATATAAAACAAGTACAAGTTAATAAAATATAAAAAGTAATTATAATTTGTATTAAAACCGGGTACACTCGGAGTTATGAACTGGGATAAAATACTACTTGTTCTGTGCATGTCTTACGATTTGACTTGGACAAACGATGGTTTGGCCTTCCAGTTCACACGAAACGATAGTAATAGACGCTATTGGTCACCTTGTTACTTGTGGTGTACCTTGTTTATGGGTGTTTCTATAGCGGTAGCGGCTAAATCGGAAAATTCAAGTTATAAAGTCGTTGAAGTTCATTGAAATTTCAAACAGAAGATAGTTAGTACTTTGGTGGGGTGAAAAATCCGATGATCGTGGGCGATTTCTGAAGATTAAAGGGATTTTTGTACTTCATATTCGATTTTTTTTCTTTGCAAGAAACGAGATTTGAATTTGCAACCTTCCATGTTGTTCAGATGTTTGATCAAACTTTGGCACTAAATATTAAACTCTGTCTCCGGGAACAGATTTTTTTTTTGAACTCAATCTAACTTTTCAATGGCTTCTTTTATGTAATATGAAAGTGGAGCACAACAACCCTGAAGCCGTCTAGCTTTGTTTTTGACAAATTGGCCCGACGTGACATTTTAGTAATTGTTAAAGTTACACCAAAGTCTTTTTAACTAGCCGAATTTCTTTTTATAGGGTTCGAAAATAATCGAAATCAAACATAATCAAACCTTAATGCGGTAAACTTTCCTGTTTTCCCCAATCATTCAAAAAAAAAATCATAGAATTCAAACTAGATAAAATTGTCTTACAGGAAATATGCTGCTTTTAAAATTAGGTACAAGATTTTTCGTAGAAAATAAAAATCGAACCGATTTAAAATAATGAAACCGATTATACGCCGTAAATATTTGTCCGCTTTTTCTTACGTTTTTTTCCCAGTTTTCTCAATTATTATTATTAAAATCGATTAGAAAATCAAAAAAACTATATTTTAGACGCACTAACTAGATTTAAAATACAATAAAAAAAGTCTTTTATCGTATTTTTATTGAAGTAAAATTTCTGGTAGAAAAGTTTAAACAGGCACAAAATATGGAAAATTAAAAAAAAAAAAACCACATCATAATAATACAAAATAAATAGATCCTTCTATTCTCTCAGAACCTATAATGCGTTATGCTATTTATATAAAAATATCAAAAAATTATCAAACCGACTCTAATCTGCATTGTACTTACATTTTGTAAAAATAAAAATACGTTATATCTCACAACCTCGAAACTATATAACTAATAATACATATTGTAGATACCTACCTAGTTAATTTTTGTTTTTATCACACAATATGTCACATAATATAATTTCACATAAGATAATTTCAAATTGAAATAGGTACGACTTTTAAATTAAGAGGTATGAGTTTTTTCGACATTGCAACACGTACCTACATCATTCAATATTTTTTTAAACCAATAGAAATCGTATTGTCCGACATTATTCAAATATTCTACATAGATATTATCCGACGACAATTACTAATACAGCTGTGACCTCTATTAAAAATCGACTAAAACAATATATTATATAATATAATATATTATGTAGTTTAAAATCCGATATCAGATCACTTTTTTTTTCCATGACAACCTCATAAAAAAAACACAAGAAACAATGTATTTTATCTTAAACTTCGGTGAATGATAATAATATTATAATATATATTTATTCATCAAATATTAAAATAATTTATGCGAATTGGAAACGAACGTGAGTTTTGTATCATAATATGCATTACACCGATTTAAACAACAAAACCAAGGAACGAAATTATTTAAATTAGATAAATTCTTAGTCCCTATACCCTTTTTTTTTAGAATTATATTATACATGAGTATTGAGTATAGGTAGGTGTATTCGATTATGTCGAGCTACGTAGTATATGTATATTTAGTTGATATACCTATACTTTTCATCTCTGTCAGAATAAATTTGTCCCCGAATAAAATATACAAGTATTAAATACGATTATATTATACATAGGTACAGGGTACGCTTTGTATTTTTTGTTCGCAGAAAAACATGATTTTATTATAATAAACCCGAACGTGATATTTTAAGTATTTATATACTATTGTAAAAGTGTAGGTATTATTATCTGAAGCTTAATTTTAAACAAATATAATAATATATCAACTTTTAATTTTAATTCTGTACATGATATATTTTTAAACGTCATCAATTTTAAGAGGATTAAGTACCATCGAAATGTATTAATTTCTATACATTATATTATAATTGTAAAATATTTAACATTTAAATTAAGTAATCACTAATCTGTTTGTGTTGTAATTATTTTATTATAAACTTTGTATAAACTAAAAAAATGAATTAACAAATAATAGTATACGTATAATAATAATAATAATTAAAATGTATAATTTTGTCTCTACAGGTACATTTTTTTGTCTAACTCAAATCGATTTAAAGTAATTATACAAGCAGATTTTTTTTTCTTCATAATCCACTAAAGACAATGGGGTCATTTTTTTAAGTATGCACCTACATACCTATGTAGTAAAAATATGAATTGCAAAAAGATCAAAAACCTGTTTTAAAATATATTTACGCATTTATCGATTAGACTATATTATTATGTTGTTGATCGCTTAAATTTGAGTTAGCTTAAATAAAACGTAAAATATCTCAAGGTTGTTTTTTTTTTTTTTTGTTATTCGATTCAAAATAACGTAATTTTGACAGAAAAATAAATTGTAGTTTATACAGAGTGAATCGATTTAAAATATTTGTATTCTGTTATTTTCGGTACGAAATTATTATTAATTGATTTAGGTAAAAACATACACGGCTGTGAGTTTTATTACAGTTAAATTCGTTTATTTACAGTATTTATTCGAATGTCACATTATCGAATTTACTAAATGTCTTCACAAAGTAAAAATACTAATTAGACGGTTGTCCATAGCACTTATATTACTGCAGATATCGAACAATACATTTTTTAATAATTATATTATCTTAGACTGGCTATAGTGCTTATACGTGCACATTTTATGCAGATGAAATATCTACCAAATAAGTACTTAATTATCCTAATAAGATCCTATAAAACTCTAGTGGTAAAATTCAGTAGTTTATTGTATAGCCAAATCGATGGAGTTGACTGTGCCACAAGGTCGATACGGTGTAGGTATAATATTATGTTTTATTGGCAAACATGCACAACTTGCTGCAGCAGCCTGCAGGCGAGATAGAAACGCGACGGACAAAGATGGCACAAATGTCCTTGACATTCCTCTAAATATACACACACAATATAATATAATATTATTTTAAAGAAACCGAACCCATCGTAATTTGTCCCGTGTAATAATCACCATGATACTATGTTAAACTAAATCAATCGATACAACACGCGAAAAAACTTATCGTACATACAATTTCCTTATATGAGATTTCAATTTTTATATCCCAAATACATTATTTTGCGTCGGTAAAAAAAAATTTTCTTTCAGAAATCTTGCTCCAACCAAAAACATTAAAAGAACTTTTTGTACCATTTTTTATCTAGTTAATGCATTGCGTAGGTCATTTTTTTTTCTTATAAAATGGAAAAACTGACAATTTGTCGTATAATTTGTGTTGATTTCTGGATTACCTTGGTAAAAATGGAAAAATACGACTAATAATCCTCTGCTCTGAATCATTTTTCATTAGAAATGAATTGTCAGTTAAAAATTTAATTACTCTATACATAATCCCTTTCCACTTCCTCCTAAAACAGTAGCACACCCATCAGCAGTATCAACCCAGTAGTTTTTTTTTTTGAAGCATATCACATTATTCTATAACCGTGACACGATAAATTATCATTAATAATTTTAATAATATGGTTTACCGTCTGCGGCGTGGTACAGTAAAATGCGTTTTCCAGGAAAACACAATATTTTTTAATATTTTAAAGCTTTCTAATTATTTATGAAATCTAAAAATAAGCATTATATGCCTTCGTGATAATGAACTTATTACACGATAGTAGGTGTACCAATATGTTATTACATGATGATAAAAATAGTATGCCGGTAGTTAAAACTAAAAAAAAAAAATTCGACTGGCCAGTACGATAGTGCAATGTAATGCATAATACCGGTTAGGTTAAACATACTAGTAGCTAACGAATATACACGGTGTTATTAACAAAATTCAAAAATAACACGTTGTATATGAGAGCTAAAAGTATATTATAATTTTTTATTATTTACGTCCCGTCCCCAGTTAAAGTGATTCTAATGGCTTGTGGATTAGAACGACATAAAATTAGAATATAATATTATATTTATAGATATGTACCACCAAGAAGATAACATTTTAAATGTACACATTATTAAAGGTTTTCGCCTGTTCCGTGATTGTGCCGCACTATTTTAAATACCCACGAATTATTATCGACATTATAATGCATCACCTATTAAAATATTATGACTGTTCTAAAATCGAACAGGCCGAAATTGAAACGCGTACCAATGTTATAACAATAATACATAATATATCACCAAACGTGATGCTAAAGGATATTATTATATAGGTTATAGCCGATAACGACGTAATCAATAATTGATATGTCGGCCGTACGAGAGGATGAATTTTACAAAATGTGCCGGATAAAGTCGATAGAATTGACCTACTGACCCGGCAACAGGTTTGTGTGAATACGTTTTTAGACGCATTTGATTTTAACACGGCAAAAAGAAACTTTATAAATTAGAATTGTATAGTGGATACAATCGAAAACCCGAAAATCATGCTACCATATAGGCGGGACGTTTCGGATGTACACGTTTTAGATACGGTGACTTTGAAACGTACGATTTAAATATTATTGTGTGTTCACACCCCACACGATTTTATCTGCGTGTAGTAGCATAACTAAAACGGACTGGGACCGGCGATGCGTGCGACCAGTGACTAATACAAGTGGAACTTTGTGTGAAAATTTAGTTTTATGGATCGTATTGTTATAAATATTATATTAAATTAAAGGTCTTTCAGCATCCGCGAACCTATATTTATTAAGTAGATATAACAACCTTTTTTTTTTTTAATAAACCTCATTTTTTAAAAGATATATTATATAAGCAGTTTCCGAAACGAATGAGAAAACTAGTAAATGTGTACTCGGTGGGGTGTCTGGACCGGAGACTAGAACCGAACTAAACCGAAAAAAAAACCTGTTCTGGAACCCAAAAACCATTAAGTCGAACCGGCACCGAATTTAAATCGGCGATTCACGATTCCGCATATACCTTTTCACAACACGATTCCGCACAAAACTTATTTGTTTTGAACCAATTGTATTTTAAAATTATTATTTTGGTTTTAACCAAATTCTAGCTTATCTATAGTACAGATTATAGTCTACATTCTACAATTTATATTTTTTTATCGGGACTCATCAGTTACCTTTGTGATTTACTCTTTATAAAGTTTGTTCCATGCGAATTTATAAATTAAAAAATTCGAATTATTGTGTCAGAGAAAAATAAGGAATTAGCTGTTGTTAATGGTTATAAACATAGATTTGTCAATGTTCGTAAATGCGATCAACTTTTAAAGTGGTGCTGCTCTTCTGACAACAATTGTACTGCGTTTATTTTTTGAAATTCAGAAAAAAAAATATTTTAGGACTCAATAGGTGTTCATAATCATCTGGCTGATACTCCTAACAAAATAGAAAAACAAGTACTCGGAAAAAATTGTAGGAGACGAGAAGAGTAACAAGTTTCTAGTAAACCTATCAAAATTATTCGGACAGAGTTACTCCAAACTCCAGAATCATCGGTAATAAGATACCATGACATTAAATCAGTAAGAAAAGCAATGTATGATCAACGAAGAAAACTTCCTGTACTCCCAACATAGTTAAAATTTTTTTATTTATTTATATTATTATGTATATTTTTTTATCATAAACGTCACAAACATTTTTATGCAGAAACGTGTTACATTACAGACAGATAAAAAAAATCGTTTGCATTATGAAAATGTGCGGAATTGGGTAAGTAAAAAGGTATATTGTACGGAATTGTGTCACTCAAAACGAAATAGCGTGATTATTATGAGACCAGGTATTTATCGTTAAAAAATAAGGGTTTCGGTTATTCGAACATATTTAAATGGGTTTATTTCGTTGTATATATATTATTATTTATATATTTTTTAAATAATGTGTTTAATATATCAAATCTTGTCTATATTTTTATAAAATTAATTTAATTAATATAGTTTTTCTTCTTCTAATAAATGTAATTATAAAATATAGGCAAGATCATTATAATTCACTCAGTGAAAAATTGTACCTATAAATAGTATTATACATCTATTATTTCATTGGATATTTATCAAATAAAAACTAAATTTCATTGTGAAATCTTGAACATTTATTGATCATTTTAGTCCAAATGTGTATTTGTACCTACATTAATAATAAGTACTGAATAAAGAGCAGTAAAACACACTAGAACTGTACTTGGCATATTGGCATAGATACTGAAAAATATGAAAAAAAAAAAAAAATATTTGGAATGAATTCAGAACCGGCATTAACCGGAACCAGAACCGAAAATATCAAAAGGTACACTACCAGTCTCGGATCTAAATGATCTAAATGATTTTTCGGATTTTTTTTCTACCTCTGGTTTTTGTTTGCATTTTAAGTTTTAAACCTAAAAATACATATCCCATAGTATTTCCTGTAAAATGTACATATTCAAATAGATGTCACGTCACTTTTCCATTTTGACGTCAATAAGCGTTTAAACGTTAAATAGGTACATATCATTTCGTATGAAGGCTTTACATCAAGAAACGTCCTGAATATCTTTCTATACATTTAATTTTCAATATTTGACCGATTCGGTGAATTTAACAAAACACACATTAACTAGATAAAATTGTCTACCAGAAATTAACCCTTAAGTCGATGATCAGCAAGTTTATAGCAATATTTCTGGTAAAGAATTATTTAAACAGAGAAAAAAGCACACATCGTAGTAAAACCGTATTCTTCACACGTTTCTAGCTACGCTAAATCAAATAAGGACGAGTTGTTTGACGTTACGTCACATTTGGAAAACAAAAAATAAAGTGTAATTTTAAAATAACTCTACATATATTATTAAACATTTTTCTTTTTTTGCGACGTCTTTCATGTTCACCGCGACTAATATATGAATATTTAATACTTATGATACTAAACTACAGTGAAAATGATAGTGTACTTTCCTTTTAAAGGACGGTATCGTATCAGGCAATCTAAGACAAGTCGCTGCCGCTAAGAAAAGATCACCACCCAACATCGCGGTAATTTATTTCAATCCTTCGAATTTCCAATCCGAACGACATACACGCTATGCTCAAACGGAAACTTGGACAAACCGGTATACCAGAAAAAAATATCTTGATATAGATAAAAGAATATAAAAAAAATATTCCGCTCAATCTTGAAAATCGTAAACATTATTTAATTTTGACGAGGAATCGCTGAAAATAATCAAAATATTCCATCGGATTAGTTTGCATTATTTTTATACACGGCGGCGACTGCGAGATACACGGTTACATTTTTTCTTGGTATGTTTAATAAATATTCGTATTATCCTCTCCTCCCGAAGAAACGTCCTAGTACCGCCACTGGTCAGCCTAACCTACCTATAATCGTGATTGCCGCGAAATTCAATTTTCAATTTTCCCCGCACCCTTAGAACAAGACCGTCACGATTCAACATTCGGCACTTTCGCGGTATCGGTATCGGTAGAATAGCAACAATTCTCTAAGTTAATATTATTAGTCTCGTCATCACAGGAGTTGTGTCAGTATTGAATGTTCAATTCTATATTCGGAACGTACCGAGAGATCTACATTTTTTTTTTCACTCTAACGAAAGCGACGCTATAACCAACAATTAAACATCGGATGTATTGCTCTGTGACAAATCATATTATTTCACTAATATTCCGAAAATCGAAAACGGCCAAAATTGCCGCGCATGCAGGTTTACACTTATTTGTTTAACACACCGGTGTTAATTAGAAGACGAATACTTCAATGTATTTTAGTCTCTTTCGAATTTACATTGTTACGTTAACCGCGATAACTTAAAATTACGAAAGCCATTTTTTTGTACGGGTATAATATTTATAATGTAATACCAGAATTCACCGTTCACCATTTGTCGTGAATTCTCAGAAATGTTATGGTACCTGTGTTGCGCGTGATTTTCGGATTTTATGTTTACGAAACGCGGAGATCAAAAGTTTGAAATCGAAATTCCGGGATCGCGTACAAATTCTCCGACTACCCACGGGTAAAAACGCAACACGACAACGGAGGAGTGTGGGTTTTCTACACCGTTTACGGTGACGACGGAACGGGAAAACAATGGCAATGGCGGCGGGGCGGGGAACGGCAAACTCACTGGGTGTACCGGGTGCAACGGCGGCGGCTGTCGCGGGGTTATTGTACCGCGCGGAGCTACACTACGAGTTATCAAGACAACGCGCGCGCCGTGGTACCGAGGGGTGTACACGATAATGCAGTGTACCTATGCACACATACTATTATTGTTTTTTGTATTTAGTTTATTTTTTTTTTTTTTTTTTCCTACACGCGAGTGTATTATACAACTGCGGCCGCACGACGCGCGGGCAAACCGGACAGGTGCGGGGGGCGGGTCGTGAAACCGGGGGAAGCGGGGTGGCGGCGACGGCGATTGTGAAGTGCGCCCGGGAGGAAGCCGGGGAAGTAAGGTCGAGTTAGGTACGGGCGGGCGAGCGGGTGGTGCGGGCCGTGACACTCGGGGCGGGCAGGCCGTTGACGCGATCGTGACCTGCCGCAACGTCGGCGACGTTGTGGTGCACCCAGGACTTAGAAACAGAATCGCACGCGGGCTCTGGTAAGTCGCTCTCAGCGGCACGCGGCCGTCCGAAGAGCGCGCGCAGCGACGGAGGGTACGACGCCCGGCACCGCTAGGCCGTGCGCGTTCGCTTTATACACCGAACATGGCGCAAACATTATTATTATTGCTATTGTTATGCCACGACAATAATATTTTGCTAAACGTGGCAATAACGATAGCAAAAACAACAACGTCGCGGTGGTGTACGCGTTATACGGCAGTTGTCGCCGTTATTGCGTAAACAGCGGCCCTCGGACCGATTATTTCCGATTCTCGACCGACGGCGGCGTTCATATTTCACGTTAATAATAATCCGATATCTGAAAAAGCATTACATTTATTGTTATCATTATGTACGCCGCTGGCACGCATACACACGCGGCTCTACGGTCGGAAATAAATCGCACGGCACGCGGACGACGGTGCGCTCCTTCCGTCCCTCTGCTGAAGGGCCGCGACACGTACCTACACGCACCCGTTGTTTTACGGCGTTCAACGTTAAAATCCGTACAAGATAAAAATAATATAAATACAATATCGGGTCGAGGAACGTACAATAATCGCGAGACCTAGTCGAACATCAAATAATAGTAAAGTAACGTTTGAAAACAACTCACGGTAAAAATTAAACAATTTTATTTAGCATTCCGAAGGCGGAATCGTGATACATGCTGCAATCTATGTGCCGCTATCGTTCCCGTATATCGTCTATCGCCATCTATGTGTAAAAACAATTCTTCATTTGGCGTATGATGGCGGTTCAATCTGAAACGTTAACAATTCTCTGATTACACTATTGTCATTATCTTTATTGCCCAGTTCTTGAGTTTTCTGTTTAAAGTGTAATATTAAATTTAATTTGACACGATTAAAATTAATATTATACAAGTACCTGAATAATATAATAATATAATCACCTACCTACCGCCCCGCTTAGGTACACATTTCTTAGAGATGTTGTGTATAGCTAATAAATAAAAATTGTAGGTACCTATTTTTCGACATAAGTTATACATTTTAATTCTTTACATCAATTGTTTAAAAAGTTTACAATTCATTATGAATTAAATTTTAAAAAAATAGTTTAAATTATGTTGCATCATTCTGTTTGGATTTCACATTAATTTTTTATTGACGACAATTTACACCCACTTATGATAATAAACACGAATAAAAAACAGTAAAGTTAGGTAACTTCACAGTCTATTTAAAACAGTGACCCACCTAAGGTTTTAAATATTTCCATAATTTGTTTAAAACTTGGAATAATTGTATGCAATGGAAATTATAAAAATAAACTATGAGGGGTAATAGATAGATACACATTCTGCATATTCAGAATAGACCTATAACACCAAATCTACCTACCAAAGGTATAAAAAAATCTACTGAACATAAGAATATTATGTATTAATTTGTTCTTCTTTGTTTAACTTTAAAAATGAAATTATCATTACAAAATATAAAAACCTACATGAAAATATAATACATTTTATTTTGTAATAGTTAAATGATGTTCACACTTAAAATATATTATAACACATTTTAAAGAAACATTATTACTAACCTATGTAATCTTTACATAGTAAATTATTGTTTTTCTTAGAAATAAAAAAAAAAAAACATAAGTGTATCTAGATGGGTCAATTTTACTTATAAGGATATTGGAAAAGAATTTGATAAGCGATT
Organism: Cinara cedri; assembly: GCA_902439185.1. Classification (NCBI taxonomy): domain Eukaryota; kingdom Metazoa; phylum Arthropoda; class Insecta; order Hemiptera; family Aphididae; genus Cinara; species Cinara cedri. The sequence continues at coordinate 28,544 of CABPRJ010000965.1, read as the reverse complement.
GAGATTTGAGATTTAACACATATTATCTGTGATCGTCAAAAATTGGGAGATTCAGAAGATAATTGTTGGGAAAATAATCATTCTTAGTCGGGGTATTTAAAACAAAAAATAGTAATCCAGTTTTGAATTCATATTGCATTACATTTAATAAATGGAGTCTTATTTTTCTAATTACGTAACTTGTGTATGAAATCAATTACATCAATGGTAGGCAACCTTCTAACTTACACGGGCCATATTTCTATCAGTTTTAAATACTAATATATTTATGGTTATCAAAATCATGAGTTTCATTGCTTAATTTTCATTGTTAATTAATTTTGAATAAAATACACATGTAGAGAGAATTAAAAAAAATCAATTCTTGAGTGAAATAAAAATATAAACAGACACGTATACAAGGGGGGGAGGGTTTGGAATTCACCTTCCCCCCCGGAAAATTAATAGTTGTGTAATTGATTTATATAAATTTAATATTTTTTTATAAATATTGATGATATTGATAATATTGATTTTATTGTGAATTTATTATGAACTCCCCCACTCATTTATAATATGATTTTTGAGGTTGACTATTTTACGCTAATTTGTTCATATCCACTTTCATATTTGATGTTGATATTCTTAAAATTTAAACTTTAAAATTATTATTTTATTAACTAACCATTAATGTCATTTACTTGCTGTATTATTATTACTACCTATTACCTATTACCTATTTATTAAACTGTTTTCTATTATAAACCACATTAACTATTTTACATTGTAATGTATAACTTTAGTTTAAGAACTACACCTCCAATACAAATCGTCAAGTCATACTTATAGTAGGAGTGGAATTATTTTGAAATTGAATTTTACCTGTAATTAAAGAATAAATAATTGAATATTTTTGTATATTGCAAAATAAACCTATTATTATTATTATTATTATAAGTTGTTAAACGATGTCTGCATGTTGGTATGTTTCAAAACGAACTGCACTAGAAACCATAACTAGACTATTTGTCATAATCTAATAGTATTCAATATATGTAATAGTAACCATTTCAAAAGCATAAAATTAATACTTTTATTTATTACAGTTTAAAAATAATAATTTTAAATACCATTATATATATTCGGAAGACCTCAGAAAAAAGTTAACGAGGGTCTCATGCCTAACTTAATTAATCATTTTTTACGACAAGTATAGCCAGTATAAGTATCTTATGAATTCATTTACAACAGTGGTCTTCAACTTTTTTGGACTCACAATCCACTTTTTTAGGCGTACATTATTCGCGACCCACATAAGGCATACATAAAGAAAAATGTTTGTAAAAAAATAAAAAAATAAAAATCTAAAATTACTTAATATTTTGTAGTAGTACTGTTATAACTGAATAAATAAAAATAAAAAAAAACTTTTCAACATAACTGTAAATATGACTACAATAATAACGCGACTAACATTTATTCGTCTTTAAACACAGCGACAACATCGACAAAGTTCGTAGATTATGGGACTCTTTAACGATAATAATATAATATATTTATTTTATTATTTGCCCGGTTTACTCGTAAATTATTATATTTAATGTCATACTACATAGAATCATACCAGTATATGAAACATATACTGTGATTTGAAATCCATTATACTATTATATTTTTGAAAATAAATGATATAATATTGTTTATACATAATATATTACAATAATTTTCAAACTGTATTTTCATTTATTAATTTTCTGAGTTTAATAATTAAACAATTATTTGTATACCTTATATAATTGTATAAACTTAATTTTTAATTTAAAAAGAAAACTTATCATAACCCAATTTTTAAGCTTACGCGACCCGAAAATAGATCACGATCCATCGGTTGAAGACCACTGATTTACACCATAATATGTTACGTACCCATAAATTGAATCTGCAGTGAAATTTTGTTTGGCTGAATATTTAAATACCTGGTAGGTAGGTATGAAGGCAGTATTTTAAATCTATTAAAAAAAAAAAAAAAATCAATTATAACTCAAAATAACTAATATATTGTATATTAATTGGTGAATAGGTGAATTTCAAAAATTGGTACATACATTTAACAATAGGAGCATTAAATAAATATATTTATTTCCTTTTTTTTTTTTCAGATAAAATTGAATAACATATAACATATTACCCATTAATAATAAAACATGTCGGTTGACTTATAATTTAATTTTGAAAATATACAAATGTAATATCCCTGTAGGAGGGATAAGAATACAGGTAGCTACTTGAATGCCAAACCTTGATAAACACAAATTCTAACCCCAAAAATCTCTAAGTGTATATGAGTGTCAAAAATCTCTGAGTGTACACGAGTGTCAAAAATCTCACACATACTTTTGACACTCGTATACACAAACAATTCATTAAAAAAAAAGCAAAATATGGTTACACAATCTTCAAATAAGTGTTAATTTTTATATTGTTAAGCATGAACAGTATAATGTGTATAAATTATATTTTTCATGTGAACATAATTCTTAAACATTTGAACAAATATTTATTTTAAAAGTATTGTAGAAGTTAACTATTCTAATGTTGAATAATATGAAATTACATTCACATAAGTGAAATGTAAATTATATGGGTAAATACTAAAAACAAATTAATAACTGTAAAAAACAGTAAATGTTACTGAATGTAATAAAATAGTTTTGATTTGTTATTTAATCGTTGAAATAAATATTTGGGACAAGTATAAAGAAAATGTATAAATCAAAACAATGATTGTTGATTAAATATTTATATACTTCTAGAAATTATTAAATTTATACCTATGTTAGTCAAAATTACAATAGTTGAAATTAATTAATTTAGGGAAACCAATCACCTATTTAATTCAATTTAAATTCGTGTTCGGTTTCGAATTACTAGATAGCTTATTTAATCTATCTATTAAAATACATCATTTAAACGCGTTGGCAGTAATGATTTCCGAAACATTTTCATATCTGTATATTATAAAAATACTAAATGTAGGCAGATGTACAATCAATAAAACGAATATCATACAAATTAAATTTAGTTATGTTTCACTAATTTCAGCAAATCAGTTTTTCTATGCTAAAAATGATTAGACGTTTCATGTTCAAACAAATTCGAAACCGACATTGGTACCCGTAATGATATCTATCGTGTAACCCATAACCACAGTTGTGTTGTACGGTGGTTACAAGACATTTTCTGGTAAACAGAACCAAAGATCATGTCCTACCGAACCAGGTCACTGGGTATACCACATATCAAGCGCCAATTTTAGTTAAATTCAAAAACCGATTTTAATTAAATGTAAATCATGTGGATCACTGAAACCGATCGTATCCATTAATTTATAAATACTAACAAACATCTGTCTAAACTCACCTTAATTATGTTTTAACTGTAACCGCTGTATCTATAGCATTAGTCAAATGATACTGAAAATAAAAAAATTACTTACTTCAAAACGGTTTTTAATGAATTACAAAACAACTAATACACTAAAATTTTAATTTACAAACTTTATGAAGTTAAAAATTAATTAGTATCGTGCAGCTATTGCGGTTATAATAAAGAGAATATTATTCGAATATGTGGTTATCAATGTATTATGATGGTTATTTTATTTTGTATGAACGGGGACCAGCCATTTTACGGTCATAGGGCACGGTATGCATTTCGTACATGGTTGCCAACAACTGTTAACCATTGGTTAAACTGCCACGTCATTCCCGCTTATTTAATTCAACTTCATGAAATGTTTTAACACAAACCGAAAGGTATAAAAATATATGTAAAAAAAAAAAAAAACGTATCTAGGTCTATGATTGGGACCGATTTGTATCAATGTAGTACCCACGGGAGTGAGCGGAAAAAGAATCCCGAAAAAAAAAAATTGAATCTGAACAGTCGGAAATTCAAAACGTTAAATTCTGTTATATTAGAAACACGAATTAAGATATTCGATTTCTGAATAATTGATATAAACTATACATTTTTAAATTGTAACTATCGTATTATAAACATATACTACAGCTTTGTGTCTTTATAATGGGTATAGCTGTTGGCTAAATAGTAATAATGTATTAGTAAAATAATAAATTTATATTATTTTTATTGACTCGGTGTTATCATAACAAAAGTTATCAATTATTATTTCCCGCCTATTTGTACATTAATCATATTTTTCATAAACCTTTTGTTTAAATTTACTATCTATTTTGATATTGATACTTTAAAGCCCAATCATAATTTGATCATGTTACCTACATATTTTAGAATTTTTATTAGAAAGTAAACACAAATTTTAGAACTAATTCAATTATGTTTAAGTATTAAATTTTCAATGTTCTTCCTTTTGTTTTGTGAATCTTATTTATTTTATAGAATTTTAATAAAAATACTTATAACAGTTTCAAAATTTTAAATTAACTAAATTGTATTACTTGTATACTGGTATAATATTTAATGTAGGTATACTTTACTAATTCTAGTGAAATTTAATTAAAATGATTAAGTATATGAACATCTTAACATTTCAGGATGGATAAAAATAAAACTACCAAATCAAATACTCCTGCTGTGACTAGTAAAACACCAAGTAAAGCACCAAATACTCGAAGCGGTCCAAGTATTAAAATAAATACACCAAGTAGAAATTTCAATGCTAATCGGTCCAATAATGATAAAAGCTCAGGAAAATGTCCAAATCTCCGATCTAAAAGTAATTTAACCAGAAATGATAATAGAAATACTGGTGGACTTAAAAGTAATGTATTACCTGATATAGATGTATATACATAAACTTTTAAGTATTTTTCAATTTGTTATAGACATTACATGCTCAAACATTACCATAGAAAGAAATGGTAGTTTGCCAAATCTCAATTTAAATGGTAATAGGACACAGTTGGATAAAACTACACAACTTCGATTTGCGTATGACAAATATTTAAGTAGTTTAGAAGCAAAATATGTACTCCAAAGGACTGAAACAAAAATAAATTCAAATATTAGTGAACAAAAAAAAATTTTTTTAGAAGAATTTGATATGCTTAAAAAACAACTACAATCTTTAAGCAATGAATTAGAATTAACAAAAACATTAAAAATAGAGAAAAATATTTTAGATAAAAAATTTGAAGTAATAGAATTGCTACGTGAGTAAAAATTATAAAATAATATAATTATTAATGGTAATATTCAACTTTTATTTTAGATAAAAATGTTGCAATTAGTAAATCGGATGAAGAGCTTATGTCATTGTATACTAATACAGCATCTAAAGTTGTTGTAAAAAATTTTAAAGAAATGGATGAAACTGATTTAAGTAAGTTTATGTTATTTCATACCAAATATAACATTAAAAGTATAGTTACCTATTGTATTATGTAAACAATAATTCATAAATTAAGAACTAATAATTACAATGAAATAATTTCACCTTATTTATTATGAAAAATTAGTCCTTATACTATCTTCTACTATTGTTAGTATAAAAATAATAATTGTTAATATAAAAAATATATCTTCTACTATTGTTATATTTTTTTAGATAAAATATACTGTATTATTGGTTGGTATATTAAATGTTTAGATGAGCATTAAAACAGATTTTGTAATATAATTAATAACACTTATAGTTAAAAGTATAGGGAATAATTTTAAGTGATAATTAGATAACCTTCAAAATTGTATTATAAATTACATATTTTTTGTTTCTTTGTAGATACTGTTAGATCCTTGTTGAATGAAATTATAGAACCATTGAAACTACTTGATTATGAAAATAAAATAAATGCACGTATTCAACTAAAAGATTTATTAATTAAAGTGGTAATGTTAACCAATGAATTGGATAATTATAAATTAAAGTAAGTATTTTATACTATATAGTATTTATAGTACCTATATTACTATTAATATTAAAACATATATAAAGGTTTTATCTTACTAAATTAAATCGTTTTAAATGTATATTATTTATAAGATGTGAAGAGTTATTTGATAAACAAACCAGTATGCAAAATTATAATTCCGCATTAAAAATATTACAAGCTCAATTTGGAGAAAACCCAGATACAACATTGGTATCAAATAGCGATATTATGCAAGATATTCAACAATTATTAGACGAAATATAAAAAGTAAAACTAAATATTATACTTTAATTAATGATGTTTAAACACTGATTTTTAATGTTGAACTGAAATGAACCAAATAAAATATTTAAACTTTATCATTATTATTATGAAATGTCAACATTTTAATATTATTTATGTATAATATTTTAATTACATTTTTTATTTAATTGTTACAATATACATTTATTTGGAAGTCGTTTTTTAATATATCTAATATAATAGTCCGTTAAACTATTTGTATTACCATAATGTAGTATATATTTTAAAAATGTACAGTTAATAATAGTATAATGTAATGATAGTGAAAGAAAATCTTTGTCGTGTATTCAATTTAAGAAAATTGATGAATTAATCAAATTGCACTTATTAGGTGTATTGCCTAGAACATTTACAACACAAACACAACCTAGATTTGTAACAACTAATAAATTGATTGGCAATAATTTCTTAAGAGGACGCCACAACTGTATTTACTATCTTCATCTTACAAACGCACGACTCAAGAAATTTGCATTTATTAGGACAAATTTTATGCTGTTAGTTTTAATATTCAAACAAATTTATTTATTTCTAAACTCAAAGGTAAGATTATATGTGCCCTAGATGTTTTTTTGATATTTTTATTGCATATACTCATATTTCGCTTAGAAAAAAAAATATCAAAAAACCGTCAACACTACAGTACATATAATATTATTTCCTTTTAATTTGGTAATAAATCATTTTGTTTTAGTATTTAAACTAATGGCATAAAATTTGTCCTACGGAATGCAAATTTGCTGTTTCGCGTGTATAATACAGAAACAGTCAGTGTGGCATCCTCTTAATTACTTCGGCCTTTTTAATGAAAGCCATAAATTGATTAAGTTTTTTAGCTAAATCAACGCGTATTAATATGTAAGTTATAATCATAGATAGTACAGTAACTTATATAGTTACTTTAATAGCTATGATTATAGTATTAAGATATGATTTTTGATAAGAGAGACTGATAAATTTTTTTAGATGATTACTAAAATCATTGAATCGAGTAATTCAAAAACTGCCAAACAATATTTGATTTAAGAACAAGCCACAGGATTTTTTGGTATCTATTTCCTAGATAATTTAATGGTACTTCAAATTTGTAAGAAATTATTTAATTCAATTATCAATAATTGTATTATGAATAATAATATATCAAAAAATACATTTTGGAAATTTGTCCTCCTTTTAATAGTATCAGGTTGGATATATAGGTAATTGTTTCATGCACATAGTCTTCAAAAAGATATAAATTATAAAATAATAGTTCTGAAGAATTCTTGTTTTATTATTATCATCAACATTATTGCTATAAAAATCTTTTTCAAAAATGTTCAAAAGAAAAAAAATAGTAACAATTTTGTTTTTAAATTCTTCTTGTCCATAAAACTTTTTGAATAATGGTTGCCGCTAAAAAAGCTTAATATTTTCATAATCAGTATTGAGAAACACGTCTTTTCAAAAAAAAGAAAAATTTTAGTAGACTTATTCTAAAAAAGCCAATTTAAGGATATAGAAGTAGAGCATTTATCCAACTGAACACAAATTTCCTTATTCCCTGAAGTACTTTTGCATACAAGACAAAAAAAAAATAGATAACATTATTTTATTACATTGTAAGTAACTTTAAATAGTTGATGTTCCCATTAAGTCTTATTTGAGTAAAATATAATTTAAAAATTACTCGAATAAGTATAATATAATATTATGTAATAGATAAATTGTATAAGTATAGAATACTCTATAATCAATTTCTTTATTCTAATACTGAATATAAATAAATTGTTTTTGTTTTCAATGATCAATATAGAATATATCTATACTAATTGTTCATACGTTAAATTACGAGACTTCCAATCTTTTCCTTTTGAAATTGAGAAAATCATTTCAAAAATTCTTATTATCTATTATCAAATGTACTGTTTTATAAATAATTTATAGTACAAGATTATTCAGATTCCATTTATGTACAATTTGTTATTGGTTTCTTGAAGGTCATTGGTACTTTAGTATATTACCTAGCATGTATCTATATATTCAAGTCTGGCTAGTTACAATTTACAGGGTCACCGATGGCTAAATATAACTAGGAACTAAAATAAATCACCAACACTATTGAATTGTAGTGGATTATTGAAAAACCAAATGGTTAGGTAATGTTAACCTAATAATATTCTATAACACACAATTTATATGAATAGCAGCGGTCATTTTAGTGTAGAATATTATATGTCTATATCAATGATTACTATTCTAAATAATGAATACAATTATCACATCTACTATGAACTCATTACTTAATAATGATATTTGTTATTGGAATTTAGTTTAACAATGTTATTTCCTTAAGTTTTAACATTTTTTAGTATTTATTTTAACCTGGACAGACAATAAAAAATAAAATAAGTAATTTATATAATAAACAGAACTGTAATATCAATTTCCTATCTACAGATATTTGAACACAAACAACTAAAAAATATGATCATACTAATGATATACAAATTAGTGTAATTTAGTTGAATAAAATGTGTAGTGCAGGTTTTTCCGTAAATAAAAAAAATTTTTTTTATATATATATATATATGCATTTATACAAGTGTATAATGAAATTAGCAGTTTTAGCTGTATAAATCTTTTTTCGCAATATGATCATTATTACATATAATTAATATTAAATAACTAAAACCTGTTACTGCTTACAAACACTTATATTTTACAAATCTTTTTTTTTTTTTTTAATTTTCCACTTTCTATAAAATCATTTAAATACTTGTAGTCAATTTATACACTAAAATAAAATTGATGTAAAATAATTTTCATCAATATAAAAAATTATACTAAATTACAAGTTAATAGATATCTATTATCTGGGAATTAAAAATACTATTGATGATAAAAATGTCATCATATATCACGTGTTTCAAATATTATTAACTACAAAAAGAAAAAAAGAGAATAATCAGTTGTATGTTTATTTTTTTATCTATAGAAATATTGCAAATGAGCTAGCTGTAAACATATTTAAACACCAGTGCCATGTTTAATTATTTTCATTGATACAAAGCTAATTCACTAGGATAAACATTTTTAAATGTTACTTTATATTAGAAAATTAATACGAATCAAAGTAATAATTTATTGTTACTGGCGCTAATGATATTTTTTTTTAATAACAAAACAATTTAATAAACAAAAAAAAATATCATTCAGAGCAGGACTAAACTTTCTGAAATTTTGTTGAAAAACAAAAATACATTGAAATTGTTTATATAAGTGGTTCCTTGTAAACTAATTTGAACCAATGACCACACATGCATCGTTTTGGTTCACCCGAGTGTAACCACATCCATTTCACATGAGATGCATCTTCCTCACAAACACAACCCACGATTCTAGCTTCAAACGCCGATGGAATTTCAGTTGGTTTATCTATGGTACTCACGCCACGTTTGATGGCTTTTAGGTTGTATGGATCCTAAATTAAAAAAATAAGCAATTTTAAAAGAAAATCATGTACAAAAAAAATGATTTTATCTTAACCTTAATTTAATTCATTTTTTTAACAGCGTTTCCTAAAATGCTGTCTATAAAATAAAATTTTTAGATGGATCACAATGAAAATTGTGATGTTTTTTAATATACATTCTATACATCTAAGTATATAGAACATTTATTTATAATAATTTCTTCTTAAAAAAATAAAAAGTATTCAATTTAATAGTTTTATTTTTTCTAATTTAAGTTGGGTGAAATATATATTTTAGTCTAATGACTTTAAAAAACGTATTAAATGTACTAAATTAATAGTGTAACTTTTCTTAACAATAGATATATTGGAAAAAATGAACTTATATTAAACTTTATACTTTTGAAGTGAAACTTACGTCATTTCCAGCTAGACGTAAAAGCATTTCTTTTTTTTCTATACCAGTGGCCAAGTCCAAGGGATCAGGAAATCCTGAAATAAAAAAACAAATAAAATGAATAACAACATTAAAAATAAAAATAATTATTCAAAAATAAACTGTAGACAAATTTTTAACTGGACAAAATAGGTTTACCGAATAAAATCTACTTTTGAATTTTTTCTCTTCATATAAGTGAATTTATTTGAAATACCTTAATTATGGTTAATATTGGCCATGTTTAAACTAATCAAATCAGTATAGATAACCATAGTAATAACTAATTTAATTTTGAATATATACTTTAAGCTAACATAATTTTAAGACAAAAATAATATGCTTATTTTAATTCAATTTGATGTACCTAATAACAAAGATAATATTTATTATCTAATATATCTCTTTTGTTATCATGGAAATTTAATACCAAATAATTGTGTAAAGATAAAAATAAATTCAATATGACACATTAGTTTTAAAAAATGATATTGTTAATATTAAGTACAGATAATTCTACTTTTTCTCCTTCATTTCCCAATTATTATGGGTTGGCTATCCTTGTTCAAAACTTCCACTCGTCCCAATCTCCCATACACTGGTTGTCCTCATATAATTCTTAATACCATTCAACTACTTCTTTTTCAGTTTTGCTTACCACTTCTTTTCTCTTACAAATATTTCCATTACAATTCTAACTGCTTCAGATTCCTCTTTCCGTGTGACATACCATACCTATCAATTTTTTTTCATTCTGTCTATCAAAACCACGCCTAAGCTACCTGTTATATATTCATTCTTTATCCTATGTACTTTTGTCCCTACATTTATCTACCTATCTAAGCATTCTATCTCTGCTACACTTATTCTGTTCTATTTTTCTGTCTACCGCCTAACACAAGATACGAGTTTCTATAATATTGCAATTATTATCTGGTTTTGTTGTTTTAAAATGTTGAATGATTAAAATATCTAACTTAAGCACATAGTTAAGCACAAATATCTTAATTTGTTTTTTTAAATTATTTTAAAATAAGTTGTAAGTTACAAAACTAATTTTAAAACTTAACAAAAATGTGTTTGACAACTATATAATTTTAAATATTTAGTAAAGTTAAACAAAACAATGATAGTAAATAAATAATGAAGTTAACAAATAAACTGTTTTTGGGTATCTTGAACAATTTGGTGCCAATTTGCTTATGCCAAATAGCATTTTAACAGTCATAATTGTCTGTGTGCAATTTATGGCTGAATCAATTGCACGAAGGTCTGAAAATATACATACCGAAACTGATGAACAGGTCTGTATGCATCTTAAGCTTAAGTCAAACAAGTTTTTGATACTTTTGAAATGAAAATTATATAGAAATAAACTTTAAAAAATAAGTAACAGTTTTCAGATTGACACGTTTTTATTTTAAAATATATTTTTATTTAATACTACACAGAGAGTACTGTACTTGGTTCAAATACAGTTAATATGATTTACGTTTATAAATTTATTAGACTATAGATACAATATAAATTGTATATTATATATATATATTTATTTAAATAAGTGCCAAAACTCTGTAGTTCATAATATTTATTTATTTTAAACATTGTGTACCTAGATTACAAAACAACGGTTAAAGAAAATTAATACATGGTAATAGGTACTTATACACTTAACTTAGAAGATAAGAAAAACATTCACAGTTGTTACTACTTTATAATAATTATGATAGCATTTTAATAAAACTAACCTAAATTCATTTATTAAATATGTTTAATGGTACTTATTATTTTATCATTTTATTTTAAAAAAATAATACTTTTGTGTGCATAAAGACATTGAAATGTGTACATCATATTAATATGGGTATCTATAGATTATTTTAGTGCAATTTTCAAAATAATAATAATATATCAATACTATAATATATGGTCAAGTAGGATAATTGGAAAAAAAAAAATCTTAACTTGAATTCAATTAGGGGAAATAAAACATAACAAATCATTTTATATACCATAACCGCTTCTTTTGATAACTAATATTTTGATGTTTTGTTCATAAAATTGATCTTTGAAAACACCAATATGATGTTTGGTTGGCAATTAATTTTCATTTACACTTCAATAGTTAAAATTATAATTATTTTGACAAAGGAATAATAAGAAAATGAAACTGGAATTTTATAGTAGGCAGAATAAGTAGGCAGTTGTTTAATATATGTTTAAATTTAAAATGTACAATTAATAGAAGTACTTATTCAATTTATGTGATAGTGCAAAAAAATTCTTTGTGCAGTACAGTTAGGTACTAATAATTTATATAATTCGCAAATTTTGTTAAAATTACCTTAGTTAACATAACTTAACCAAAACGAAACTGATGAAACGTATTATTATTAACCAAGACTTTTTAATAAAGATATTTCCAATGCTAACTACCTACACCTTATTTATTTACATTGGATAGGTCATTAACAAAATCTAGTAATTTATCTTTATTACTTTACTAATAAAACCCAAGGTGTACCTATCTATTATAAAACAATTCAAAAAATAGAATTTAATTTGTAAATGATTGAATTTATTAGGGAATTAAATACGCACTATGTAGATTAAAAACCAATGCTTACCTTCCTCTTTGCTAAACCTCACTGCCGAGGTTGTGAACATTCGAGGTAGACTTTTGAAAGCGAGCTGAGAGCTCAAGACCATTAGTCTGCAAGTCATTTTTATGTGTTGAAGAAAATGGTAAATGGACGAAACTTTTGATGTACGGTCGAGATGGTAAAAGGTCGACACAATTTTTTAAGCCAATCCGGCTAGTTCATGAACAACAGCGGTTAAAAGTAAAGAAAATTTTTTGGTAAGATTTTCGTACAGGGCAAACACATGATCATAGAAGGTCGATTCACGCCTTCCATTTTCCAAACAAATTAAAAATGTTGGTTACACTGATACTAGATAATTTTAAGTCGTCATCACGATAAATCGTAGATAAGGTATCTTAAGTTAAGTATTACCAATATTCGGGAAAATTAATTTTCCCATGTTTGTCAAGCTGTACAGTGTACAATATCCCAAAATTGTTGAGTTATCTCATCGACCGACAACCATCGTTTTATCTTTTTTCTATGATCGTTCCTCTCCTTTTACGTCAATCGTGCGTGTTATGGCTTGAGTAGCTCTTTTTCGACTAAAATTATTACTCTGTCATTCTTTTAAAGTTGCGTGTCAATAAACCAGCATCAAGGTACGTATATTTTAAGAACCTTGCGTATTTTAAAATAATTTAATCTCAAGAAATATTAATTTCTCTGTAAAATATCGTCTCAAAGAGGAATATTATGTTTGTTGGGCATGCAAAAATAGATTAATTCAAATCATTTGATTGTGTATAAAACTTCTAAATTTTTATTTATGTAAAAAAAAGAACCAAATAATAGGTAGGTACATACCTATTAAAAATTGCTGATTTTATGTCTAGCTATTATTCAATTTAGGTTAAGTCCTATAGCATGTTTACATAAAAATAAATTATACAGTCGACACTTAGGTTAAGTGATACTATTATTGATAAGGATGTAAAATATTTAGGCCTATACTTCCGCAATTATTATTTAGTTAGACCATATCTGGATCAATTAACTAGTGTATATGTCTATGGGATTAATTCATTGAAAGTAGACAATATCAAATTATTTATTTTGATTTATTTTTACTGGTTGGTTAATATTTATATCGACTCAAGAGGAGAGATTTTATTCATAACTGACTGTGTTGATGTAAAAATTTCAAGCAATATTATTGCCATGTTAAGGACTCCCGTATATCAGTAATATTATTGATTATAAATACGTATTAATACCTACGTACTTATTATCGATAGCAATATTAAAGGTTTAATTAATATATTAATCAAATTAAAATATTTTTTTTATGACCTTTAGTTACTACCATTGAATTTATATTAGAAAGTAATATAGTTTAATTTAATTTTGTTTTATTTCAGATGCTAGTTCCAATGCAAACTAAAATTGTGAAAAAAGGTAATGTAGGCCCTGATCAGTTTGAGTTATCAATTGCACAAGCTCTTTTAGAATTGGAAAACAATAGTGATTTAAAAGCTCAACTTCGAGAGTTGTACATTACAAAAGCTAAAGAAATTGAACTCTTTGGCAAAAAAGTGAGTGGCATTAATTTGTTAAAATAAATAGAAAATTATAATAAGTTACATTGTTGATTGGAGAAATTATTAAGTATATTTTATAAAAATTACATATATGAATTGAAAAATATTTTCATAAATTTGAATTACTGTTTAAAAAATCATGCTATAAATACAAATTAATTATGAATTATATAAGATTTGTTGTTAAAAGTTTTCACTATATTTATACATTTTGAAGATATTTAATATTTATTTTTTAACATACCTGTTTATTTAGAGTATCATTATTTATGTGCCAATGCCACAAAGAGCACAGTTCCAAAAAATTCAAGCTCGACTTGTTAGAGAATTGGAAAAGAAATTTAGTGGAAAACATGTTGTCTTTATTGGTGACCGCAAAATTTTACCCAAACCAACAAGAAAAACCCGTACCCAGACCAAGCAAAAACGTCCTAGAAGGTATTCTATCAAAACTTATGCAACATTTAATCAATAGAATTGTTGTGTTACCTTTTAATGATATGTTTAAACAAAAAAAATAACAGATACTTATTATTATTTTCTTTAGTCGTACTTTGACTTGGGTGTATGATGCCATTTTGGATGATTTGGTTTTTCCTGCTGAAATTGTTGGCAAGCGTATTCGTGTAAAAACAGATGGTAAACAAATCATGAAAGTACATTTGGATAAAACTCAACAGACAAACATTGAACATAAGGTTCCTACATATTTTAATTAATACATATAGTACAGTTTTATTAAAAAATAGTTTTTAATGTAACATCTTTTTTTATAATAGTTTTTGTTAACCATTTTTTTCACTTTTTTATATAATATATATTAATGAAGTAATTCTATAAACTGCCATAATTTTTAATATAACCTGAGATATTGTATTTATTTTGAAAAAGTAAATAGTAATGTACCTATGTATAATGTAAAAACTGAAAAAAAAAATCACTTGGATAAAATTTTCTCCAAAAAAGCTTATCATTTTTTGATAAGTCAGGACCTCTAAAATAAAAGTTAATAACAGACATAAAAAAAACCCCAATATATTCCTCGCTATGCTCAAAATATAATATACAGTGAATTCAGTGAAATGAAAATATGAAGAAAAAAGAGCATATATATTATGTTATAGATTATTTGTAGGTATTAAGTATTTACAACCAATTTTGATTTAAAATATAATCAGGAATTAGTACCAATTTATCTGAATATAAAATCAAAATGATAAAAAAGATGAAATTAATTAGTTTAAGATATTTTATTTATTAAATATAATAAATTTTAAGATTCTGAGCAGAGTGAGGAATGTATTGTTTTTACAATGATGTTTATGATTTTATTTTTTAACTAAACAACCTTTTTACCAAAAATGTTGGTTCTATTTTCAAATATTGCACGTTTTCTAAAGAAAAGTTTTATCTGGGTGATCCTTTAACAAGGTCTTTTTGATTTTCCAAGAGGTATTCATTATTTATAGAAAGAATCGAAAAAAATTGCGAAAATTATTATTTTCAATTTTGTTTTTTAGTTGCAATTCATTTTAAAATATTTATAAAACTTGAAAATTTGGACAAAACACTTATTTATTTGCCATTTTTGAGCTATTTAATTTTGAGTTTTTACGTCATTTTTTATTTGGTAGATACTCTATGGATAAAATTGTTAGACTAATCAAAAATACTTTAATATTTTCCAGGAGGTTCATTATAAGTTGTACTTTGTAGTTAAAAAATAAAAATTGAATGTAGAATTTTTTTTTATAAACATTTTGCCGAAAATTTTAAATATTACTGCTTTCTAAAATATGGGTGACTCCACTCAGAATCATTATTTATTAGCAAAAATTGTTTTGTACAGTTATGCATTAAATTCCCCTCTAAATCTAACCTTTTCAATTTCTCACCTAGAACAGTTAGGCTCACCCGTCGTAAACAAAATATGTTAGTCTTTTTTAAAATGAATTACAAATAAAACTTCCAAGGCACTAATAAATAATGCCTTATTTATCAGTGCTATTTTTTTTATAAAAAACATGTCTATCACATTTATTTTATGTTACAGGTGGATACTTTTGCTTCGGTGTACAGAAAGTTGACTGGCAGGGAAGTGACATTTGAATTTCCTGAACCATATTTGTAAATCTTTATTTTTATTCAATAAAAACATGATTTTATGACTTCTATGATATGGTTTTTTAAATTTATTGTTAATATATTTTAATAAATCCAATATTCATAGGATTATAATTTAATATTCAACAGTTTTATTTTAATTTTTAAGTAGATTATTTTTTCTTTTTTTTATCAAAGAAATAGCCTGCTTAATTAAAATGTTACAAGTAAGAATAAGAGAAATAAAAATTAACATTTAATTTATCAATCTAATATTTTATCTGAAAACCATTAATTGAAGGGTGATCCAGAATAACATGCTATGAAGCAATCTCGATCTATTCGTAGTATTGTAAAGTTCCTAAAGTGTTTATTATATACAAACTTAAAAATTGGTGATTTGTTGACTATTACAACGTGCTATGTGCGTTAGCTGGCTTCAATTGTTCACAGACGTGTCATGCAAATATTACGATTATATGAAAGAACGTTCCAAATAACATTTAAAAAATGTAGAATACATTTTTCGTTTTTTGTTGTTTCTGTACAATTTGCTACATAGCATATTATTCCTGTCCTCCCTTCAATTATCAAATATATATTAGTTTTAGATTGTGAGTAGAGCACTATTACTTGGTTATATAATATTAATATAAATATTTTTGTTTTGTTAAACGCTACCATAGTATAATAATTACTCTAAAAGTTTTGGTTAGTGTTATTTTAGATACATCAATTCAGATATACAGGATGTTTTTTTTATTATGAACCAGTAATTATCTCGGAGAATTTTAAGTAAATTTGATTTCTGTTTTTTCTAATCATTATGGAATCGTTTATCTATTTTAAAACCATTTTTAATAAGCATAACTAATATCAAAAATTCTGGAAAAATATTCACTATTCAGATCTGTGTTCAGAAGGGGATGGGGTTCCTATTTGAAAATCAAAAGTACGCACTTATTTAAGGTATATGGAGAGGGGTAAATAATTAAAAATAGTTTTAAAAAAAAGATAAACGATTCCATAATGATTAGAAAAAACAGAAATCAAATTTACTTAAAATTCTCTGAGATAATTACTGGTTCATGATAAAAAAATCATCCTGTATATGAAGTCCTCTAAAGAAGTGGTATCGTAAAATAGAATTTCAGTTTTATTAAACATTTTAATTCTTTATTTTTTCAAAAACAATCTAATCTTTCTACTGATAAAACCTAAGTATTCTGTGACGAGAAGAGAACTTCAATAATTTAAATCAATTAAAAAGACTATTAGTATTCAGTTATATAGAAATATTTAAGAAATAAGTTTTGTCTTTATATATTTTATTCCAAATGAAATTTTATGAGGAAAACAATAATAATTTAATATTATTCTTAATTTTTTCTCGTAAAAGTATCATTTTTATCTCAGTGTTTTACTGTTATTGATTAATATTAATTCATCATTAAATATGTACCAAATAAATTCAATTACCATTTTTGTGGAAAAACCATGTTTATTAATCAAAATTACCATCATTGTTCACTTGCTGATATTATTTGGTGTGAGTTGCAGTTTTCTTTTCTTTTAAATGCTCTTTATTTCCTCAAATAGAATTTTATCAATGCAAATAGTTAAAACTATAAAAAAATTTAAAGGTAGGATATGTAGGCCATAGGGTAATTTTATTTATATCCTATCAATTTGAAGGTTGAATATGTTTTGAAAAAAACATCAAAACATTTCGCACTAGGCGATTTAACTGAATTACAAAAAAAAAACTACAATTTCGTACTATTTTTTAAATTTTTTAAATTTTAAAAAAAACTGGAAGGACAATCAACTTCACAAAATTTATTGTAAAAATGTTTTTGTTGTTTTTGGTTTTAAATAGAAGTGTTGAAACAAATAAAATAATCAAATATATATATATGCATAAAAAAAACCAATACACTCGCTTCTTTCAGGATCTTACATAAAGAGTATGTCTGTAGAATTCCAATAAAAAAGAACTATAAATGTTTTCTTTTGAAATGTTACTGTACTCCAGTATATTTGAATACTTAGCAATTATTAAAAAAAAAAATCTGATATGTAGATCATAAGTAATATGTACATTGTATTTATTATGCAAACTTCATTAAGTTATCTTTTATAGATATTTTAATTTTAAGATAAAACAAACAATTAAAAATTATAGTATAATAATAATAATAAATCCCATTATTTATGTTTTACACAAATCTTAATGTAAAATGTCTATTATCATAAAACAACTATGGAATATTATATAAATAATTAATACAAAATAATAATATGTACAAGGTACATGGAACCTTAACCAAACAGGGACAATAAAAATCCAAACATTTATATTTAAAATATAATAATAACAATAAGACCTTAATATAAAATATGTGAGAATAATATATTATACATATATATATATGTATAAAAAACTAAAATTATTTTTAACCATTGCAATGTAATATCTACATTTACATAGTTGGTTAGTTTGTATAATTTTAAATTTGCTCAATATGACTATTTTTTTGATTGATGTAAGTTTAATTATACACACAACTACTATTTATTTATATGGTAAAATAGTTAAAGCATATACATGTTTCTTTCTTTACATAACATTATCATCGTCCACTTTATTAAGTTCCATTAATGTATGTGAAGGAATAATAGGAACACCATTTACGTCTTTGATTGGCTGTACAACATTGGGTATTTCACCGGGTGTATCTTGCGCTACAGATTGAATAGGTGCATTTGAAGGTTTCAATGTTTGCGGTTTTAACAATATCAAAGGCACATAACCTCTTTGTCCAAAAGGATCATCGACCAAGAGCCATCCACCATTACGTACAACTGCTGATAACCTAGCCTGAGTAGTAAAATAATTTTGTCCTTTCACCAAAGCAATTGTTTTAGGATCTTGACAACTCCAGTCAACTGGCGATTTAATCAGTATTCCTTGTGAAGATCCTGAAAATGATATACAAATGTTTAAATTTATTTTAAATTCTTTAGATATTGACATTAATAAATAATTAAATATTGATTTTCATTTATAACTAATAAAGAATGATATTATTACTGTTTGGAGGTGGTTGGAAGTTGGACATGATTGGAAGTAAAGGGTTAGTAGGTGGTATAGGCGAAGTTGGAGAATCGCAAATTGGTGTCACTGAATTGAGTAGTTTATACACAAAATAAGGAGTAGCAACTAATAATCCAGTAAAAACTACTAATGGCCAAGATCGTGCATCAGAAGAAATATCCCCTTGAGTTGTAGATGATAAAGTTTCCCACAAGTCTTCTTCAGCACTTAATCTATTTCCTCTCACCATTCCTAAGGAAAATATTCAAGTTTAGTTGTATATTATAAACAAACCATTAAAATAAAATATATTCTTAAGTATATCCTTAAGAAATTATAAATTACTTAATAAGTAAAAGAGCTTAGCTAAAAACCATCTGGCTAATTTGAATGACACAATAGTTGAGTATAGTTTCATCATAAACATTCTTAGACGGGTGAAATTTTCAGCAACGCCGAGTAAAGCTTGGAAAGACATATGCATTGCGGTAAAAGTCGACTCCAACATCATACTGACTGCATTAAATGATTGAACAACAGATTGAATAGATTCAAATGCAGGACGAGAATTTTCAGCTGCTGCAATAACAACGCTACAAAAATAAAAATATAACACAATATTTATAAGACACAAGTTTTAATAAAATAAAACAAGAATACTTTGATAATACATTGCATTGAGAATTTATTTTTATCATTCTTCCAGTGGGTCGTAAAGTGTTTAACGGCGTTAACTAGCATTTACATTTGCCGATATTCGTATGTATTTTTTCTTTTAACTGATAGAGCTTACCTACATTATATGGAACATTGCAAAAATAACCAAAGTCTGCTATTGACCATTTAAGCTTTAATAATCAATTAGTTGTACATTTGCACAACTTAAATGGATTCATATCAGAATAGATTAAAAATATTAAGAATAACAAGGACATGAATCTTAAACTAAAATTGATATAAAATGGTGTAAGCATAAATTCCTTTTTAATTTTTCTCATTATAGTGTGTATAAAACAAAACAATTTATGAATTAGGTAATAAAAAATATATATATATAATATAATTATTTAATATTTTAAATAATAATTAAAAAATATATGAATATTATTATACTACCCAGCAATAAATTCACATGGATTGTATCTATGTTGTATGATGCCAATGACATTATCGTAATTTTGTAAACTGTATATTAGTAGATTAAATTATCGTAAATAACAGTTAACAATAACATTAATATACCTAATCGTCAACTTGTATCTAATATCATTATATAAAAAAAACAGAATTAACTTTACTTTAGGAACTCGTGTTATATGCTATCTACAACGAATATTTACCTACTAGAATCTACTCCATCTTGTTCGGTATTTTTTTTTTTTTTAACATCTATAAACATCTGTGATTTTTAGAAATCGCAGACCCCCTTTTTTTTTGAATAACTTTTTATTTTACAAAACATCTCATGTTATCCTAACCAAATTAATTATAATTATTATTTTATATTACAAATTACGTAAATAGACATAACAAAACGTACACATTTAAACATTTTTTTTTATTACACTGAATTTTGCATAAAAATGTAATATAAATTATTTTATACTTAATATTCTTAAAGTTTAATTTTTATTTACTTAATGCGATGGATGGTGTTTGAGATACAAGTTTTTGAACATTGAGTTCAGTACTAGAAAGCTTTAATCGTAGTTCAGATTCTACATTTTCTATTCAGTCTCGAAAACCTATTCTCAATATAAGCAAGAGTGGAGAAAGCTTTTTCACACGAATAAGTTGTGGAGAATGGAACTAAAACTAGTTTGAAGGTTTTAAGTTTTGATGTTTTAAAAGCCTTGTTTGATAATACCTCAAAATATATCACACATTGAGATTTTAGTTCTTCTACGGATCCGTTGAAACCCATTGATAAATAAATATTATCATACTTAAGAAGTTTTGTTAACTTTTCTTTTGTCAAACACAGTTTATTGGTGTATGTTATGTAATAATAAGGCTACTACGGACCCCCGGGGGCAGTGGCGTACGCAGGGGAGGGAACTTTAAGGATTATATCCCCCCATTGACTTAAAAATAAAAAAAAAATGAAAAAAATATTAGTAATCTAATATCGAAATGCATATATTTCAGCCAAGTCACAAAGAAAAAATTGATGTATTGATAAGAAATGGTTGAGTTTTTTTAATCTAGTTGACTGAAGAAGACAATTTTATGATTTATTCACGATTGTTATTTGCTACAATCCCTCCCATTGAAAATTCCTGGGCGCGCTACTGCCCAAGGGGCACACATTTATCGCCTGTGATATAGATAACATACAACGCAATCAACATTTGTGTAGATAGCATATAATGCATCTATACCTCACAGAGCTATAGAGGATTACAGAATACAGTTCTAAAACTGCTGAAATAGAATACTAAAACATATTTTACATTTCAGCTGCCTGCCTAAAAATAATTTTGCGAATTATCTCATGCCATTATCGTTAGTATTTAACGTGTTATTACATTGATATTTTTACCTTAGGTTCAAAGATTTCGAGATATTCATTCATGTATAAGAGATACAGCCTAAAGAAAATCACTTTTCTAAACAAGGAACATTTTATACCACATAAGACGTGGTAAACATAGATTATATAAACAAAAATTACTAAATTAAAATACATGTAGGTACATGAAAATAAAATAAATATAACTAAATTTTTCTTAACATTATATAGTGTAACAATTAGTAGTTATGATTTACTTTCAACTAAGCCTTTTTGCTTTTGAAAATCATGAATCACAAATATTACTAATATTAAACTAGTTTTGTCTCAATAAATAGGTAGGTAATAGGTACATCTATTGGATTGTCATTATAATTTTTTTCCATTGATTACAATACCTCTTTATTGTATGAAAAAAATGTATAATATGCCAATGATGATACCAATGAAAAAAAAAAACAATTAGGTACATAATAATCAATACTCACGGATTTTGATACTGACTGGAGGTTGGCTGCCCATATGGATTATATCCATTCATGCTCATGTACGGTCTGTAGGGATAATTGTTGTAAGTCGCATTGTAACCCACTGTAGATCCATTCGTGGAATGTACTGGAGGCATGATGTGAATAGGCATATTAAGTCTTCTATAATTATTCCTTGTAAACTGACTGTTAGCAGCAGTGGCAGCGGAAGCAGCTGAAAGATTCGGAAGACCACCTACAGAAGTCATTGATGGTATGTGCATTGGGGGTGCAACTCTGCCAGGTCCAGCGCCAGCCTGTGCATTTTGCAACAGCTGATTGGTCCTTGTCAGCATATCATTTCTGAATTAAAAACAAAATATATAATTTAGGCTACAAGGAGTTACCATTGTAGATACTTACAAATAATGTTCCCGGTCGTCCATAAGTATAGTTTAATGTCCGCGTTTTAATTCAATAATTCTAATTAATGCAGGGGGAAATTGTTCGATAAATATAGAATCAAAACTACATGTACACGTCCTAGTAATATGATGATTGCTGAAAAATGTACTATGCAAACTATAACGAATCAATAAACAAAAAGAATAATATATTCTATTCATAAATGAAATAATCAAATAGTTAATAGAATAATGAAATATAATAATTTAGAATGACTGTGATATAAACATCATATTATCAGGTTATCATAGTGCAGGCGTACTCAAAAATATTTTCTAAACAAATATTTCATCATGGTTTCCCGTGTTAAAAAGTATAATAATCTAATAACATTATGTAAGTGGTACCACTGAAATCTTAATCGTGGAAATCAAATTCGTTATTATTGGAAGTAAATCTCAAATTCTCAAAGATTTAGTAGTATTTAGATAAGTACTAAGTAGACATTAGCAGGTCCTGATAAATGCATGTGCACGCGGTGTATAAGCACAGGGCCTCCAGAATCTAAAAATCCCTTCCTGCTCTCTCTCTCGAAAAAAAAAGTACACTTTTATATTTTATAATATACTTTATATTTTTGGTAGATAGGTACCAAATTAAATAGTGCACAAGGAGACGTCCTAGAAAGAGATGGACAGAAGATGGTGTGCAGAAGACCTAAATGCAATGGGCATAGAGGATTGACGAGAAATTGTACAAGATAGAAAAAGTGGCGGGTTATTGTAGTGACGGTTCTTAGAGAGTAGTATGACCAGAAAAAGAAAAAGAATATAAATACATAATTTATTTTGAAAACATCACTCTATTGTTATGACATTTATCAAAATTATTGATAATATCGTCAATATTTAATGATTTTGCTTTAGATTTTTTTATAGTAATAATTATGCTTAAGCTTATTGATGTCTAGCTTATCTCACTGGCCTTTTTATCCTACTGACTTAGCTGTCTTAATGGGTTGAATGACTTAGGTAAGTTTACCGTTTTATTTTAAAAACATCCAAAACAAATTAGAAGTAGGTAAGAAGAGGAAGTCGGCGGTAGTAAAAATGTCATTCAAGCTTACGTTCGATAGCTTATATAAATTATAATACGAATAATCGAACATTAATTGGTACTATAAATTATTCGTTATCGCCCATCACGCTTATTTTATTTATATAAGAAACTGTTCAGAAATTATTAAATCATATTATATTATATTTAATATGTATGATTTATATTATAAATAAATACGTGTATACGAGTATATTATGGTACGCGAGGCGATAGTCACGCGCCAAGCGGTCATTTTTTCAGGGCTTTCAGGGGTTTTACGTTTAAGATAAATGGAAACAGTTGGCGCGTATTTTTAAAACGGCAGGTGGAAATTTATAGTGTTATTTTTGTATTTTGAAGACTAATTCCTTATCATACAGCTGCAGATATTGCATTCCAAAATATTTTGTTAACGTTTGGTTAGTCATTCGTGATACAAGTTTGAACATAAGTATAATACATGACACGTGCTTTACAGTCGTATTATTATTCACTTATTATCTACGTTTATAATCATATTTCTCGCGTTCGCATATCTTTGGTTTTTAAAGTGCGCGCTTTTAAAGTTTGAATGTTTGTGGTATTTTAATTATTTCTTTAATAATTACTCGTATACAAAAATATTTTTAAAATGTTATATCAAGAAACACATTTTTAAACGAAGAAAGTAATTTTTCACATTTATAACTATTTCAAAACATTGGCTGGTGACAAAGGTAGGCCAAAATTTAGTAGTTTCTTTCGTCAAACACGTGAAATGACTGCTGAAGCATGTGGCGTATGTTTTGCTTGTGTTTAACGAGTTTGCGCTGAAGAGAAAAAATTATCTGTAAGAGAAAATCGACTAGATGCCGAACCTTCTTTATTTAAGTTTCCAAGGAAAAGTTTAAAACGTGCCAAACATATGACTAACTTAGACGATTTTGACAATGAAGTTGTCAGAAGAACAGTTCATAGTTTTTATGTTAATGATCAGTATCCAACAAGTGCAAAAATTTGGGAGCGTTGCATGAAAAAATGAATTATTCGGGTTTACAATGGTTCGCGCGACATATTTTGCGTAGTTTAAATTTAAAACACAAAAAATGTAATGATGGGCTTAAGTTTTTAATGAAACGAAATGATATTGTTTGCTCTCGGATTAAATTGCTGAGAAAAATGAACGAGTTCAGACGTAATAACGACACAAGGCCAATAGGGTCTAACGTGCCGGGTTTAGGAAGATTGGCGATGCAATCTCAAAAAGTGAGTTCTAAGGCACCTGAAGAAACTGACGTTCCACGTCACGCATGCTTTCACAGGTCACGGGTTCAGATACTATTTTATGGATGTCTATGGGATTATGATCCACTGAGACATTATTTGTGCTTGTACGTTTCTTACATTTTATAATAAAACGGAATATAAATACCCATAGAAGAAAAATTTAAAAAAATCAAGTTTTGTTCCGCGAAGAACAATTTATGTTGCGGATACGATTATGTATGCAGGGGGGTAAGGAAGCGCAGTCCATCTGTTAATAGGTCTATGATTTAGATCAACAATAATTTTTTTGAAATAATTATCTGATGAAACCACGGTTAAAAATACACACGTTGAGAATCGAGCTGTTATAAAGTGAAGCACAAACCTTCTGAAAAAGTCAGCAGTATCAATTAATCACTAGCGCTCGTTAATTCCCAGTGTTAAAAATTACTACTTGTTACTATCATAAAACAATATTAACAATATTTACTAATATTTGTATAATTTAAAAATTTACGAAAATAAAACAACTTATGACTATTATGGAGAAAATATTCTATCTCAACTTTTTACTTATTTTGATAATTTTTTTTTTCGTTTTGTTTTCCTTTTATTTGTTTGGTTTTCCATGTAAATAAACTGCTTCATGTGCATGATTATACAATACAAAAATATGTTTGTTAACTTCAATTTGATGCTCCTGGATACTACATGAAAACTTTAAATTCACATTGTGTTTGAAAAATTCTTAATATGTGTTTTCAAATGCTTAAATAAAAGCAAAATATGTAAAAGTGATTATTTTTTGTAATTAAATATAAAGTAACGAAATAGGAAATTTCAATAACATTATCATCACGTGTATAATGTATCTTGAAAACAACACAAGATATATATATACAATATATATTGTTTTGAATTGAAGGTGGAGCGTGTGGTGCTGTTTTAGAAAATGTTAAGGAAGATATTCTAAACTTAAAAGTAATTAAAAGTAATTAAACTTTTTTATGGAGATTATATTGAATTTTTAAAATTAATAATTATTTTTAATAGTAGTGATTCAGAAAATTAAATTAAAATTCATCCTCCTGGAGTCATGCATCAAACGCGATGAATGGCACTAGCAATTTATTGCTTAAAAATAATTTTGAATAGTCAATACAATATTTATGATTTTACAAACAAAGCAATTGGAGAGATTTGTGTGTTCATTATTCAATTTTATGTTAAAGCTTGGTTTAATTGCCCATTGCCGAATAAATCTCCAAATGAAGACTTACAATTTCTAAAATATTAGAAATTATATGAAGACTTTGATGGAGATATATCTAGAATGTCAATTCAAAAATTAACTAATCATTTACAGTATTTAAATGAATAAACTGCAGCACTGCAGTTTATCACACTGCAGTGTGATGATTCTGTTCTGCATTCGATGATTTTATACTACTAGAAGTAAAGCGTTAGATGTTAGAAGCTTTAAAAAAAGCTATAAAAAACTAGACAAAATGACTGATGGTTCAACCCAACCAAAAAGATAATCAATTTATAAGTAAGGAATAAATGCAGTTTAAATAATATATTTAAAAATATTTAATAATTTATAAAATAAAATTTAAATAATTTATTTTATTTTTCACAGAAACAAATATTGATACATTTATTTCACAAGGTAGCTTAAAATTATTTTCTCAATTTAATATTTATAACGAATTCTTAAAAAATGATCTGATATTCTGGGAATTTAATGCAAGCTTTATTAATAGTAAACAAATTATTAATTCACGAAAAATAGTAAATGATACTGCAGAAAGAGCCATTAAACTGATGGAAGAATACAATGCAACGTTAACATTGAACTAAGATCAAAAAAATTTATATTAAAATTTGTGCAAGAATTTTATGTGCAAGGAAAATTTATCCAGATTATAAAAAAATTACTCTACAACATTATCTATAGTATAGTACTATTACATTACAGAATTTTTTTTTCTAAATGATTTAAATATATTTTATAAGAAACAAATATAATTTTAAATGAATAACATTGTAAACATAATTAATCAATACTAATATTTATTATTAATACCTATTTATGAAAATATACGAAAATTGTGATTTTATGGAAT
This sequence comes from Cinara cedri, assembly GCA_902439185.1. NCBI lineage: Eukaryota > Metazoa > Arthropoda > Insecta > Hemiptera > Aphididae > Cinara > Cinara cedri. Next base: position 1,215 of record CABPRJ010000965.1, on the reverse strand, counting down.
CTCAAATCAATGTACTTCATGCAAAATATGAGATATGAAAAAAATAATTTCTATAAAAGTTATAGGAAATTTAATTTACTTTAAAATATTTGAAATAAAAAATCTCGATATTTCTAATAGTTAATGAAATATTTACGGAAATATTGAAAATTTTCGTAAATAATGAAAAATGTATCAAATTTAAATTTTAAGTTTAATTCGGTACGGGTTAACTTTATTTGATTTACCTAAACATTTTTTTATTCACTTTTATACATAAACACACGTATATAGGGGGTGAGATTAAATATATTTTAAAATTGAAAATTAAGGAATACCCTTTTATATATATATATATATATATATTATACTTATGTACTACAATATATCAATAAAGATCGTGATTATAATCGTGATATTAATAATTATATAATAATATTAATAATATATAAATAATATTCATCATAAAAAGCACGGCAATGTCAATGTCGGCTAATAAAATTGTACAAGATAATTCCGCTGGTAGCACTAGTTATTAGTTGGAACAGCTGATTTTTTCAGAAGATTTCGGTTTCAAAATTAAGAATTGTATATATCGGTTGATTCCCAACATAGGCGCAATTTCAGTTTTTAACTTGGAGGGGCTCAATATTTTTAAATGAAACAGATCCACATCTGTCCCCCACACCCCCCATTCAAATACCAAAATCATAGTTATCTCACCAATTTTCCTGCATAAATTATGGATCCATTAATAAAACTAAGAATATTTATATTAAAACAAATAACAATATTTAGGTATTTAAAAACATAACATATATTTATTAGGTATATTATCATTGTAACCGTCGATTCGAAATTGCAAATTTATCCAAAATTTGTTCGTTAGACAAGTCATTTGACAAATCTCGTTCTATATAAATTATTGATAAATTGGTAAATCTNATAAATTATGGATCCATTAATAAAACTAAGAATATTTATATTAAAACAAATAACAATATTTAGGTATTTAAAAACATAACATATATTTATTAGGTATATTATCATTGTAACCGTCGATTCGAAATTGCAAATTTATCAAAAATTTGTTCGTTAGACAAGTCATTTGACAAATCTCGTTCTATATAAATTATTGATAAATTGGTAAATCTATCTTGATTCATCGAAGTTCGAAGCCAATTTTTAATCTTCCTCATTGCTGAGAATGACCTTTCTCGTGTCGCAGAGCTGATT